>JALMGJ010000006.1:60432500-60997500 GCA_023362775.1 Charina bottae
GCTGCTGCTCAACTGATCATGAAGGAACCAGGATGTTTACGCAAGCGTGCTTTACCTACCCACTTTTTAACATATTTGGTTCTGCTGGGGGCGGGGAAGGGATCTTGACCGGCCAGGGAAGGCGCGCGGGCGGAGCTGCCTGCCTGGCACTCGGGCGCTCCGGCTGGGGTGCAGCGGGACGGGAGCATTGCCGGCGGCCCGCGAGGACCGGCCAGGGAAGGCACGCGGGCGGAGCTGCCTGCCTGGCACTCGGGCGCTCCGGCTGGGGTGCAGCGGGACGGGAGCTCCGCCCGCGCGCCTTCCCTGGCCGGTCCTCGCGGGCCGCCGGCGATGCTCCTGTCCCGCTGCACCCCAGCCGGAGTGCCCGAGTGCCAGGCAGGCAGCTCTGCCTGCGCAGTCGTGGCAGCGGGCATGGCGGCGGCGGGCACTGCAGCAGGCATGGCGGCAACAGGCCCTAAGTGTGCGCGATTGGCCCCCGCCCGCAAACCCCGCCCCCTTCCACGCGATTGGCTCCCGCCCGCAAAACCCGTCCCCTTCCACGCGATTGGCTCCCGCCCGCAAACCCCTCCCCCTTCCACGCGATTGGCCCCCGCCCGCAAACCCCGCCCCCTGGCTCTCGAGCACTTCAAAATGTGCACGAGCATGTCAAAATGGCTCCCGGCAAAAAAAGTTTGCCGACCCCTGCCTTAAGGTAGCAGGCAGCCATTATTTTGTTTAGGAGTGATTGATTAGTACTTCATAAAGTCCATGGTATTCTTAGAAATCCATAATTTTAAAGTATCAATTTTTTCTCTCAATGTTCAGCTTTCACAGCTGTACATTATCACTGGAATAAACATTGCTTCAACTATTCTGATTTTTAGTGCCATGGAAGTATCCTCATCCTCATCCATGATTTTGTCTAAGTTTGCCAGTGCTTTCCTGCTTCGCTTTGATGTCTTTACTTCCCCATTGCCAACCTTTACCTATACTTGATATATAAGAATTTATTACAATTTTTTTTTCTTGAGCCTAAGAAAATAAACAACTAATCATCATCTTCAGTTCTTTGCCATCAACTGTGAGTTCATTAAACACTCTGGTTAACATTATCTTTGTATTTTTAATATTTAACATTAACTCAGATTTTTTACTTTTTACTTTCATAATGAGCTCTTCAATGTCCCTTTTACTTTTAACCAACAAAGTGGTACCATATCTCAAATCACGAGTGTTTCAGCCTCATATTTTGATTCCAGTTGTCATCCCTTCAAATCCTGCTATGCTTATATTTCTTGTATACGTTCCAGATGTGCCAACTTTATATATCCTTGTCTCACTCTTCACCCTATTCTGAATCACTCTGTTTCTCCAAATTTAAGTTTTTACAGTAGTTGCTTGTTTACTGTAAAGATTCCTTAGAAGAATTATCAGATATTCCTTAGAAGAATTATCAGATAGGGGCGCGGTGGCTCAGCGGGTTAAACCGCTGAGCCGTTAGACTGCCGACCATAAGGTTGGCAGTTCGAAACCGCGGGACGAGGTGAGCTCTCGTCACTAGCCCTAGCTCTCTGCCAACCCAGCGATTCGAAAGCTAATATAGCAAGTAGATAAATGGGTACCACTCACCTGGGACAATTTGCGGGCGTCCAGCGGAGGGTCGTCCTCAATCCAAGAAAGACCTGGAGGAGCGGTGATGACGGCGGAGGACGACGGAGGACGACGGATCCGGAAATACCAGCTCCTGGACGTCAGCAGCCGGCGCGGAGCGAGGCATTCTGGGACTTGCAGTCCAATGCCTGCAGCGGAAGAGCCGGTTCCCTTCCTCTTTCCTTGTCGCGCGGTAACAAATTGTAAAATGTAATAAATGATGATGTATAACTGTATAATTGGATTTGATATATATAACATTGTAAGCCGCCTAGAGTCCTCCAGTAGGGAGGGGATAGGCGGGGTATAAATAAGACAAATAAATAAATAAATAAATAAATAAATAAATAAATAAATAAATAAATAAATAAATATTCTGGCACATCTGTTTAATATGTTCCATGTTGTAGCAAAGGTCATGGTGCAATCATTAAAAACAAGGTGTTTTTTTTAAATACACATTATTTTATTCTCTTTCCATTATACTGTATATCTCATTATACATTATCAATCTGTTTTCTTTTCATTTGGCATTTCTTTCTCCATCTATGGCTTGAATATTTATATGATCTTAAACCAAAACTTTGCCAAAGGTTTTTGGCTTAGGTCATCACTTTAAATTGACAGAAACTAGAATTTGGAAACAAGGCTTTTCATAGGTTTAAATTCCAATTTCCATAACTCAAATTGGTGACCAGATTCAACAAACACAGTGAGCCCCTGGGTCTGGTTGAAGTGAGTGAGGAGTAAAAATGATGGTACACTTGGACTTGTTAACCAAGCCCTCAGGGCTAGCATGTTGTGCAAACATATGCACACTAAACTTTTCCTCAATCCCTAAGAGTGGCAAGGGACAAATAATACATGAAGTGGTGGTTGCCATGACTGGGTAAATAGGCTTCTTAGATGATGGGGAAGTTGGGTTTTAACACTTTGCAAGGTCAGGATAATGAAACAAAGGCATTGGCAACAATAACTCATGCCTTCATCACTGCCAGGTCGAACTGCTACAAACCACTGTACATGGGCTACCTTTGAAGACTTTCCAGAAACTGCAACTGAGGCAGAATGTGGCAATCCTCAGTTATGACCCTGACCATTTGGAATAGCCTTTCCTCAGAGGTTTGATGTGCCTTACCCTGTCTTTTTCAGGAATGCAGTAAAACAGTTTTATTACATAAAGCCTTTGGAGAATAAGGTCACCATTAATGGGTGAATGCTGGAAGTTAGTTATTTTCGGTTGCATCCTTCTCTTTTTATTTTATTGGTTTTGGAGGGAATGGGGTTTTAATTGTTTAATCATTATGTGGTTTTGCTTGCTTTATTTTTTTTAATTACCTGGTGTCTTATGGAATAGACTGGTATATAAATACTGTAAATAAATTAAAAAAAGCCCTGATGCAGCTGGTCTAGCTGGCTTTTCTGTTGTGATGTTGCTCAAAGTTGTCTGTTTATTTTGTGTGAATTCCCAATTTTGTCACATTTACTATGTTTAATTTGCTTACTGTTCAGTTTAAATAAAATATGTTGAGAGAGGACACTGATGTCAAGAAATGATAGGATGGTGAGAGATGTTTTTGAAAACCAATGTGAAAAGGTTTACACTTTTGCATTTAAAATATTCACCTGAAACTCAGGACAAGTTTCAACAGACTGTGTAAGAAGCAACATGTAAACAAACTATTTGCTAGGTATTTTTCCTAATTATGCAGTTTTAAAATATTGTTAACTGTACGTACTTAAAAGTAGCAAATGTGAAAAGTACATAGATTGAGAAAGGGTATAAAGTAAAATCTTGTACAGCCATCTCCTGGGATTCCTTTGCCTGGACTATAATATTGACTGAATCCTATATTTTCCCAAAACTATGCTTAGGATTTTGTACCTATTACTCATTTTTCCTTAGGATATGAATATTATGTAGTGATGAACTAGCATTCTTTGGCTGTGTTTATGCAACATATTTACCCAGGTTTAACTTAATCAAGATTTATTTAATTACCTTAATTTTTTTGTTACACATTGGTCTTACATCAACACGTTTGTGGTTGTTAATTCCTCTTCTTTATAATCATGCTCATCATATATAGCTTGATTTTGCACATTTACTCAGAATTAAATCCCCCTGATTCAGAGGCTTTCTTTCAATTCCAGCAAGCATACATAACATTATGATCTTATATAATTTGTTCCTTTACATATTTCTTCAAAAGTAAATTCCTTCAGTCAGTTGAACTAAGCCCAAAGGTTTATGGCCAAAACAACCAAATAATTTTTTAAAGTAGCAAGGGCATATCCTAAATATGAATTGTTTTAACACAGAAGTTGTCAAAGGACTAATTAAAAAAAACCCCAATAGTGGTTATTTTTACTTGTATATACTGTTCTGCTCTGGGTTGTTTTAACCTTGGAAGCCTCTGAAGATGACTTGACTAGGTTCCAGAACCTCTTTAAAAGGGACAAACTCTACCCATGATATTGTACTCAACTACAGTCAGCAAAAGGAATATAATTCTTCTGATCCTTTGCCAAATTTTTATTGTATTTTCTTTTCCTGCATTTCTTGGTTTGTTTTTCCCTAGAAAGCAGTTCTGGGCAAAGAGTATATTAAAAGTGAAAAGTTTTAAAATGTGGTGGTGATACCCATTCCTTTATTTTCATTATATTTAGGGGTGAATGCTAGCCATGTTGTGCTCCTACATAAAATAAAAGGCTGGAATTGTTTTCATAGCTCTACATTTCGATTGTTGATTATTGTGGATTTAATCATTCAGAAATGATTTTAAAAAGTGCTGTGGACCTTGTGCAAGTACAACGCCTCCCTGCTATCAAATAAAGCAGCCTGATTTTTGTGAGGCTTCCTAGCAAGTCTGGAAAAAAAATGCTATCACTTTAAAGAACTCAGTGATTAAATACGGCTTTCAAAGCAGCTGCCACTCTGAATGAATGGCAGAGAGGAATTGTGCTTGTATAAGGTCCAAAGTACTGCTTCTGAGTTATTCTTTGTCTTTTTTATTAAGCCATTTTAAATACTTTTGCAGAAAAGAGAGATAATAGTTGTAATTATTTTAAATATTTTATCTTCCAAAGAAAGCAAAAACATATGAAAATATGTTCAGCAATCAAACATCCCTGTTAGGTAATGAGTCCAAAACTCTATTCTAAAGTGAATGTTCCTGTATTTTAAAAGGATTTATCTCCATAGTACCCTTTGCCTCTCCCTGAATTGTCGCAGTAGCCTTTAATCTAGATGTTACACTTTCTTCAGATGTTAAACTCTCTCTTATATAAATGGAAAGATTTCAGAGGGGTGGCCTGGAATGGTGACAAGGCAAGACAGCAGAACAAAACATAATATATTGGGGGTGCAATTCTGTATTCATTAGTAAATGGAAATAAAATGGTTTAATTTTCTGGCTTGATAAGATATGCCAATGTGTAATTATTTGCAGACTTGCTGCTTTACTGTTAATATCATAGATGCATTTTTCTTTCTCATACAGCACTCACCATTTCATTGCATAAAAATTATAGCTTTTGAAATGTATTTTGTACAATTTTGTTTATATCAGGTTCTAAGCTTTATCAGAAAATAACAAAGGACACTGCTATATCATCCACAGACAACCAATCTGGTTCACTCAGACTGGGTTCCTTGTGGAATTTGTTAATATAATGTAAGACCATTAAGCTCTATATCACCGGCTTGGCTTATACCTCCAGCTAATATTAATTTGTCATAATGGCTCTTCTGAATGTCAAAAATTGACCATTTCTATTGTGGAAACACCTAGATGGCCATGGCTGACTCTTGTTTTTGCAACTTCTACTTGTTTCAGCAAGAGAGAGTTCAGTGTGAGAATAACTCATTTTTATTACTAAAGGCACCTGAGCAATGATACATATGAGAGATGTCAACTAGTGTCATCACCTCTATTTTAGGCTACAACTAAAAAAATGCCACCTTTCCTGGTTTGTGAATTTGGCATTTTTTTCATTGTTAGTTCCTTTTATTGCTAGTGAGCAGATATCCCAATATTTTTCTTCACTAGCAATTATACTGTACCTGCTAAATTCTGCAAGCCAAGTCCTTCCTGAGAAGGTCACCAATTTAATTTTTGCACAAAAAAAGTAAAACTCAAAGTAGATGTGATCATTACTTCAAATGCATACTTCTCACCAGACATTTTTGGAATGGGGTAGACTGACAATTTGATAAAATTCCTGCAAAAATTGTGCTATTCTAATCATCATCTCTAGCCTAACTATAGTTTAACAGTGACTGGCGTCACACATTGCAGTAAGCGATTCTATGTTTACTTTTGGCTAAATTTAATGTGTTCATCCAGCCATTATGGTTTGTTAACAATGGTTTACGGTTTAATGTGAGGTATGTATCCAATTGTGGCTTCAACAAACCTTGGTTAAACAAGCCAAGCTTTGATGTAATGTGTAACCCATTCATATACTACCGCAAGATACATTTCTGATATCAAAATGAGAAGGCGGCAGAAATAGATGCAAATATAGTGTAAACAGCTATAACCAGATGAAAGAAAAGTAAATACTTTTTAAGTGTTATGATATAGGCAACATTGCATTGATAAAGAAGCTAATAATAAAAGCTTCCATGTTTTTAAATCTGCATTTTAAAAAAATTTAATGGAACTTGAAAAAAGACAGGATCAAGCCTTAAAATCTTTGTGTAGTAGCCAAAACATTTGCCAAAGGGGAAAACATAATTAATATTTTTTCCCACAAGACTACAACCTGTCAAGCAGACATTAGTGAGTACAGGGACCACTATGACAACTGAACCAATTAGCTGTACTTATTTACATTCAAAATCTATATGTCCATTAAGGGCCTCTCCCTTCTGCTTTTGCCATAGTGTGGGGTCTCCATTGTAGTGCTGATTAGGCTTAAGGAGATAGATTGTAGATGGATAGTCTTTGCTAGCTAAAGAGCTTTGCAAGCTCTCTGCATCTATACCTAATCTGTTGGGCTTGCATGACCTTCTCTGATTAGGGGAAGACTCTGAAGATTTCAAAGAGGAAAAAAGACTTGCTTGAGAATTACTACAAGGACAACCCTGAAAACACAATGCTTTGCTAGAAATTTCCATGCAAGGGAAACCCAATTAGCTTATGGCCTGGCCATAAGAAGTCACTTTGCCCTCCTCTGAGGCTTCCTTGAAATCCAAACTTGACAAAATCAAAATCTCTTTCACTCAGACAACTAGCCTCCTTGAAGGAATGACCTTTTAGACACCATGGCTTCTTTGAAGAACTCTGTGGTGTAAAACTGATCTGTGTTTGGAGTGCTGATAGGAGCTATCATTTTATCAGTCAAAATGAGACCAATTCATTCCATGCCCTTGAATTATGGGGCCAAAATATTTATAAAGTGTTGCCATTCATCTTTATGCCACCAGATAATATTATCTACATTGTATGAGATACAGTATGTATCATACCTAGGATCCCCAAACTTGGATCAAAAAGTCCATGCTACGATACATAATCGTACTTCCCTGAGCTATATTTCTAACCAATGCAGTGCTGCAGTTTGTAGAAATAAAAGTAATTTTCAGAGCAAGTGATTTTGAAATGCAGACTGCAAATACTTGTGAGGAAATTAAAAATAAGTAAATAAGACTAAACCTGGCTCCCTTTGCTGCTACACTGGGGAAGGGAATCCAGTTTGTCTTGCAGCTGCTTGTACAGTTGATGTCATACTGTATCCTGATGTTCATTGCCTTAGGTACAAGTGTTTTTGAAAAGAGGGGAATCATTGAACTGAAGAAGGGTGGGTGCTAAGTAATGCTATTCAAACCATTCCTATTCTTTTTATCCGTGCTTGAAGATCATGTTAATTGCAGCTTTTCTTTAATTCTCCCAAAATTCTATAAGCAAAATAGTATACACCATTGCCTCATATCAATGGAATTTTAGGAAAACAGTTTCTCTGAAAGTCTCTTTTTTATATATATAATTTTATTGAAAGTTTTAACAATATAAGAACTAATACAAACTAAAATAGAACAAAAAAGAAGAAAGAGAAAAGGGGGGGGGGGAAGAAAAAGCTAAAAGTGCAGAAAGAAAGTACCGTTATACATTCTGGATAATCTTTATGGTATCATATACCAACGGTACATCATTTTATAAAAATTCTCCTTAAGATTATAACATAATGTAAATTTCAATCTCTTCAACCACATATTTTCCCATTGTTCCATTTGTATATTATAACCAAAGATTTTAGCCCACTCCATACAGTACATTCTTTGACTTGTTCTTCTGTTTCAAATTTAAATAAAAATTTATACAGTACATTTTAGCAACTACATGTTCATCATTTGTACACAATTCTATTTCAAATTCTTCTTACATTGTTCAATACCATTGAATTCTTTTGTCTACTTTAAATCTTTCGAATAATTGCAAATAAGAAAACCATTGACAAATATGTCCCTTTGTCATCAGTTGTTCTCTTGATTTTATTTTATATTCTCCTTGATAAAATTCTAGTATCTCATGATAGGTTAACCATTTATCTTTGCCTATTATTTCTTGTGTATAAAATGCTTCTTGTGCTGAGAGCCATTAAGTGTTTTCGGGTACAACCTGGGTTTGTATCTATTCCATATTCTCATTATGGCACATCTAACATAATGATTTTTAAAATCTACATTAACCTTGACTTTATCGTACCACAAGTATCCATGCTACCCAAATCTCAGGTCATGTCCTTCTAACTCTGAAAGTCTTTTATTTCTCAGCAATACCCATTATTTCATCCAAACCAAACAACAAGCTGCAAAATACAATTTCAGATCAGGTAAACCCAATTGCTCTTTCCTTTGCATCTTGTAACACCTTATTTATAACTTGTGGCTTTCCCCCTTGCCATGCAAACTTAGATATATCTTTTTGCCATTGTTTAAATGGTACATCAGTTGTCAAAACAGGTATTGTCTGAAAAAAGAACATCATTCTAGGCAGATGTTTCTCTGAAAGTCTCAATATTCTGACTGTTTAAAACTCTCTGAATAAAATTTCTACTTGTGTATATAATGGCAAAGCTGATGAATGGAGAAATTATAACATCCTCATTCCGATTTGTTGAGATTTGTTTAAAGAGAGCTATGTGCATAAGCAGGCACATGCACAGATGACTGGGAATCTGGATGTTGTCTTTTCACACTCTGTTATTTTCAGTGGGATGCCCAGCTCCACCCACATACTTGCATAGCACATTTTAGGTATGACTAAGTTAGATCAGAAGCTAACATTTTCTTTAAAATATTATAAATGACTATAGTTGATGTATATTTCATCTTAAGTACTAAGGTTTTATCAGACCTATGTTTGTGTAGAGATCACTATAATATGCATAGTATGCTAAAGTGTAATCCATGATTTACAAACTGCAATGGGCTGATTCATACAACATGCTAAGCCAAAAGCAAATAAAGTATACAGACTGGGTTCATGCAACGTACTAACCCATAATGTGGTTTGCTTGGTTTTGATTTGGGATGCTGTAGAAACCTAGCCACTATGGTTTATAAACTATGATTTATAGTTTACCAAGTTGTGCAAATTCAGTCAGTTGTGGTTCATTGTGGGTTATTCAGTAAGCCATAGCTTAGTGCAATATACCAACCCAGCAATAATGGCTTGGAACAATATGTGAATCCAGACAGTGTTCCTACTGAAACCATGATCTATTGAAACAGGAATAAGCCTGAGAACTCTTGCTTCCGGCTTCAGAGCAGACTTCAGAATTTCTTCTTTATTATTTTAACTAACCATGATAAGTGTGAATACCATGGAAACTCTGATTTGACAAATGAAGAAATCTGATAAGTGCTCTTCATCTACCCCAGTAGAAAAAGATATCAGCATAAACTTTGATGTCCCCACTGCTGAAACAGGATTGCTATGTTCCCTTTATTTACCAATCAAAGAGAAATCCCTTTATTTAGTTTGAGCAGGGCATGTTAAAGGAAAAACTCACCAGCCAGCTAAAAACCATCTCTTAATCCCTCTCCTGGAGGCCAGTGCCCAGAGATGCGAGGGGAAGGGACGTGCTTGTACCAGAATGGGTGTCAAAGGGGGAACCCATGGGAAAACAATGTCAGGTTAAGGGGAAATGCTACTTTCATACTGGAAACAACTAGACGATTTAAGACTGCCTCCTATATGGCTAGGAACTTGATGAAGACAAAGTCATGAGGACAGGGCAGAACAGAGAGGTTGCTGAGACTTGTTGATGACATGCTTAGGGACGTGGGGAAAGGCACTATGTAGAAGCCTGAATGGTTAAAGGGGATTTCAAGGATGCATTGTCACACTCAGCTTTATATATCTATCCCGAGAATTGTTCCATTGTTTATTACTTTGGAGGTAAGATATCTAAAACTTCATTGGAGTGGAACAGTTATTCTATCTTTGTTAGACAATACATAATCCTAGTCAGCTTTTATATACTGCACTGGAGATAGTGAAAAATGATTCCTGAACAACCTTATGAAACCAGCTGAACAACCTAATTGTATAGCCTCAGTGTGTACTTTAGCTCATCATTTATTGTAAGTGTAAGAAAATGCTTGCCCATCATTCTATGGCATTTGCAAATTAAACTGAAAATTGTTTTGACTCATGTACAATGTATGTATAACATAAAAATATTCCCAAATAAGCTAATAATGGTGCAGAAGGTAAATTATGGTGCAGAGAATGAAGTAAAGTAATTCTATGCAGTGCGTAGTGCATTCTGGTGCTTGGGGAAAAAGGGAATGAGGATATCTGATTACTAATTAGAGTTTTATGTCAACTAGTGTGTGCATCACTATTCAATAGTAAGTCCCATTGAGCTCAATAAGCCATAGGCTGCAATTCTGTATGACACATATTGTAATATCAGCATTTGTGCTTTTCTACTGTGCCTGTGAAAATTTTGACAGAACTGCACCCAATGAAGACTTCTGCTGTCATAATCTCTGATGGTAATTTTGTTGATTTTTGGTAGCAACTATCACTTGAGATAAACAGGACTAAAAAATGAGGGGTTTCGGAGGATAATAATCACATATAGTCTAAAACATGGTCATAGTGGCTGGCAGCACTTAGTTGACACCCCCCCCAAAGCTAAGCAGGGTTGGACCTGCTTAGATGGGAGGTTGTCAGGATGTCTCAGAGCTGTAGGGTAGATTGGGAAATTTAAAAGAAAAATCCAGAAAAATGAGGCGACAAATCACATCTATGTTTCTGCAAGAAAACTATGTAGCCATCCATGCAGATTCCTGGACTCAAGCTTGATTCAAAAGAGGCTTTACCTTTACCTTTTAGCCCAAAACATAGCAAGGTGAGGGAGGGGCTGGTGGCTGTTCCCAGGTCATTCTGCCATTGCTCCCCGAGAGTGTGGTGTTGTAATGGTCTAATTGAACAATGGTGCTAGTTTGCTATTCTACTGTGCTGTAAATGCGTTAACTCTGTGCTCCTTGCCCATTTGGCACACAGCTGAAACAGTGAAATGGTGGAGTGGTGGGATCCACTTGCCTCCTGAACAGAACACGGGAAAATGTGAAAATCAGCATTTGTTGTCCATATATCTAAAAAAGGAAAGGTCAAAATTTTAAATGAAAGTGCTGTTTGTGAGTCAACTCCCTTTGTGATTGTATTTTATTTTTTTTAAAAAAGAAAAGATTTATTCAGCTCAGATGATGACCGAATGAGATGTAGAAGAATGGGCACAGGAAGGAATTTAGAGGTGAGAGAACTTCTGCAGCCAGACCTGCCCTGCCCCACCATGATTCTTGCCAGCTATGATGTGCAAAAAAGTCAGAGGACTCTGTCTGCTTATCACCCACTGCACACAAAAACTCAGGATAGCACCTGAGGTAGGATAGGTCTCGCAGTGAAAATAGCAGATTTATGCTACTGTGGTTTTCTGGTGACTCAGGGATGGATGGATGGATGGATAGCATTTTAACTCAGCTGTGGGGAAGATGAAACCTTGTACATTCTCTTGGTTTCAGTAGGAGATTCAGGGATGTAATTGAATTCACACAGAACACAGTGCTTTTAAGTTTATTGATTAAAACAGAAAAAATGTAATCATCATAAAGAGTAGGGGCTGTAAGTGGCTGTGTGCATTATTTTAGCTATGAACACACACACACACGTTCTGAGCATAAGTACATCAGATTGCTTAAATCATGAGTACAAGAATAAAATGGCATTTTCTTCTATTCTTTGCTTCAGAATAAACTATTTTCTTAGTGACAGTAAGAATATAGAGAATAATAACATTTTAAAAATAAAAATCATTAAAATATATGTCAGGCCAAGATGATAAACATTTGTTCATATAGGCACCATGTTTGTTCATATAGACTCACTCAGTTGGAGGTCACATAATTAACAATTATGTTCCTACCCTGGTGTCCCCAACTAAGAAGATAGAAAGAAAGGAAATTGTAAAATGATGGGCCTTGGCATACCCCGCCAGCCAAGATTATGGTGTTGGGCTATCATTCCATTACTTGCCACTTCCCCAATGACTAATTTTGGGGGTAGTCTTAGCTGTGAGATCTCACACATCGGTCCCAAGTCAAGACCTATCTGTACTATGACAATGTACAGAATGTAGGTAATTGTGCCAAATTATCCTATTTTGCTAGGCCTTGGAGCTAAATCATGCGATTTCCCTTGCCCTCAAAAGTTTACCTAATGGCTTAAAGCATGAGAGTATTCTTGCTGAAAACATTTCACTGTCATTAGTTGTAGAATGTATCTGATTGTTTGCAATGAATTTTCCCCACAAGTTGAAATAGCCTCATCTTTGTGAAATATAAGTTCGGGTTGAATTTATTTTTGTTTGATTTGTTTTTTGTTCCAGGTATATAGTTCTGCTCTTAATATGACATGTAAAGAATAGAAGGGGCGGTCTTCTGTTTGCGTGCAAATAGTTGAAACTGAAGAGGGATGGAGGTTAGGGTGAAAATATTAGGTTCATGATGCTACAGGTAAAAGCTATTTTAATAGTTTTTCTATGGCATAATATTTGTCTCTTATTGAAAGGTATAATTTTCACATATTAACATCTTTGTAATTCTAGAGAAGATTAAGTTTTAAAATATAGCTTTGAGTGTTTTGTAATAATTCAGTATTTTGGTGCCACCTGACTCCAAACTGACTGTGGGCTATACACACACACACAAATAATGACAAGAGGAGGCTCCTTTCATGTCCCTGTGATTTTTCCCACCGGAGTGGTGCCTATTTATCTACTTGCATTTGCATGCTTTTGAACTGCTAGGTTGGCAGGAGCTGGGACAAATTGCCGGGAGCTCACTCCGGCACGCGGCTCGTGCTCTTGGGATTCAAACTGCTGAGCTTTCAGCCTTAATGGCCTCTGACTCAGCGTCTTAACCACTGAGCCACCGCGGTCCCTTATATATACCACTGTAATTCAGGATAATTATTTTATGAAAGCTTATACCATAATAAATTTGTTGGTGTTTCCAATGACATAAGACTTTATTGTTCTAACAGATGTGTTAATTTTCAAGCATATTTTTCCAGGTATTTTAATTTGATAAGTCTGCCCCACTATCTTTTTTTATTACCCTTTAAAGTTGTTAGATAATTATAATTATTGCAATTGGTGGAATTTAGACATTTTTATTATTGTTTATTGCCCTGATCTTTGATCACATCAAAGACCACAATGGTTTACTTCAGTCGTAATATGAATTAACAATTATTCCTTCTCCAACCATTCTGTCTGTGATATGAGCCGGGATTGTACTGACTGACAAACTGACATAATATTCATAGTATTCACTTTGGTTTATATAGGATTTTTAATTTTATGCTGCTAGTTATCATGGTTATATTCTTCAACAATGTTGTATAATTTACATATTATTAAAATATAGTCTTTCTACTTGCTGGCATTCTTGTGAAAGGTAATGAACCAATGACCTGAATCTGTTTGATGATATCACAGAAATGATAGCTACTCTTCATCTTAGTCAAAAGGCTGAGAAGCAATAAGCCTTGGAGTCTATGCATTTCTTTTTCAGCAACTGCTGCTGGCCTAGAGAAGCTAAAAAAAAAAGGTAAAGTTTCCCCCCGCACATTTGTGCAATCGTGTCCGACTCTAGGGGCTGGTGCTCATCTCCGTTTGTTAACCGAAGAGCCAGCGTTGTCCGAAGATGCTTCCACGGTCATGTGGCCACATGACCCACGCGGAACGCTGTTACCTACCCACCGAAGTGGTACCTATTAATCTACTTGCATTTGCATGCTTTCGAATTGCTAGGTTGGCAAGAGCTGGAGCTAGTGCGGGAGCTCACTCCGCACGCAGAGCTAGGGATTCGAACCTCCAAACTTGCGATCTTCCAATCGACAAGCCTGGCGTCTTACCCGCTGAGCCACCACGCCCCTTACCTAAAAAGGAAGTTTGGGCCATCAAGGAAGCCCTTCAGCATTGGCACTGTCTCCTCAAAGCTGCTGAATATTCTGTGGAAACTGGACAGGGCCCCCCAAATCTGAAAGCATTTACACACACTCACGAAGTTACACAGTGCCAGGGTAGATGGGCATTTTTTTCCTCCCCCCCCCCCTTGGTGTAACTTTTGAATCTCTTACATTCCAAGCTGATCAAACAAGCAGGCTATGCTTTATCATGTAAACCACAATATTTCTTACCTTACAATCCTCCCCCAATCTCTCTGCCCTGAAAACCTGGCCCCACTCCCTTCCTCTGACACCTAGCCTGTCCTGTGAGACTGTGGGAGCTGGAGACTCCTTCCTTAACCAAACAAATTTGTGCTCAACAAGACAAAGATTCTTGTTGTTATATACTCGGATAGATGACCTTCAGGTGATCTTTTTGCCTTTTTGCTCCCTTTCCCACTTTTCCCAGGGGTGGGGAGAACTGCACCACAGTGATTGGTTATGTTCCTCCTTTCTTGAGGAACAAGTATTGCCGCTCTGTCACAACAACTGGACTATTTAAAACTATCTATCTAATTCTTTATGACTTTTGGTGGCCTTGCATTAGGCCAGATGTTAAGAATCTGGCCTGATGGTATCCTCAGATCAGGAAACCTTCTGGTGTGTTACATCTCCTCCCCTCCTTGCCCCATAGGGTCTTGGGATGCAATTTCCTTGGACTTTATAGCAGACCTACAGTTCTGACCTGTATGTATGTTGCTCTGCAATATCTTGGACCTTGGATTTACCTCCCCTTGTCTCTTGCCTCTCATCTTGGTTTGTCCCTTTATTGTTTGTTTTCTGGCCTTGATCCATGCCTGACATGTTTGGCTATGAGCACAGTCTTGCTCCAAGGTATTTTTTCAAAGGCTGCTTATTCTCCACTAACTGTGAAACTGACTGAACCCACTTTTCTCAGGCTGTCATTTCCATTCTAGCAGTCAGCTGAGCTAGTTCCATAAAACTGGTTGGTTGCAGTGAGGAGCATTGCCTGAATTATATATATTCTAATGATTAACACTGTGTTCAGCTTATATAAAAACCTAATCTATGCTAATAAATTCATACCCTAACAATTGAAGAAGTGATTATAATCTTAATTGTACAATCATATGTCTGGAACTCTAGCTGGGTTTTGATCATTGGTTCCAACCATAAATAATTGGGGTCAAGCAAGCCACCACTCAAATATCTTGCTAAGAAAGGAAAAAATAGGCACCAGAGGGATTTCTTAAAAACTATTTTGGTTTAATGAAGGCTTTTTGAGCAATAATGGGGGGTTGTCTCCTACACTCATTCAAGGATGTAAAACTTTCCCAAGATCTTGTTGCCTTCCTTTCTTCCGGGTTGGACTGTTTATATTACACCCGTCACTAATTTCTGGTGCAGGTTAGTCAATTTATCATTTTGTTTTTCTTAAAAACCAACCAACCAACCCCCAAAACACTAACTTCCTTGAATGAGGTTGTATCCAGGCATGTTAAAAAGACCACCAGTGAACATTAAAGAACTGTGAGAGGTGTTAACATCATAATCTTACTTTTAGAACAGGCAAATCTTTGAAAATGAAAAGCAAGAATCACAGTAAAGGTGGTTCTTCTTCTTCTTCTTCTTCTTCTTCTTCTTCTTCTTCTTCTTCTTCTTCTTCTTCTTCTCCTCCTCCTCCTCCTCCTCCTCCTCCTCCTCCTCCTCCTCCTCCTCCTCCTCCTCCTCCTCCTCCTCCTCCTCCTCCTTCCCCAATTGATGACAAACTCTTAGCAATTTTTACTGTCTTCTACAGGTGCACACCTATCATTGTGTCAAGATAGCATTAATGTGGACAGGTTTTTATCACTTCAGCAATGGGTGGATAATGCTATGAAGATGCTATATTAATCTCCCTGCCTTGCTGTTCAATTTCCTATAGTCAACTGTACTGTTTTCATTACAACAGTAATAATAGCAGCTCTGGTACAGAAGTTGGGTTGGGGTATATATCTGTGCTCTTCCAGCAATAAAAATCTGCTCCAATTAATAGGCATTACGCACACATTAATTGCTTCTGCACATAGCAGGGAAGAGGCAGTCCCTTGTCACCTATTTTCATCATCCTCTGTTTCTGATTAATTTGCCTCTGTCCTCAAGGCTTCTTAAAGCACTGAAGAAAAAAGAGCAGCTCTTCAGTATATTTAAATATCAACTCCATTTCCAGTGTTTTGGCAATTTTTTGTACAAAAAGGTCAAAAATAAAAACACATTGTTGTGCATGTTTATATGGTTTCTGGTGAAAGACTTTTGTAAATGGTCTATGTATATCAGGAGATATATATATATACACTTATTACTTAAAGTTCTTCAGCTACATAGTACAACATGCATGGATCAACCAGAGTTTACAGCCCAACCACTGTGGTTTAAAAAAAAATCTAGGGCTTAGTATCTTGTGCAAACCCAGCCAAATATGTTTATTCAGTAAACTGTGGTTCAGCAAACCAAGAATTAGAGTAATGTGGGAACTCAGTATATGTGTGACCCCACAGTTTATCATGTGCATATTTGTGTGCATACAATTGAAATGATTTTCAATCTTTGCTTTTGTCTTTGGCCCGGACCACCATATGTGGTAGGAGGGTATATGCTTTGTCATCAGAAAGTCCCATTTCTGTCCCTGGTATCTCCAGGTAAAAAGAAAAGTTTGCAGGTGACACAATAGACCTTGACTGAGAACATGAAGCTTTGATGCCAATCACAGTAGAAAATATTGAGCTTGATATACTAATGAACTGCCCTGTTATAAAGCATTTCCTAAGCATTTTATGTTGCAAGAGGTCCATTATAATTATTTAGGACCTGACCCCAGTAGTGAACAATGGCTAATGCAAGCCATTGTTTATCTAAAAGTAAACAATTTTGCTCTAAGAAACCGTTTCATGTGTATTGCATTTGAAACATTCTGTGGGATCATTTTGTCTAGGGGATTTGTTGATTGGGTTAATTGACCTCTTTTTTTGTGTTTTCCTGAAGCACATTAATCTCTCCTCTGCCCCATTAAACATATTGTAGGAACAGAGCCAATATGTAACTAAATAGTTAGAGAAATTACATTGGGATATGAAAACATGCAGAAGCTAACATACAAAACATTGTGTCTGAAAGGTCTGCTTTTTAATTTTTTCTTCCTGACAAACCTGGCAAATACTGCTTTGAAGTGTTAAGCAGCATGATGTTAAAGGTGACTAATATAGTTTGTAGTCTACCATGACAAAATGTAAGATGCCCTTATCAAAAGCAATCATTATAGTGGCATATACAAATAATTATCTGTTGAACACCACCTAAAGCAATACTTCAAAGGAAATATGTTTCCAGCTAGGATTTGCCAATGCATCAAAGAAATTACATTAAATCATACAGAAATGGGGAAAAAGCATTCTGAGACAGAAATATATTAGTGTAGATACATTCGGATATACAGTATTCTTTGCAGGTACGGGGAGAGTAAAAATAACACCTTGGGAAAATAAAAAAGAAATATAGACTTATAGCATGATACAACATGGTCAGATAATTTTTTAAAAGGCTGTTTGTTGAAGTTATAGAGCCTATTTTAACTCTGAAAAAATATTCTGGAAAAGTATTTTCAAGAGAAAATATAAATGCCCTTGGCTGTTTTTAAGTCAATTTGCTAATTAAGATTTATACAGGATCTCAGTGGGGTACTGCTGCCATATATAACTGTACAAATAATAGTATCCTTTTCAATATGACATTTTTTGAGCTGCAAAATTGACTACTTGCTAAATTGAGAGAAAGTCCCCTTGAACAATATGAAGCTGATTTCTCCATAAATAGGCATGGAATTAGATTATAAATGATTTACTAGCCATCAAAAAGTTCATCCTGTTTCATTGGGGCACTGTTTGAATTGACCACCTTATGCTGCACAAGATTAACAGTCACCTGAATAGTAAATTCAATGAAGGGGTTATTCTCTCTGTACTTTTAAACATCAAATCTCTTTCAGAGTACAATATCAAAAAGTACAGAAAGCCTTTATGCAAAACTGAGTAGATGATTTACATACATATACAGATAGATAGATAGATAGATAGATAGATAGATAGATAGATAGATAGATGATAGATAGATAGATAGATAGATAGATAGATAGGGGCGCGATGTCTCAGAGGTTAAGACGTCAGGCTTGTCAATCGGAAGGTCGCAGGTTCGGCGGTTCAAGACCCTAGCCCCGCATGACGGAGTGAGCTCCCGCACTCGCCCCAGCTCTTGCCAACCTAGCAATTCGAAAGCATGCAAATGCAAGTAGATTAATAGGTACCACTTTGTTGGGATGGTAACAGCGTTCTGTGAGTGTCATCCTGGCCACATGACCACAGAAGCATCTTCGGACAATGCTGGCTCTTCGGCTAAGAAAAGATGAGCACCGGCCCCTAGAGTCGGACATGACTGTGCAGGGGAAACCTTTACCTTTACACATACATAAATTGACATCCTTAGCTAGCCACGGAAAAATGACACACATGATAATGCAAACCTTGTCTTTACAGACATGTGCTCCTATGTTGGATGCAAGTATGTAATTTGTGGGTTTGCATCATGATGCATATTTTGTTACTTACCCTCCCCACAGACACCTATGCATATATGCAGTATATACATTCTCCATCATGCTATTCCTTTTTGGGACAAGCTATCATTATGCAAAGTGTAGAAGAAGAATAAGATGTAGTAAACAAAAGAAATTAAAGGCAGGAAGTAAGAGAAAAGGCAAGGAAATCCAACTAATTTACACCATGCCATTCATTGTATCTTTCCATACCACTCTATCCTTGAAAACCATCCTTATTTTTCCACATCCATGTATCATTAATAATTCAAGTCTGCTTTTCACTTCCTTGATATATACTGTATTGTATACAATATTATATAAGATGAGAGACTTTGCTAAAATACATTTCGAAAAGATATCAGTGAACTATATAGAGTGAAGAAACTAAATGAACATTGTCCCACCCCCACTACCAACCCAGATTCTTGTATTTTAAAAATGTTCAATTAACCACCAGAGGGAGTCCCATGAATGCAATATAAAGGCTCCAATGCTAGCATAAAAACAAACATTTACATCATTTAGGACAGCTGAATCTGGGTTCAGAGAGGTGGCTTTATTTTTTCTCTCTCATCATCCACCAGTGCTGAAATGAAAATGTATCCTTAAGCATGTTCATAAATTAGTATCCTACTGAGACAAAGCAAAAATGTTGTTTGGGTCTTTTTGGTAGATAAATGAAATATTTAGGTAATGATCCACCTGGTCTTTTGCTCTGCATACCCCCCCCCACCTGCTGTTTCAAATGCCATTAAGAAAATGGCATAAAAATGGCTGGAAACCAGAATATAGATAGCAATTATTCTGAAGGCATAAAAGTGGAAAGTCTTTTTTTCTATAATGGTTTTACAATGATGAACAGATAAATGAGTGATAATTATGTTATCTGCATTCCAAAAATTAAAATGAGGATTTTTTTTTTTGTCCTGGCCCATCATACCTCTTCACGCTGACCCTGCAGACTTTTAGAAGTCATTTCTGGTATGCCACTGATACAGCTAAGTGTGGTCCATGGTCCAAAAAGGGTTGTGCTACATGCTTAAACCAAGACTGGCTTGCATCAGAACTAGGCTGACCATACGTCCCGTTTTGAACGGGACAGTCCTGTTTTCTAAACAATTCCTAACTGTCCCGTTGTTTTAAGAAGAATAAGAAGAATATCCATTTTGTCCCGTTTTTTAAAGTTCCTGTGGCGAAGCACGTGCATGCACGGCCACACGCCCGCACGCACGTGTGCACTCGCACGTGCGCACACCCACTTGTCTGGCGAGCCATGGGTAGGTTAGGGTCCCGTTTTCCTCTCAAGGAAATATGGTCAGCCTAATCAGAACACAACCCTTCTCATTAAGAAAAACATGATAATGATTTTATTTTTGTATTGTAGGTACATAATATGTTATATTATGTCACACATTACCATCTTCATGTATTTAGTGCAATACCAAGTGAAGAATAATTTCATGACTGACTCTTCATTCTTTACAAAATGTTTCAGAACTCTTATCTGCTCAAGTGCTTATTTTCTAATTTCCCCCTAATTATCTCAATTTTATACTGGGAATTATGACAAAATTAATGTGGTTTTATAAGAGCTATTCTTGTTATCTATTCAGAAGTAAGAGAGAAGATTATGAACATTTAAACTGTTTTCCCCATGTGAGGTCCTTCTAACTACCATTTGGGAATACTGGGAGTTGTAGGTCTAATATATCGGGAGATCACCAGAATGGGAAAGTCTAGTTTAAATGCTGAAAAAGCAATGAATCACAGAGTCACAGCAAAGTTACTTGTGACTAAGCTAAGTGAAGACTATATTTCAGTGCATCACATTTTGGCAATGTGGGTTATATATGTCAGGGTGATGTTAAGGTTAAGGTATAGGACTCGGAGAGACCCAGAATCAAGTTCATTATCAGCCCTGGAGATTCACTGGGTGATACTGGGCCAGTCACTTTAACCTACTTCATAGGGTTGTCATGGTCTGGATGAAATAAAGGGAGCTGCCTTAATCTCCTGGAGAAAACATAACAAATAAATGTAATAAAGACATTCATTAATAAATGTAACCATTTACTTGTTAGAAGTAAATTTTATCTTACCAAGTTCGTTCCTGAGCTGGGAGTAAAGAAACTGACCAATTGCATGAAGTTAGGAGTTTATTCACCCAAGAGCAAAAGCAATGACAGCAAGCTGTTAGGTGGGTGACCGCGCAGGACCCCCTTCCTACAGCACATTATATAGATTCCATTCAACTCCTCCTTTAGAAGACCACCCCTTACTCAGTTACCCATACTCCACCTTTCCCTCATTCCATATTAGGAATTTCCTTCCTTCACTCCATATTAGGAACTTCCTTCCATCCTTGCTAGGGCTCCTTGACCGTTATTAAACAATATATTTCCCCTGGAGAAGCTGTCCTTGGAAAGTACACTTTATCTTTCTATGGGCACAGCTATCTATCAAGGCCTGCTAGAAAGGAAGGGTAAGAAAGTTAACAAAACTCTTCAAGGAAATACAAAATGGTTTCAGAGCCATAATACAAGTGCATATGTTTCTAATATATGAATATGAAATATATTTGTATTTATATATACAGAAATGTAAGAATATGTTTACAATCCAACAATCCCCCCTCTGTGCATGGGAAAGCATATTCCCATAGCACACCTAGGAATGGTCCAGTCAGTAGTTGTGGTTGAGGAAGCAAAGGGAATAGCAACTGGATTCCCTTTAGAAACCTCTAGTAGGAGGGTCCACAGCATTATAAGCCAAGACATTCTTTCAAACCCCAAATGTCAGAATCCGGATCCCTAACGAGCTTGATGGGAGGCCAAGGCAGGAAGGGGGCTGTGATCTTGGACTGCTGGTTTGACGTGTGTCCAATGAAGCCAGGTGTTTCATTCAGCAACCCGAACTGCTGTTTGTGTTGTCAAAAGGATATCCACACCCAATCACCTGGATCAAAAGGATGAAGAGTTTCTTCCAATGGCAAGGTCTGGAGTAGAGCACTTCATTTCCATAGAGATTGCAAGTACCTGCACATAGAGAGAAGAAAATAACGTAGAATCCCCCCTCTCTAGGTGAAGGGAGTGGGGATCCAGGCCTTTTGAAACATCTGGTGGCCTGCCAAAAAGCAACTCAAATGGAGACAATCCCACATCTTTTCGAGGTCAGGTACACAAGTGAAATAAAGCGATAGGCAATACCTGGGGCCACTTTAAATGCATTTCCTGGCATAATTTTCCTAGCAATGTCTTGAGTTCCCTGTTAGCCCATTCCACCCCCCCCCCCGAAGATTGAGGATGATAAGGGACATGTAAGTTCTGTGTGATGCCTAAAGCTTGCAGGATGTGAGTAATCACGTGTGCCACAAAGTGTTGGCTATGGTCCATATCTAAGACAGAGGATGCCATATCGGGGAACGATGTCCTTCAGCAGGTGTCTTGCAGTTTCAATTGCGGTAGCATGTCGACAAGGGAAGGCTTCAATCCAGTGTGTAAGTGGGTCTCTGCAAACAAGTACATGTTCAAAGCCATTTGCCTTGGGTAATTGAATATAGTCTAGCTGTAATTTTTTTTCCCCCAAAAGGTCTTTGGGCCCAGGGTCTCCCTCCCTTATGGATCTTTTGTCTTGAGGAAGCATTGTTAGCTTGGCAAGTGAGACACGTGCTACTTTTTCAGCTTCCATGTAAACCCCAGGCGCATACCATACCCATCGCACAATATCCACAATGGCCTGGTCCCACAGTGGCCCTTTGCATGAATCTGTTGACAAAGAAGGTGTAACAAACATCTAGGGGCTAAGGGTCTTCCATCCGGTACCATCCAGAATCCATCAGAAAAAGTTGCCTCATAGTTTGCCTGCCACTGTTCCACCTCCCCCCTCTCAACGAAATTGTTGTATGGAAGAGACAATTGAAGATGAAACTCTGCAGCTGTGACAGAGAGAGAGAGAGGCTGCAGGGCGGCCCATTTCGCTGTAGCATCAGCGAAAGCGTTTCCCTTTGTAACCAGGGAGACGCCCTGTTGATGTGCAAGGCCGTGCACTACGGCCAGAGCCTTAGGGAGCATAATGGCTTTGAAAAGGGAGGCTAGGAGGGTAGCATGAGCAATGGGGGCACCAGAAGAAGTAAGGAAGCCCCGCTGTTTCCACAGGGCTCCTGTAGCATGGCAAACCCCAAAGGCATATTTAGAATCCATGTAGACCGTCACATGGAGGGTGCGGGCAGCCTTGCAAGCCTCGGTCAGGGCAATGAGTTCTGCGGCTTGGGCACCGTGGGAAGGGGAAAGTCCAAAATTAATCCATTGGGAGTACATTTAATAGTGGCCCCGAGTTTACAGAGTAAATCACGACCTAGGAGAAAAACAGAAGATTCAGAACAAACAGTAAAAGCATGTTCAACAGTGAGAGGACCCACCTCTACTGTTAAGGGGTCAGTAACATTTACAGGAATGATCCCCCAACCCCAATAATATGATCAGAAATCCCAGAAAGAACAGTAGGGGAAGAGGGAGGGTGAGTTAGTAAGGATGCAGTGGCCCCAGTATCAACCAGGCAGTGATACTGTTGACCACCTATAGTTAAAGGAAGAAAAGGTTCTCCTCCAGGTCCAGAATGTATAGGTAACATGAGTGCACTCAAAGGTAAGGTTGCTTGTAGAGCCAGCTGGTTGAGAAGAATCAGTGACAGGCAAAACTGGATACACATGAGAAGGTTCTGGAGGGAAAGGTGTGTGGGTCAAAACGTATCTCTCAAGGGCTCTAAGATATGTGTTTGCAAACACAAAAATATATGGGGTGGTTCCCAAATGTATAACTTTATGTTTGTGCAGCAGGATCACCCCTATTTTCATCCTGCTACTTTATTAGTTGGTCCAGGTGTTGGGGTCACAGCAACAAAGCACAGTGGAAACATAACAATTTCCTTTCTTTTTCCCCTCTGTGATTCACTCCACATCAACTCTCTCCCAAGCCATCTCAACATCACAAATACATTCCTGTATCTCCATCTTCACTTCATTCAACTTACTCTCACCCAACTTACAATATTCTTTCCTCACATTCCCATCTCTTACTTCCATACAGATCAAATTGGTTACCTACTTACAGCAGAAGTAACATGCAAAGAGGCAAACAATAGATCTGCAAACAACAAATTATTTTCCAACACCCTCCCCAAGTCTCGGTCTTTAAATTGAAAAAACAAAAATAAGTTGAAACAGCATTTCGGTGTTTTGGCAGAGCTCCATCAGGTTTTGTCTGGGAGCAGGCAGCAGACGCAGCATAGGAGCTGATTTCTTCTCCGCCTCTTCTGTCCTTCAGTAGCAAACAGTCAGTGAAACAGTCAGTGGGAGGGGGAACCTCAAGGAGAGTAGGCACACACAAAAAAAATGACAGGAGAAAGCTATGTAGATGTCAGGAACAGAAGGCTGTCCTTGCAGGGTCTCCTCTCTTTCTAAACACTTTTCTGGAGAGACAGCAGCCAGCCAACCACTCATAAGGGACATACCTCAAGTTAGCAGAAAGGATTTCCAAGCTGAGTGAAAGAGAGCTTACAACTGATTAGTTTACACACTTTTTTCAAACATCAAACACCATACCACACAATCAGGGCACACACAAGCCTTTCCCATGACATTCATCAGTTTAATTCATGCTTTACTTATTGTAAAAGGAAAGGAGAAAAGTTAGGATCCCATGTCAGTCAGAACACACACTCCTTCTCCCAAGTCCCATCAAGCACAGCCTACCAGGGCACATACAGTCTTCAGTTCCTTACTTGCAACTAGGAAATCAGACAAACAGCCCTGATCAGCAAACAGGAGATTTATACAAACTTACACACACATAAGTGTAGCCCAGTTGGAGTAAAAAAAAAAACATAATGAAAACCAAACCAGGGGAGACAGAAACACACACAGATAGAAAGAGCTTCTCATGTATACACACACAACCTTTCACAGGAAATCAATTTTCTTCCCCCTTTCCCTTTCCAAAGGTGGCAAACATTCAATATGGCATGTACATAACATACAATAAAGATTATATGGTAAACAACAAACAACCTCACCTTTCTTCTTGTATGTACTCAACTTAGAAAACAAACACAAAACTTACACAACTACAGGAAGTGCAAATAACTGGACACATGGCACGATCAAATCCCATGTCCAACTATTCACAGTAAATAACAGAAAGGGTTGCATAGCCAAAAAGTTGGAAGAGCCACAGCCTGGCCAGAGCTATGGATCTCCAAAAATTCGAAGCATTCCCTTACTGTGGAGAAATTTAGTTCCGTAAAGGGACAGGGAAAGGGAAGCCCCTTCATGGATCACTGCCTTGTCGTGGCGAAGGGGCTTGCGTAACTCAATGAAGTCAGGTCAAGAAGAACAGGTCATGATGGAGAGTTCTGACAAAACGTGGTCCACTGGAGGAGGGAATGGCAAACCACTCCAGTATCCTTGCCAAGAAAACCCATGGACAGTATCAAAAGGCTAAAAGATATGACGCCGGAAGATGAGCCCCTCAGGTCGGAAGGTGTCCAAAATGCTACTGGGGAAGAGCGGAGGGCAATTCCGAGTAGCTCCAGAAAGTGTGAAACGGCTGGGCCAAAGCCGAAAGGACGCTCAGTTGTGGATGTGTCTGGAAGTGGAAGGAAAGTCCGATGCTGTAAAGAACAATATTGCATAGGAACCTGGAATGTAAGAACTATGAATCAAGGTAAGCTGGATGTGGTCAAACATGAGATGACAAGATTGAACATCGACATATTGGGAATCAGCGAACTAAAATGGACAGGAATGGGCGAATTTAATTCAGGAGACCATTATATATACTACTGTGGGCAAGAATCCCTTAGAAGAAATGGAGTAGCTCTCATAGTCAATAAAAGAGTGGGAAAGGCAGTACTGGGGTACAACCTCAAAAACGACAGAATGCTTTCAGTTCGAATCCAAGGCAAACCATTCAACATCACAGTGATCCAAGTCTATGCCCCAACCACTGATGCCAAAGAAGCTGAAGTTGACCGGTTCTATGAAGACCTACAACACCTTCTAGAACTAACACCAAAAAAAGATGTCCTTTTCATCATAGGGGACTGGAATGCTAAGGTAGGAAGTCAAAAAATAACCGGAATAACAGGCAAGTTCGGCCTCGGAGTACAAAATGAAGCAGGGCAAAGGCTAATAGAGTTTTGTCAAGAGAACACGCTGGTCATAGCAAACACTCTTTTCCAACAACACAAGAGACGACTCTACACATGGACATCACCAGATGGTCAATACCGAAATCAGATTGATTATATACTTTGCAGCCAAAGATGGAGAAGCTCTATACAATCAGCAAAAACAAGACCTGGAGCTGACTGTGGCTCAGATCATGAGCTTCTTATTGCAAAATTTAGGCTTAAATTGAAGAACGTAGAGAAAACCACTAGACCAATCAGGTATGACCTAAATCATATCCCTTATGAATATACAGTGGAGGTGAGGAATAGATTTAAAGGATTAGATCTGGTAGACAGAGTGCCTGAAGAACTATGGATGGAGGTTCGTAACATTGTACAGGAGGCAGCAACTAAAACCATCCCAAAGAAAAAGAAATGCAAGAAAGCAAAGTGGCTGACTGATGAGGCTTTACAAATAGCTGAGGAAAGAAGGGAAGCAAAAGGCAAGGGAGAAAGGGAAAGATATAAACAACTGAATGCAGAATTCCAGAGAATAGCAAGGAGAGATAAGAAGGCCTTCTTAAATGAACAATGCAAAGAAATCGAGGAAAACAATAGAATGGGGAAGACTAGAGATCTCTTCAAGAAAATCGGAGATATCAAGGGAACGTTTTGTGCAAAGATGGGCATGATAAAGGACAAAAAAGGCAGGGACCTAACAGAAGCAGAAGAGATTAAGAAGAGGTGGCAAGAATACACAGAAGAACTATACAAGAAAGATCTTAATATCCCTGATAAATACAATGGTGTGGTCACTGACCTTGAGCCGGACATCCTAGAAAGTGAAGTCAAGTGGGCCTTAGGAAGCATTACTAACAACAAAGCTAGCGGAGAAGATAGTATCCCAGCTGAGCTATTTAAAATCCTAAAAGATGATGCTGTTAAAGTGCTGCACTCAATATGCCAACAAATTTGGAAAACTCAACAGTGGCCACAGGATTGGAAAAGGTCAGTTTACGTTCCAATTCCAAAGAAAGGCAATGCCAAAGAATGTTCAAACTACCGTACAATTGCACTCATTTCACATGCCAGCAAGGTTATGCTCAAAATCCTACAAGCTAGGCTTCAGCAGCATGTGAACCGAGAACTACCAGAAGTGCAAGCTGGGTTTCGAAGAGGCAGAGGAACTAGAGATCAGATTGCCAACATTCGCTGGATCATGGAAAAAGCAAGAGAGTTCCAGAAAAACATCTACTTCTGCTTCATTGACTACGCTAAAGCCTTTGATTGTGTGGATCACAACAAACTGTGGCAAATTCTTAAAGAGATGGGAGTACCAGACCACCTTACCTGTCTCCTGAGAAACCTGTATGTGGGTCAAGAAGCAACAGTTAGAACCGGACATGGAACAACCGACTGGTTCAAAATTGGGAAAGGAGTACGACAAGGCTGTATATTATCACCGTGCTTATTTAACTTATATGCAGAGTACATCATGAGAAATGCCGGGCTGGATGAATCACAAGCCGGAGTTAAGATTGCCGGGAAAAATATCAACAACCTCAGATATGCAGACGATACCACCCTAATGGCAGAAAGTGAAGAGGAACTAAAGAGCCTCTTGATGAGGGTGAAAGAGGAGAGTGCAAAAGCTGGCTTGAAACTCAACATTAAAAAAACCCAGATCATGGCATCTGGTCCCATCACTTCCTGGCAAATAGAAGGGGAAGAAATGGAAGCAGTGACAGATTTTATTTTCTTGGGCTCCAAGATCACCGCAGACGGTGACTGCAGCCATGAAATTAAAAGACGCTTGCTCCTTGGAAGGAAAGCTATGGCAAACCTAGACAGCATATTAAAAAGCAGAGACATCACCTTGCCGACAAAGGTCCGTATAGTTAAAGCTATGGTTTTTCCAGTAGCAATGTATGGCTGTGAGAGTTGGACCATAAGGAAGGCTGAGCGCCGAAGAATTGATGCTTTCGAGCTGTGGTGCTGGAGAAGACTCTTGAGAGTCCCTTGGACTGCAAGGAGGTCAAACCAGTCAATCCTAAAGGAAATCAACCCTGACTGCTCATTGGAAGGACAGATGCTGAAGCTGAAGCTCAAATACTTTGGCCACCTAATGAGAAGAGAGGACTCACTGGAAAAGACCCTGATGCTGGGAAAGACTGAGGGCAAAAGGAGAAGGGGACGGCAGAGGATGAGATGGTTAGATAGCATCACCGATGTAATGAACATGAATTTGAGTAAACTCCGAGAGACAGTGGAGGACAGGAAGGCCTGGCGTGCTATGGTCCATGAGGTCACGAAGAGTCGGACACGACTGAACGACTGAACAACAACAACAACAAAAAGGGACAGACTCACATTTAACTCCTAAAGGGACAAACTGACATACATACAGTACATACATACATACATACACACACAAACACACAACCTGCACCATTTCCCTCAACAAATATAGATAGAAATGTACAGACTAATACTTAACAAACAGAAAACATTTTGGTTACAGATACTTACACAAATATTTGAGCTTAACTGGCATGATCATGTTGTAAGTGTTTTAAAAGTCTTAAGTTTCTCATAGTGGAAAGTACCCAAGCTTGACCAGGGTTCACCTGACCACCTGGAGACTTCCTAACGAAGGTTGGGAATCAGGAGCACTGGCAATTGAGGGTGGGTCTGCAAGCTCATTCCAGCAATGCCAATAGGATAATTGGTCAGGGTTATTTCTTTTCAGCTGAAGTTTAAGAAGCTTCAATTTCTCACAGTGAAATGTACCCATAGGAGGCCAGATTGCATTACCGCTTGTGTCTAAATATTGAGTCCATTCTATACATAGCTCACGTGCACGTCTTTTCTTCATTCCTGGCTGGGTGGGCAAAATCCCCTTATCCCAAGCCTTCAACAACGCCCCTAAGGGGGAAGATGGGGGTACCGTCGACTTAGTATTCCCCATAACCACTCGTGTCCCTAAGCATGGCACCGGTGCCCGTCGGATTTGGGGTGTGTCTAAACACCCAGAGACTCCCTATTAGAGTACCGACCCTCTGCGCGCTTCCAAGTCTTCAATTACTTATTCACCTTTTTCTACTTTTAGCTCACAAGCGGTAATTGCCCAGTTATAGTTCATTCATGCATTCAGTCACAACCTGTCCAGGCACGCGTATCGCCCTGGTCGACAGTCGGGTTTTATAAAAGGAATCAAGCACACACATTCACTGGGCTTATAAAAGGAATAAATTTTTCAGGTACTCACCCACTGTGGAGTTGTCCTAGGTTCATGCAATCGGCTGGCATAAAAAACCCAAAGTTCCCTTTACTACCCTCTGGGCGGTCCCACAGGAAAATTAAAACCCTCTGGGCAAATGGCCCGGTGCCGGCAGGGCGTGTTATCCCCCTGGGACCCACTCCATTGGGTTAGCTCAGTAAAACATCTGGGTCGCCAAAATGTTAGAAGTAAATTTTATCTTACCAAGTTCGTTCCTGAGCCGGGAGTAAAGAAATTGACCAATTGCATGAAGTTAGGAGTTTATTCACCCAAGAGCAAAAGCAATGACAGCAAGCTGTTAGGTGGGCGGCCGCGCAGGACCCCCTTCCTACAGCACATTATATAGATTCCATTCAACTCCTCCTTTAGAAGACCACCCCTTACTCAGTTACCCATACTCCACCTTTCCCTCATTCCATATTAGGAATTTCCTTCCTTCACTCCACATTAGGAACTTCCTTCCATCCTTGCTAGGGCTCCTTGACCGTTATTAAACAATATATTTCCCCCGGAAAAGCTGTCCTTGGAAAGTACACTTTATCTTTCTATGGGCACAGCTATCTATCAAGGCCTGCTAGAAAGGAAGGGTAAGAAAGTTAACAAAACTCTTCAAGGAAATACAAAATGGTTTCAGAGCCATAATACAAGTGCATATGTTTCTAATATATGAATATGAAATATATTTGTATTTATATATACAGAAATGTAAGAATATGTTTACAATCCAACATACTTTTGCATAAATCAATAAATGTAACAAATAAAAATAATAAAGATTATGCAGTATTCCAGTCTCAGTTGTGGGAGCATACAGCCGGTTTAAGCCCCCTCATGTTTACTTTTGACTAAAAAAAAAGAGACATAGGGTTCTGGTTTGTGAGTAGCATTTTGTACTACCTTCATTGGTGATATCAATTCTGCCTCAGCAATTGGTGCTCTCCTCACATATTTCACACATGGTAACTTAAGCAAAAGAATTGCTGCGTTACCCTGGTTTCACTCGCAGATGAGAAAAACAACCACCAATCGCTCTTCGACTAGAATAGAACTTTCCAAACTGTGTCGCGACACGTTAGTGTGTCGGCTGCAGTGTCTGGGTGTGTCATGGCTGCTGCTGCCTCCGAGCCCTGCCAGGATTTCACGCAGGTCCTAGTGCCTGCCTTGTGCCTTGCTGCCTCCAAACCTGCTGTGATTCTGCTCAGGTCCTAGTGCCTGCCTTGTGCCCTGCTGTAAAAGTGTGTCGCGAAATGATGCATGTCTAAAAAGTGTGTCACCAACATGAAAAGTTTGGAAAGCTCTGGACTAGAACATCTGTCAAAATCTGGTCCTGAGCTAGCTGATCCAGGGTGTGTGTGGATGGCTTTATCTGGTATAGCAGGCAATGTTCCCAAGATCCATGTTAAAAATTAATACAACCTACTTCTCCTGGCAGCCTAAAAATGGCAGCAATTTGGAAGCTATCCTTATGGAAGCTAGGTGCCAAATATCTCCCGCAGCCTAAGCTAAAATGGAAGCTGGGCAAATTCAAACACCTGGCCACATCATCATTAGTATTGTCAAGGAAGTGCCATTGAGGCTAATGAAGGACCCAAAACATGAAAGGGCAACAACTACTCTTGCTCAACTAAATGTTGATAATACATGGCAGGTCTGCAGGCTATCCACTGCTGGACTGTGGATGAAAGAGGAGTTATTACAAACCGATTTGGCATTTACCATCAAAAGCCTAAGGCCACCTGTGATTCTTTCACTAGGACTCAGGAGTGAGGTTTCCAGGCCAGAAGTAGGGACTGCCACCAGGTTGGCAGTCTTTCTTTCCCTAAACTGTAAGCCGAGTACCTCCCATCACATCACCTTCATCCCACCACAACTGGGAAAAATCTATCTGCATCCCCACCAACAGACTCCAAGCTCCCACCAATAAACTCAGCCATACTACTGCTTCCACATCCCTAAGAAACAGGTTGCCTGCACCATGGCCATGCTACTCCCATCGGCAACTCACACAACCAAAAAGCACCTTAACCTATTGTCCTTCTGCAATCTATTGTAACCCTCTTAAAACCATTCTGAAGGTACAACTGGTATGACACTATCCTCTCATTAAAAGTGAGGGCCCACCTCATGCTGTTTGCTTCTCATACGAAACAGCTGTTCCAGTTAGGTCCAGCTACTGGTCCTGCTGGCAACCTTACAATCCTCTGGAATGCCACTGATGAAGATTCATATATATATATATATATATATATATATATATATATATATATATATAAGAATTTTCTTAAGTTTCAAGCAAAGATAAAAGCTAGAGAAAAACAAAAAACTACAAAGAAAAAAATCTAAAAAGAAGTGAAAACACAAGAGAATTTTTTCCCCAAAGTTACAAAAAAGTGTGACTTCCGACTTTTAACAGCAAGGATATACAGACATTTTCTATAGTCAATCCCTTACTCTATATTAAACCAAAATCACATTATTTCTATAAATCATTCCACATTGGCACATTATAAAAATCACTAAGTACAGTTTCTCCCTCCCCTTATATTAAAAGAAAAAGAAAAAAGAAAAATTCATATAAATCTAATCAACTTCCCCCTCCCCAAAGATAACATCTATTTAATTATTCCATTCCTACTACTATTCTATACATTTTTGTCTACTATAATAAAAATCAAACTAAAAAGCACATAAATTGTCTGCCATTATACTTAGTAATACAACAATTTTAATGATCTTAATCTTAAACCCAAAACCCTCCAAGTAGACATTTTTATACCTTATTAATCTTAATCCAAATCATTAAAGATAAATTAAATCAGCCAAACCTTAAAAACAATCCAGATAAATATTCTTTAACCCTTATCCCACCTCAAAATAAACCAGAGCCTTTACATATCCCCACAATGCGCACAGAGCTTTTTTCTTAAAAAGATCAAACAGTCCAACTGCCCCCCTCAAAAACTCTGACTTCTCTTCACTCCCATACATAATAACCCCTTCTTTTTTCTGGCATTCCACCAGAAAATCAATTTCACTTGTGGCTTGCAATTCGATCTCTCCCTTAAATTTCTCCAACTCAACTATCCAATCTTCATTCAGCATTTCAACAGAAATCCCGATCTCACTCTTAGAAGAGACGTTTCTGTCACTGTTAAAATCCTCAGTTTCATCCACGACATCTTAAAAAAAAGTAATCCCAAAAATAACGATAAGCACCAAGACAGCCTGTTTCTCCTTGCTGTAGAAAGCCTCTCTTAGGGTACGTGTACTTAAAAGAAATATAAATTGGGTAATTTAGAAATGGGGTGGCCGGTCTTAAAGTCCCTTTAAGGCTACAGCGTGGCTTGGAAAACGGTGACGTCTCAGCCTCATGGCCAGCTCTTACCAGTCAAACGCGAAACGCTGTTTGCGATCTTCTGGCTGCAAGCAGCCGTCCGGAGGACAGATGGGGTAATTCCAGGTGTTTTCCTTTTTCCAGAAAACACTCCTGGGCTTCAGGAAAACCTGCCTGAGCCCAAAAAAACTGCCACGTTGTCAGCTCCGCCCACTGAGCCTGCGGGCACAGCTGTTTAGTCTGCCATGTCCCCACCGGAAGTCCACTGATGAAGATTCCTGAAGGGACTTTCATGTCATTAGGAGCCTTAAAACTATTCCAAAGCGGCTTCAGGTTTCAACAGCCAGGCCCCTGGATATCAATATTAATCAGGGGACTCCAGCCCAACACCGACCCCCTTTTCAATTTAGTGTGTCGCGAAGAGGCGGTGCGGGGGCGTGCGCAGCGGTGGTGGTGTGTATGGCAGCGGCGGCAGTGACGACGGCAGCGGTGCGCCATCAGCGCTTCCACGTTTTAGCAAGGCCGCTGCCGCTGCCGCCACTGCCGTGCATGCCACCGCCGTGCATGTGCGTGCCCCCACGCCACCACTGCTGCCGCCATTGGTGTGTTGCCAACGGCGGCAGTTTGGAAAGCACTGCTCTAGATGTTACTAGATCCATCATCTTTTTCTTCCAATCCCAATGGTATTAGTGCAAGCCCAACAAGATTGGAGTCTGTTTCTTTCAACAATACTTTTTAGCACCAGGAGCACCAAACACAGCAGGCATTCAGGAGACAGAGGCACAGGTGGCATCTCTATCAAATTTTATTATTTTCCATCTGTGGCGGATTGTAGCAAAACTAAGACTCTGCTTTTTAGTAGTTTAATAACTTTAGGATCTGCTTTTATAGGTCCTTTTGTAGTAAACACTCTAAAATTGCTTAGAACATGAAAAGTAAATGCAAAACTCCTTCAAGTAAACTCTGCTTCTAGTGACCATGCACACGTGCGCGCGCACACACACACAAAAAATAATCTGGAAGTGTTTTTTGCAATGATCTGGAAGTGACTATTGTCTTCATCTGGGAAGTCTTATAAAACTCTTCCTCCTTAACTAGATTGGCCCATGCTTAGCTTTTTCCAAAATCATCCAAAGTTATGTAGGTGTTACCATCTAGCTGGGCTTATAACATGAGACAATTATATAAAAAAATGGACAATGCAAAATAGCTTTCATTTGTTACAAAGAAACAAATCAAAGAAACACTCCTGGGCTTCAGGAAAACCTGCCTGAGCCCAAAAAAACTGCCACGTTGTCAGCCCCGCCCACTGAGCCAGCAGGCACAGCTGTTTAGTCCGCCATGTCCCCACCAGAAGTCCATATTGTGATCTATATTGTGGAGGTGATATGATTGTCAAGGCTAAGAGTGATGTGGTTGTTTTGCTTTGCTCTCAAATCATTTCTTGAAAGAGTTCAAGGGAGTGCTCCACTCAACCTTCAAAGTGAAACACTCCATCCAAGAGTTGTACACCTCTATAAAAATTAAGATAATCTTCTCTTCCAATATCCTGCTGTGGAAATGTGGATGGAATATTCCCAAGTTATTTGTGAGTGACTATAACCACTCTCCTAGACAGGTCTTTGACACAAGTGCATTATTTCTGGCAGGGACAGATCTGCAAGCCTGGCTCCATCATTGTGGCAGAACTAGCAATTTTAGTCCATATACCTTTTTTTCTGAGTGAATATTGTTTCTAAATGTTGTGGACACAATTATTAATCTTATGGATATAATGGTCTTAGAATGAAAAGGTCTGCACTGAATCACTGACATTGTTTCTTTCCTATTTTCATTATGATTGAGATTAATTTTGCAAAACTGAACATAGGACATAAATCATACAAAATATTTATTATCTAAAATTAGTATATAATTATGATTATGGAGATGGTGGTATTTTTTTTAATTTAGAAGCATAGACCTTCTAAATGAGGACCATTACTGATCTTTATAAGAGACTTGTGGGTGATTGCATTTACCTATTTCAGGAAAGATAAAAATGCAAAAATAGTTTCCTGGCTACCCAGACATATTGGATCATTCTGCTTGACATGACCATGTGGAAGCAAACCTCAAGGTTAGGGACCTCATAGTAGGCATCTCACAATGATTTCCAATGTTAACAAGAAAACATTTTATTATGCATTTAAACTATGGTTCCATAAATCCCCAATAGTATCAGGACAAATAATTTAAGCAATGTAGCCTACATCCTTTAGCTGGTTCCCAGAATGAATGCATAAACCAGAATTTCTGGGAATATAGGAAGCTGCCTCAACAAGTGAGTCCGCTGATCTTCTTGAGACTCTGTAAACGTGAACAGTTTGGTTACACCTCCCCAGACTTTCAGACAGGACTTTTTCTAGCCCTACCTAAAGATGCTGGAATTGAACCTACAATCTTCTGCACACACACAAAAATATTCTTCTAGCGCAGAGCTTTCCAACATGTGTGTCGGGACATGTTAGTGTGTCGGCTGCAGTGTCTGGGTGTGTCGCGGCTGCTGCTGCCTCCTCCAAGCCCTGCCAGGATTCCGCACAGGTCCTAGTGCCTGCCTTGTGCCCTGCTGTAAGAGTGTGTCACGAAATGATGCATGTCTAAAAAGTGTGTCACCAACATGAAAAGTTTGGAAAGCTCTGTTCTAGCGTCTGAGCCAAGGGTGAGCAAAATGATAGTTTCCAGATGTTTTGTACAATGATTCCCATCACTTCCAGCCAGCAAGCACAATGGCAAGGAGTTCTTAGACTTGTACTCTGCAGCATCCAAAGGACACTAGATCACCTAGCTCCGAACTGGGCCATGCTAGGCAATTGTCAATAGATGATAGTTGATAAGCTCAGGGTTCTCCTGAATAGCTGCAAGGCAACTATAGAGAGTCTGATTTGGAACAATGAAGTGGAAAGTCAAAGTGGTACTCAACCCTTCTCTGATGACAACTGTAAAGCACTCCCACACCCTGTTTGATATATTTGGCACTCTTCTGGGGGAGGGGGAAAGCTCTGATGGAGGGTAATGGTAGTGCAGCAGAGCTAAAACAGAAGGCAAGAGGAAATTCTCCATACAGTTTCCCTATCTATAATGTCTCTATTGGAGATGAATTTCCCCCTCTTGCCCACCACCACTCTGCAGCTATTCAGCGGTGATTGAGTGTCCTAGATGCAAAAGGTCACATTTATTATATGGTGATGGTGATGGTGATGATGCCATTTTATACCAAAGCAGTTTATAATAACAAAACTATTTTGAAATCAAAATAATTAAAAAACCTAAAGCCAATGGACTTGACACTTTGTAGATATCTGCACTAAAACTGATAGGTGGTCTCTGGAAGTAGAGAAGCACAACAGCTCAGTTCCTGTATGTTTTATGGATGAAATATGTTTCTTAATTCACCCAGGTCATAATTTTTATGATTTGGTTTCTCATTCTTAGCACTGAGTTAGCAGCATAATTTGGGAAGCTGTGTGTTTAGGTGAGGGCGATTAAAGCAATTTCAGATGTGAGGGAAGGAATCCATCTCTCAGGTTGGAAAAAAAACAGAAATATTAAATAGCCTTGGAGCAACAACACTGTGATGTGGCAGTTTTACAAGGAACTCATTTGTAGGAAAATGAAGCTCACACACTCAGACGACATGGAGAAGAATGAAGCTATTGTGCTTTTATGATTTGAAAAGCTGATGATTTGTTACTTGTACAAACAGAAAAAATACCTTTCAATAAAACCAAGTCCTACAAAAATAGGGTGGCTGGATATATTGTGAAAGGTTTGTTTCCTTAATTCTTCTCCTATTATTTTAAGTAACATTTATTGTTACAGCTGCTTCCTCCTAATCTTTTTGGAAAATTACCCACTAGTCTAGCTACATTTAGGAAAGAAGAAAGAAAGAAAGAAAGAAAGAAAGAAAGAAAGAAAGAAAGAAAGAAAGAAAGAAAGAAAAGCCTCTGAAGAGGAGATAACACTTGTATGCAGTTGCTGCCTGCCAAGTAACAATTATTTGGGGAGGAAGGTTGAGTACTAAAAACCCCCCTGCACTTTTCTTTTTATCAAATGCGCCCTGCAATAATTGCCCTCCCTCCCTCCCCGCCTGAAGGGTTTTCCCAATTGATGGAATTAAAAGGCAGCAGGTTTAGAAACCTGACCTTCTAAGAGCACATCAGCTGAGAATCTTAGCTTTGCCACAGGCGTGCAACTGCATGACATCCGACAGCTCTTTGGAGTTGTGGAGGCAGTCACGTAGACTGAGGCAGAACTGTTTTTTTTGCCCACAGTGTACAGGTCAATTCTTGGAGTCTAGCTCTGGTCTTAGGGACAATCTGTTTCTGCAGGAAATTGAATGTTGAGTCTTGATGGTTGCATTATAGAATATATCTGGAAAAAGCCAGGTATATGTATATGTATATGTATATGTATATGTATATGTATATGTATATGTATATGTATATGTATATGTATATGTATATGTATATGTATATGTATATGTATATGTATATGTAGAGAGAGATAGTAAAATCATTAAAATTACAAAATAATAGATAATATGTCAAAGGTTTTTTTTTAATGTGTGGGAGTGCAGTTGTGCCAATTCAGCTACACAGGGTTTTGAAGGTTACATACTGTATTAAGGAGTCCTTCTAGAGGGGAGTGTAATTGCAACGTAAAAGCAGGTAGCATCCCCTGTTGTTTGGATGGTCCCATTACTGGATGGGAATCATTCTTCCTGTTGCAGTCATGAGCTTTATTGCAAAATTAGGTTCTTCAACCCAACTTTGATATGGGGCAGCAGAAGTGCCAGTGTTGTGCTTGACCACTTTATTGTATACAGGATTATATTGACGGTCACTGAAGATTACAATGGTTTCTCCCACCTGCCAGTCCTGGCATCTTGGCCTGGAGCAGAAAATTGGGCTGAATAAGGAGGCCACAATAATTTATTTATTTAAATTTATTGGCTGCCCAACTCCAGTGGATCCTGAGCAGCGTACAAAACTAGAAAAAAACATAAAAACAGCTAAAAACATAAAACCAGACAGCCCAGACTAAAATAATCTGATAAACAACAAAGTCAACAAAACAGAGGCCTTAAACAAATCATAAACATCAACCCCAGGCCTGGGACCAAAGCCAGGATTTCAAAGCTTTCTAGAACCCTAGGAGAGAGGGCGCCGTGCTAATTCTGCCAATAACCCATAATGGTTACTTTTACTTTTCTTTTCAACAGAGAGGAACAGAGTAATATTGTGCTGTGAAATTGAGGGGTCAGAGCAAGACACTCCTTCGTGGCCATGTGGCAGGAGGGGTAATCTTTCATTGGTTTTCCATTCTCTGCAAGCACTGTAGACTTATTAAGAAATATTCATGCCCACTCCAGTAATGTCTTGGTAACCTTTGTTTCCACTGTGAACTCAGACCACTTGGACAATGGAAAGGCTGATTGCCTGAAGTGGTGGAGGTTCTGTAGCAGTGATTCCTGCATCAGAAGATTATTATTATTATTATTATTATTTATTACATTTATATCCCGCCCATCTCCCCCACAAGGAGGGACCCTGGGCGGTTCACAACAAGTTTAAAATCAATTAAAACAATAAATATCAATAATAAACTATAAAATTATATATATATATATATATATATATATATATATATATATATACACACACACACACACACACACACACACACACACACATACACACACACACATATATATATATTATACTTTTTTATTTTATATATATATATTATATATTTGATATATATATATATATATATATATATATATATATATATACACATACATACACACACACACACACACACATACATACATACACACACACACACATCATACAATCTGATCCAAAAGTGGTAGATCTTATTCCACTGATCAACAAGGCTGGTCAGGACAGATCTAAGGGGCAAGCCAACCCCAAGACTTGCTATTTCCCTCCCCTCCCCAAGCCTGGTGACATAGCCAGGTCTTTAGGTTTTTCCTAAAGTCCAGGAGAGAGGGGGCTGATCTTATTTCCGGGGGAAGAATATTCCAAAGGGCGGGGGCTACTGCAGAGAAGGCATGCCTCCTAGACCCCGCCAGATGAAACTCTCTTACCGACGGGGTTCGTAGCGTGCCCTCTCTGCAGGACCGGGTGGGACAGGTTGATTGAACGGGGGTGAGCCGGTCCTTCAGGCAACCTGTACCCATGCCATGTAGGGCTTTAAAGCTGATAACCAACACCTTGAATTGAATCCGGAAGCAAACTGGGACCCAATGCAGCTCATGGAGCAAAGGTGTTATGTGTGCCGATCTTGAGGCACCTAAAATAGCCCGCGCGGCTGCATTTTGAACCAGCTGAAGCTTCCGGACGCTCCTCAAGGGTAGCCCCATGTAGAGCACATTACAATAGTCTGTCTGGGAGATGACCAGGGCATGAGTGACGGCTCTAGGAAGTTGCTAGAGATTGACCTCTAAAAGTCCTGTTATTTAGAAATATAAACTATGAAAGAGGTAATGCTTAGAATGTGATAATTCAGTATCAGATGAGGACAAGATAAAAATGGATGGAAATAAAAGCCTACAGAAACAGGTTGTACAGTAGGGATTAAGGAAGGATGGAACTGTGCCCACCCATCTTGCCAAAGTACCTGCCGTCCTTAAGCAACTGCAGTTGGAAGTAAAAATAATGAAAGCAATCAGGCATTGTGTTTGCTACACAGTTCAATATATCTTACTTTATGATAAGCAAACTCTTTAAAGACCCTCCAATGGTCAGCAATGGAAAGTCAGTAAGCTTGCTGGACAACAGATCACATTTCTAACATGCAACTCAATTATATACCTTCCTTTTTCTTTTCTGTCCTTAAAATCTTTCCTGTGAAGTTCATATGCTACAATTCTGCATTCCCACTTATCTGAAAAAAAGTTTCATGGAAAGCTATGCATTATACTTCTTAGTAGACGTGAGTAGGATTGGGTTAATTGATGAAATCTACATAAATGTAATTTCATACTTTCACAGTAGGTAACTTCTCAGAACTGGAGCTCTGTAAGGCAGGCTAAGATTTTTAAAATGCTGTATTGTATGAACAGACTCATAAAACGACATTTCAGTACAGGATGATGGTGGAAGTTTAAAGGCATTCCTTAATGCATTTTAAAATTAAAAATTAACATGGATCTCAGAAAACCAATATGTCCCAAGAAGATTTGCTATTACTACTTTTCTAATGCAGCAAAATATCAGTGTGGACCAGGAACTATCTTTCTTCTACTTTATTGTCCCCATCAAAGGAATCTATCCCTTTTGCAAGCAATTTATGCTTATACTATTGCTGTTGCAGTCCTAGCCAAAAGAACATAATGAATTTGGAAAGATATCAGTAACTTGCTGTAGAATGAGCATGGCAATTGTGGAAGTTCATAATCATACATCTTCCTCTGGATATAAGGTTCCAATAGAAGAGAATATCTGTAGCTCAGGGTTGAACCATGGAGTCCTTGGTGCTCTCTGAGCTTGGTTGTTTGCTTGCAGACATTTCATTACCCAACTAGGTAATCAGTGCTAGTGAGTGAGGGATTCATTGAACTGAAAGGGTTTGGCTTAGTTATATATTGAAGTTACCTGTAAAATAATACTAATACATTATTAGTAAATGACAACCTTGAGAAAAGGCCCCACCCCATAAAGTATATGTCTCTAAAACTTCTTTAACTGAATGGAGCAAATAGACTGTAAACCACAACTCTGAAATGATTATAGACAAATCATGCAAGAAACACATGGTGGATTATTTGTCAATGATCTCTTCATGCATACTTATTCAATGCTGTAATCGCATCCAAGATTTTTTTCATATCTGATGTTGGTGGTTCTGAAGGTATTGTAGTGGAGTCTGTGGACATCCTTCCAGTCTCTTTCTCCTTTTCCTTGTCTCTGTCTCTCTTCACCCTGGCAGCCACGGTCGCCATGCTGTAAACGGTGTTCCTGTAAAGATAAAAAAAGACAGGAGGAAAAGGAAAACAAAGACAAACAACAACAAAAAAAGGGAGAAGGGAGTAGGAATTATTCAAAAAAGAAGAAGAAAAGGAATGAGTAAAAAATACAAAAAGTAAAAACAAAACTGCCCTTTCGTAGTAGTTGTCATAAAAAACAAATTGTACTTTAGTTAGTACAATTTAGTACAGGAGTCCTCGCATAGAGAAAATAAAAGATAAGAATGAGGCAGATGTTTTTCTCGGTTGTAGCCAAAATATATTTGAAGACAGTAAACAAAATGGAAGACTCAACTGCTACTTTAGAGAAAAAGATGGAAGATTCAATTGCTTCTTTAGATAAAAAAATGGACAAAAAGATAGACAACTTAGGTCAACAAGTAGACAAAAAAATGGAAGCTATGAAAGAAGACTTAACTAAAGAGATAAAACAGGAATTCAGAAAAGAAATACAGAATGTCAAGGAGGTAGTGAATAGTCTATCAGGGGAACTTAAAGAGACACAAAAACAGGTACAAAAATTAGAGACTAAATCAGAATCTATTACTAAAGATATAGAATATAACCTAGATGCTATTGCACTAGCAGAAATGAGAGAGAAAGAATTTATCTTGAGACTGAGAGGAGTTCCAGAAAAATCAAATGAGAATACGAGAGAAAATATAGTTGGTGCTTTAGCCCAATTTCTAGAGATGGAAGAACAAGATCTTGACTCTGAAATAGATAAAATCTTTAGAGTCAATTCACGCTATGCTAGAGAAAAGAATGTGCCAAGAGATATATTGATATACTTTGTGAGGAAAGTTATAAAAGAGCAAATCTTGAAGAAACATTATAACACCAGATTAAATATAGCAGGGAAAGATATAATTATCTTAAGAGAAGTACCCCTAAGAATATTAAGAAAAAGAAAAGACTACTCCTTCTTCACAGACAAATTAAAGCAAAATAATATACCATTTAGATGGGAAAGAGTAGAAGGAGTATCCTTTATGTTTAAAGAGCAGAGATTTAAGATAACTTCCATTTTAAAAGCAAAAGCATTTTTAGAGAAATACAAGACAGACATGAGTGATGCATCCAAAGACTTGGAGGAAAAGAGAAAGACATCTGAAGATAAGGAAAAGAGTGAAGATCTATCGGAGATGGGAGCTTCTGGATTGGATTTAAGAAAGGACTTTTAAATATTAAAACATTATGGACTATAAATATCTAACATGGACTATCAATGGGGCAAATTCCCCCCAAAAAAGAAAGAAAATTTTTCATTTTCTGAAAAAACTGAGACAATATAATTTGTCTACAAGAGACTCGTATTTGTAAAAAGGACACCAAGTATTTGATTCAAAAACAATTAGGAGAAGAATTTATTTCAGCTGGATTAAAAAAAACTAAGGGGGTAGTTTTGTATATACAACAAAAACTGAATCCAAAGTTAATACTGACTGATGATGAAGGAAGATATATTGCAGTGGAAGTAAATATACAAGGAACTAAAATATTGATGGTTGGACTTTATGCTCCAAATTTTGATAAAGGACTATTTTATAAGAATTTGATGGATATACTTTTGGACTTATCATATGAGAATTGGTGTTTCATGGGTGACTGGAATGGGGTGATTCTCCCGATGGAAGATAGACATTCACAAAAAAATGTGAAACCCACACAGGGAAAACTACCCCAAACATTTTTTGATCTGAAAGACATGTTGGACTTACAAGATATTTGGAGACTTATGAATGGGAACTCTAAAGAATATACATATTACTCAGAGAGGTATAAATCATTTTCTAGAATAGATATGTTTTTGATTTCTAAAAGTTTAATGATGGATGTCAACAAGGTTGAAATACTACCTAAAACCTTCTCAGACCATAATCCTGTATTGTTAACTATCAAAGGGAAAAGGAATATATTTCGATGGAGATTAAATGAGTCAATCTTTCGGAAAGAGGACATTGTAGATACATGTAAGAAAAGGCTAAGAGAATATTTTTTATTGAATTTAAATAAGGGTACTAGTACCCAAATTGTTTGGGATGCTAGTAAAGCTTATATGAGGGGTTATTTCGTTCAATATAATGCTCAAATGAGGAGAAATAAATGAGAAAAAATTCAATCGATTTTGAATGAAATTAAAAGTAAAGAGGTATGTCTGAGGGACAAGCCAATGGATAATACATTGACAACTCAAATTACATTTTTACAAAAACAAATATCTATGATTTTGATACAGGAAATAGAGACCCAAATGAAATTTACGAAACAGAAATATTTTGAGCTTGCAAATAAACCAGGAAGATGGTTAGCCTATAAACTAAGAAAACAAAGACAAAAAAATATAATCTCTAATATACAACATGAAGGGAAAACTTTAGTGAATAAAGTAGACATACAAGAAGCTTTTCATTCTTATTATACATCATTGTATAAAAACAGGATGTTCAACTAGCTGATATTGATGAATATATGAGTATGCAAAGATTAACTGTTCTAAATGATCAACAAAGAATAATGCTTAATAATCCTATAACAAAAGAGGAAATGACAATGGCCTTTAAGAAAATCAATAGTGGAAAAGCGCCAGGACCGGATGGCCTATCGGCAGCTTATTATAAATGTTTCGAAGATGAACTATGTATACCTCTTCAGAAAACTATTAATTTGATTTTGGAAACAGGAATTATGCCGGAAACTTGGAAAGAGGCCCACATTACATTGATCCCGAAAGAACAGCAAAATTTGAATTCAACAAAGAACTATAGACCAATATCATTATTGAATAATGACTATAAGATATTTACAACAGTACTGGCGGAAAGATTGAAAAATATCCTTAGAAATTTTATTCATCAAGATCAAGTAGGATTTTTACCTAAAAGACAAATTAGAGACAATGTTAGAAATGTCCTGGATGTTTTGGAGTATTTGGAACAACATAATGAAAAACAAGCTGCCTTGATATTTATAGATGCTGAAAAAGCTTTTGATAATTTAAATTGGTCTTTTATGTTTAAAGTATTGGAGACTATGAATTTTGGAGGAAATTTCATTAAGTGGATTAAATCAATATATACCCCACAACATGCAAAAATAATTGTTAACGGAGAATTTAGTAAACCATGTGAAATACAAAAGGGTACAAGACAAGGTTGTCCTTTATCTCCACTTTTGTTTATATTGGTCTTAGAAGTCTTGCTTAGAGATATTAGACAAGATAATGGTATTCATGGCATTAGAATCAAAACGGAAGTTTATAAATTAAGAGCCTTTGCTGACGACCTAGTCATTACCTTAGAGAACCCACTGGATGGGATTGAGTTATTGATGCAGAAACTAAAAGACTTTGGGTCGTTAGCAGGGTTCAAAGTGAATTTACAGAAAACAAAAGTTTTGACTAAGAATATGGATTACCATCAACAAGAGAAATTGAGAGAAATGACGGGATATTCTATGGAGAAAAAAGTAAAATATTTGGGAGTTTATTTAACATCTATGAATGTCAAATTATTTCAAAATAACTATATTCCACTGGATAGACATTAAAAAAGATTTAGATCGATGGGAAAAATTGCAATTATCATTATTAGGTAGAATATCAGCGATCAAAATGAATATATTACCACGAATTTTATACCTTTTTCAAACACTACCTATATTGACATCAGAGGAACCATTTAAACAGTAGCAGAGGGATATTTCTAAGTTTATCTGGCAAGGGAAAAAACCAAGAATAAAATACAAAGTCTTACAAGATTCAAAAGAAAGAGGAGGCTTAGGCCTCCCGGATTTGAATGCAGCTTGTGGTTTGGTATGGCTTAAAGAATGGATTGTTTTGAAAAAATGAAAAATTATTGAATTTGGAGGGACATGAATTAAGATTTGGATGGCATGGATATTTATGGTATGATAAAGCTACAGTTAATATGGACTTTAAAAATCATTATATTAGAAGATCTTTGTTGAGAATTTGGAATAAATATAAATCAACCTTATGTTATAAGAGACCCTTATGGATTTCCACGCAAGAAGCATTTCATAGAACAGAAGTAAGAAATAAGGATAAGTGGCTGACTTACAAGGATTTTTTAAAAAAGGAACAAGGGCACTATGTAACAAAATCAAAAGAAGAACTTGCTCAAGAAGGGTATACTTTTCAATGGCTTTCCTATATGCAACTTATAGAGAAATTTAAATTAGATAAAAAAAAAATTAGAATTTGAATAAACCAAATCAGAGTTTGAGATACAATTATGTGAAACTGATGAACACTTAATTGCTAAAATGTATAAATTATCGTTAAAAGGAGAAATGGTGGAGGAACAAGTTAAAGACTGTATGATTCAATGGGCAAAAAATATTGGTCACAATATACAATTGCAACAATGGGAAGATATGTGGATTAAAGGATTAAAACTTACTTTGTGTTATAATCTAAAAGAAAACTTTTACAAGATGATGTACCGATGGTATATGACCCCACAAAAACTTGCAAAAATGTATGGGAATATTTCCAACTTATGTTGGAAATGTAAAAAACAAGAGGGGTCTTTTTACCATATGTGGTGGACATGTAAAATGGCTAAGAAGTTTTGGATTGAAATACATTCACTGATGCAAAATATATTACAAATAAGAATACCATTTAAACCAGATTTTTTTTTTTACTCGGAATTTTGGATGTACAAATAGAAAAACATCTTTTTAGAATAATACAATATATGATTACAGCAGCAAGACTCTTATATGCACAAAACTGGAAAAACCAAACTGTACCAATGATACAGGAATGGATGTTGAAATTATTGGATATGGCAGAAAATGACAAATTGACATGTTTATTAAAAGAAAACTCAAATCGTTACTATCTTAAAGAGTGGAAGCCTTTGATGGACTATTTGCAAAAAGCAGGAGGAGCAAAGCTTGCATGGGGTTTTGATGATTAGATTATAAGTATATAAATAGAATATATTAGACAAGAAATGTATATGAAAGTTATATGAATAGCCAGCATGTAAGAACAAATTACTTTTCTCTATTCCTATGACCATAGATAGATGGGAAGTTGTCCAATTTCTATGTCTGTTTTCTCTTTCTTTCTTTTGCTTTACTACACTTTTTTCTCCTCTTTCCTTAATTTGTACTTCTATTTCTGTTTCATTTTCAACTTTTAACTTTGTATATTTAAAATCTTAATAAAATTTATATTAAAAAATGATCTCCTCATGCATACTTAGCATGTCATTTGTTACATTATTAAGGGAACAATTGAAAATAGGTACACTTCATTAATTCTTGATCTCACAGTTTCGGACTGGATTGTTCATGAACAGAGATGAACTGCGCTGCATGGCTGTTGATGAAAAGGAGATAAAGCAGATCGTACCATCTGAGCTTACTGTCCTTATGCTCATTTTACGCTGGAGTGCCAGGAATAGAACTGACTGCCAGGGACTATAAATTAAGGCATTCAGATGAACCAATGAAAGATGCTATTCTAAAATCTCCTGAGGCAAAGAGTGATCCAGAAGAAGGCCTGAATTCAGAATAACCAGTGCTCACAGTTCATGGATTTTATATTAACACGGAGCTGGAATAGTTTGTTTTGTTTAAATAGGGTTCATAATCTCTTGTATCTTTGTATGAAGTAAGATTTTGCAGAAATCAAAAAGGATGCTATCTGAAACAAGGCTTTTCATATGTTGCCAAAACTAAAATGCTTAGAGCTGAAAAACAAAGCACCATTACTCATTTTCATACATGAAGTTTATAGTTTGATGCTTTATCTATTTAAAATAATATAAAAATATAAAATTATTCTTATTGAGGGAGGCCATCAGGGACTAATCCTAAGATTTTCTGCATACAAAGCCCATATGGGATGTATAATTTTACAATATTCTGTAACGATTATGGAAAATGCATGCAATTCATAATCAGAAAGAATTTAGGCTTACACAATGCTTTAGACCAAGTAGACAGAAGTGGTCAAATGGGAGATGCTAGGAAAAATGATTTGTTGACAAGAATGAGTTCTGTTTACCAATAGAAGCAGCTCATTTGTTAAGCACATTTTGAGGTTTGCCTATTGAAGGTAGGTGCTGTCTCTTTTCTGTTCTTTTATGATGTTTTCAATATGACCATCTCAGATACTCAGGGAAACCAAAGAGTTCCAGAGTGCATTTTTCATTTATTGGAACTGCCGTATCTTGGGTTGTCTAGCTTCAGGGGATTTGATAAAGTTGCGTGGATATCCATTTTGCTTTTATAGTTTTATAATGTGTTAATGGATTGATTTATAAAAATAACGTGATTTTGGTTAGATATAGAGTAAGGGATTAATCATGGAATTTGCTGTATATTCTTGTTGAAAGTCGGAAGTCATCTTCTAATCTTAAAAAATACCTTTTTTCTGTTTTTTCACTTTTTTTGGTAGTTTCTTTTTGTAGTTTTTTTTATCTTTGCTTAAAAAAGAAAAGACAAGGCATCAGTTGTCAGCAACTTTTTTTTATTACCCCCACATGTGTTGGTTCTCCTTCGGGTAACTAGGGAGGAAAGCTCTAAACTTTAAATGCAATAACATTGTCAGGAAATTCAGCAATGAAACTTGACTCTCCTAGGTTTTAACATATATCTTCTAATGGTATATAACTTAACTAAGCACACTCAATTTGGCATATTTCAAGTCCCAACCGTCTACTATGCAATGGAGTGAAATGCACAATTCTCATGGCATTAGAGCATGCGAAAATGTCCCAATTTAATGAGGCCAAGCTTATGCAGATGCATGTTTCTGCCCACATTTCCCTAGCCAGAGAGGTTTCAACAAAAGATGTTCTCTATATGCCATTTTTGATTTGATCTAGCAGCTGGGCTATTTTAACAGTAGATTTATTTTATAATGTTGTCAAGCTACAGAAAATATATTAACTAAAGACTGGAGGTGGGGGCAGGAAAGGAGGCTGTCTCTTAAATGCTAGCCATTAAATGATCATTAAATAGTTTGCTATCCTGATATATTACACAGGTGGATATCATTCATGTCTGTCCAGTCAATCTCTTCTCCCATTCCCATTACCTTTTTTTCAAAACAGTGCCCTCTACTTCTACCTTTATCCAGTCTGTCTACCCATTCTAGGCAGGCTTGATGAACTTTTGACTGGCATTTCAAGAACTGTCAGCCATCTTCTCCTTCAGTCTGCTTCATTGCTCACTCACTATCATTAATACATACCACCTCAATTAATGTGGAGCTGCTCTTATTTTTAGAAAGAATACCGAGTTTTTTCATGGTTGCTGTTCTGTTAAGAACCATGAGATGTTTTCTATGCTGCATAAACATTACCAAGGTCAGAGGAAGGAACCCTGTTATTGATTGATAGCATCTACAACAGTCACCGAACCATCACTTTATCAAAATAACAGCACTGAGGATGGAGTCGACATTGTCCTCCACATTGGCTGGGTGATGCTATAAGACAAGTAGTATCCAACTTCTTTCCAGCAGTCTTGGCAGGAAACAGTCCAAGGAACATGTCTCTCAGAGCTCTGACTAGTAATATTTATAACAAAGAAGATTAAGCTTATAACACATGAATTCCAGTAAGTACTTTATTTTCAAATGAGGTACTTACTGTATATATAGCAATTTATGGCATAAAAATCTTTGTCTGTTTTCTCATGTTCTGATGAATAAAGGGACTGGAAACTTGTGGTTTTTATAAAGACAGGGTAGTATACATCTGTTAAAGGTTTTGGTAACTGCTGCTACATTACTTAACAATGTGAGAAATAACTCACAACTAGTGAGGATCGTACAAAATACGAAGTTGGACAGGTCCATAATCTTCCCATTATATTATACTGTAGTATAATAGGAATTCCATTTCCTATTCCAGGAAAAAACTATGTATCCATCTAGTTCAGTAGTGTTGTCCACTCTAACCCTTCCCAAATTGGTGTCCACCATATGTGTTGGGATTACAATTTTCAGAAATCCCATTCAGTCTGCTAGCTGAAAAGTCTAGGACTTGCAAACTCACTACTTCCAGAAACATCCAGGTTGTTGGATCCAGCTGTTTTACACAGACCAGCACTGGCCTGTTGACATGCTTTTCTCCAAGTGCTAGAACTAAGCCTGGGAAAATGAGAGAAGACAGAGCATGTACTCCACCACTGAGATTCCTTTCTTCTCCATCTATAATATGCCAACTGAAGTAGTATTTCTTCAAGAAAATATTTCAACATAGAGAAAGCAAAGTCTTCTTTGGAGTCCGTTGTGCTCTCTGAGCCTTGTTGTTTTCTTGCAGACGTTTCATTGCCAGGCTAGCCAACATCTTCAGTGCGAAAAGGGAGTGGAACTTGCTCTGTTTATATACCCTGGTTTGTCCTGCCTGTGTTGGTGGGGGTGTTGTACTCTCCTTGGTAGTACCTTGATTGGGTTGTTGTTTGCTGCTTGGTTGATTGACTGAGTTAATAGTTCCTTGATTAGGGTCTATTGTGTTGTTTGATTGCTCCTCTGCTGCTAATCTTGCTGTTAATCTTTGCCTATCTTGTTGTTGATTGCTGGCAAAGAGGTGTTCTGGTCTTCTGGCTTTTCTATTGTTTCTTATGAATGGTATGTAAATGTTGTTAACCTCTATGTGTCTGTTGATGGCTGCTTTGTCTGAGTGCCAAGCTTCCAGGAATTCTCTAGCATTTTTGGACTTGGCTTGGTTTAAGATGCTCATAGTTTCCCAGTTGAAAGTATGGTTAAGTCTGTCCATGTGTTGTGAGATTAAGGAGTTTTCATCATGTCTTCTGACTGCTAGTTGGTGTTCATGGATGTGTTCTGCTAGTCTTCTGCCAGTTTGTCCTACATAGTGGCTGTTAGTCCTTACACTGTATGTTGTAGATAACTCCTGTTTTTTCTTCTTGGGCTGAAGCTACAGGGCTACTGGGTCTTTTGGTTTACTTACAATGTTCTGAAGGGTTTTGGTTGGCTTGTGTGCCATGGTGATGCCGTGTGGTTGTAACAGTCTATTAGTAGTATCTGAGATGTTTCTGATGTATGGCAGTGTAATCCTTTTCATAGCTTCTGTTGGTTTTGCTGTGGTGGGTTGAGTGGTCAGGCACTTTTTGATAAAGTTGCGTGGATATCCATTTTGCTGGAAGATGCTATATAAGTGGTCTATTTCCTTTTTCTGGTGTTCTGGGTTGCTGCAGTACGTTTGTGCTCGTCTGAATAGTGTTCTTACACAGCTCCTCTTGTGGGAGGTAGGGTTATTGCTTTGGTAGTGGAGCACTTGGTTAGTGTGGGTAGATTTCTGGTAGACTTGTGTTTCTAGAATGCCATCATTTCCTCTGCTGATGAGGATGTCCAAGAAGGGTAGTGTGTTGTTGTTTTCTTCTTCCCTTGTGAATTTTATTCCTTTGAAGATGTTGTTGATGGTTTCATGTGTTTCCTCCAGTTGATCCTTTTTTATTATGACGAAGGTGTCATCTACATACCAGATCCATACTTTGGGTTGTATGTGTGGGAGTGCTATCCTTTCTAGACGTTGCATTACTATCTCTGCTATGAGTCCTGAGAGTGGTGATCCCATAGGTGTTCCTTTGATTTGTTGGTATATTTGTCCATCAAACTGAAAGTAGGTGGTGAGGCAGAGGTTGATGAGGTCCATGATTCTGGGTATTTTGATCTTTGTGTATCTCGTTAGGTCAGGTGTGTTACATAGAACTGCTGCCATGGATTCAATCGCTAGTGCTTGGTCTATGGATGTAAAGAGCGCAGTGACATCAAATGACACCATAATTTCATCTTCATCTATTTTTAGGTCTTTGATTTTCTGGAGGCACTGTAGTGGGGAGTTGATAGAGTATTCGCTCTCCTCTGTGAGATGCCCTAGTTTTCTTGTAAGTTCTTTTGCTATGTTGTATGTGGGGGTCCCTGGTAACGATATAATTGGATGGAGTGGTATGTCGGGTTTGTGTATTTTGGGGCGTCCGTAGAAGCGTGGGATGATGGGTCCACTGCTTTTCATCCGCCTCTGTTCTTCTTTAGTGATTTGACCTTTCTTGGTTAGGTCGTTGAGGATTCTTTTGACCTGGTTGTCCAGTTTCTGTATCAGATTGGTGTTTACTGGGGTGTAGGTTTCTTTGCTCCAGCAAAGGAGATAGTTACCTTGTCGTGGTGCTGGAGCTTGAGCACCTCAATGAAACCATGAGCTAAACCGTGAAGGGACACCCAAGACGGGAAGGTCGTGGCAGAGAGGTCAGACTAAATACGATCCCTGGGGAAGGTAATGGCAACCCACCCCAGTATTCTTGCCATGAAAACTAAATGGATCAGTACAACCAAAGATATGTCGGTATACCATCGGAAGATGGGACTCCCAGGTCAGAAGATGGTCAAAATGCTACTGGGGAGGAACAGAGGATACATTCAACTAGCCCCAGATGTGATGACGCAGCTAGTTCAAAGCCGAAAGGACGGCTAGCGGCTGACGGTGCTGGTGGTGAACGACGAATCCGATGTTCTAAAGATCAACACACCATAGGAACCTGGAATGTAAGATCTATGAGCCAGGGCAAATTGGATGTGGTTATTGGTGAGATGTCAAGATTAAATATAGACATTTTAGGTGTCAGTGAACTGAAATGGACTGGGATGGGCCACTTCACATCAGATGACCACCAGATCTACTACTGTGGACAAGAGGACCACAGAAGAAATGGAGTAGCCTTCATAATTAATAATAAAGTGGCTAAAGCAGTGCTTGGATACAATCCAAAAAACGATAGAATGATCTCAATTCGAATTCAGGGTAAGCCATTTAACATCACAGTGATCCAAATATACGCCCCAACCACAGATGCTGAAGAAGCAGAAGTAGATCAGTTCTATGAGGATCTGCAGCACCTACTAGATAATACACCAAAAAGAGATGTTATTTTCATTACAGGAGACTGGAATGCTAAGGTGGGTAGTCAAACGACACCTGGAATTACAGGCAAGCATGGTCTGGGAGAACAAAATGAAGCAGGACATAGGCTGATAGAATTTTGCCAAGAAAATTCACTGTGCATAACAAACACTCTCTTCCAGCAACCTAAAAGACGACTTTATACATGGACTTCACCAGATGGTCGACACCGAAATCAGATTGACTACATCCTTTGCAGCCAAAGGTGGCGGACATCTATACAGTCGGTAAAAACAAGACCTGGAGCTGACTGTAGTTCAGATCACGAACTTCTTATTGCAAAATTTAGAATCAGACTAAAGAGAATAGGGAAGACCCACAGATCAGTTAGATTTGAGCTCACTAATATTCCTAAGGAATATGCAGTGGAGGTGAAGAATAGATTTAAGGGACTAGATCTAGTAGATAGGGTCCCAGAAGAACTATGGACAGAAGTTCGCAACATTGTTCAGGAGGCGGCAACAAAAAACGTCCCAAAGAAAAAGAAAACCAAGAAGGCAAGATGGCTGTCTGCTGAAACACTGGAAGTAGCCCAAGAAAGAAGGAAAGCAAAAGGCAACAGTGATAGGGGGAGATATGCCCAATTAAATGCAAAATTCCAGAGGTTAGCCAGAAGAGATAAGGAATTATTTTTAAACAAGCAATGTGCGGAAGTGGAAGAAGACAATGGAATAGGAAGGACAAGAGACCTCTTCCAGAAAATTAGAAACATCGGAGGTAAATTCCAGGCAAAAATGGGCATGATCAAAAACAAAGATGGTAAGGACCTAACAGAAGCAGAAGAGATCAAGAAAAGGTGGCAAGAATATACGGAAGATCTGTATAGGAAGGATAATAATATTGGAGATAGCTTTGACGGTGTGGTCAGTGAGTTAGAGCCAGACATCCTGAAGAGTGAGGTTGAATGGGCCTTAAGAAGCATTGCTAATAACAAGGCAGCAGGAGACGACGGTATCCCAGCTGAACTGTTTAAAATCTTGCAAGATGATGCTGTCAAGGTGATGCATTCCATATGCCAGCAAATTTGGAAAACACAAGAATGGCCATCAGATTGGAAAAAATCAACTTATATCCCCATACCAAAAAAGGGAAGCACTAAAGAATGTTCAAATTATCGAACAGTGGCACTTATTTCACACGCCAGTAAGGTAATGCTCAAGATCTTGCAAGGTAGACTCCAGCAATTCATGGAGCGAGAATTGCCAGATGTACAAGCTGGGTTTAGAAAAGGCAGAGGAACTAGAGACCAAATTGCCAATATCTGCTGGATAATGGAGAAAGCCAGGGAATTTCAGAAAAACATCTATTTCTGTTTTATTGACTATTCTAAAGCCTTTGACTGTGTGGATCATAACAAATTCTGGCAAGTTCTTGGTGGTATGGGGATACCAAGTCATCTTGTCTGCCTCCTGAGGAATCTGTATAACGACCAAGTAGCAACGGTAAGAACAGAGCACGGAACAACGGACTGGTTTAAAATTGGGAAAGGAGTACGGCAGGGTTGTATACTCTCACCCTACCTATTCAACCTGTACGCAGAACACATCATGCGACATGCTGGGCTTGAGGAATCCAAGGCTGGAGTTAAAATCGCTGGAAGAAACATTAACAATCTCAGATATGCAGATGATACCACTTTGATGGCTGAAAGCGAGGAGGAGTTGAGGAGCCTTATGACGAAGGTGAAAGAAGAAAGTGCAAAAGCTGGGTTGCAGCTAAACCTCAAAAAAACCAAGATTATGGCAACGAGCTTGATTGATGATTGGCAAATAGAGGGAGAAAAAGTGGAGGCAGTGACAGACTTCGTATTTCTAGGGGCAAAGATTACTGCAGACGCTGACTGCAGCCAGGAAGTCAGAAGACGTCTACTTCTTGGGAGGAGAGCAATGGCAAATCTTGATAAAATAGTTAAGAGCAGAGACATCACACTGACAACAAAGGTCCGCATAGTTAAAGCAATGGTATTCCCTGTAGTAACTTATGGCTGCGAGAGCTGGACCATAAGGAAGGCTGAGCGAAGGAAGATAGATGCTTTTGAACTGTGGTGTTGGAGGAAAATTCTGAGAGTGCCTTGGACTGCAAGAAGATCAAACCAGTCCATACTCCAGGAAATCAAGCCAGACTGCTCACTTGAGGGAATGATATTAAAGGCAAAACTGAAGTACTCTGGCCACATAATGAGAAGACAGGATACTCTGGAGAAGAAGCTGATGCTAGGGAAAGTGGAAGGCAAAAGGAAGAGGGGCCGACCAAGGGCAAGATGGATGGATGGTATTCTGGAGGTGACGGACTCAACCATTGGGGAGCTGGGGATGGTGACGGCCGACAGAAAGCTCTGGCGTGGACTGGTCCATGAAGTCACGAAGAGTCGGAAACGACTGAACGAATAAACAACAACAGGTTTCTTTGTCCTGTTTCAAAGTCTTCTTTGAATGGAGCTTGACTCCTTGTGATGTCACCATTGCCAAGTTGTGTTACTAGTTCTTTCAGGTAACAGCGGCACTTTGGAAAGCACTGTACTAGAGGGTCAAACAAACATGGTATGAGGGTCCAGGGTCACTACTTGAGAAGGTAAGCTAAGGAGTTGAGGAACACAGCGGTGAGGTAAACAGAGAGTTGTTGCCAACGGATCTGTGAGGTGCACGGCTCCCCTTATATAGGGGGGGCGTGGCCCAGATTTGTTCCTTTGGCGGGGTGGGGTTCTTTCTGGCCAATAGTCTTGCTGAGCGCCTTTGTTCAACCCTCCTCTCTTCACGGCGGGCCCTTGCATTGGGGGGAGGTATTAGCTCCACCTCTACATCTTCTGAGGCCAGCAATAGCTGCCTCTCCTGGTTGCTGGGCAATGCTGCTTTCCCTGCCTGCGACTCTTACAGCTGAAGCCCCTCAGGCTGATGACCCTCCTGTAACTCCTCTTCATTTTCCGAGTCTGAGCTGGTCATGACATCTACTAAGAATATGCTGTTTTAGATCTGGGCCTTAGCAAGAACATTTTCAAGCTTGCCATTAATTTGCTGGATAAGAAATTATAAGATTCATATAAAATGATTGTTTGTGAAATTGATAAATGCAAACAGTGCATTGAAAACTCAGATTCCCCAGGCTAGTTATTACTGACATAATCTGTTTCTCTTCAGAAGCATGTGGTGGTGGTAGGTTCCTTGTTTTTAATTTCCCAGCTGCAAGTACTTAAAGCAAGATGTATTTGTCTTCATTGCAGCTGCACATTAAATATTTAAATAATCCATTTCCCCAATAGGCAATCCCAGGTTACTTGCACAAATATTTAATACATAAACATCTTAAGTTCTGCTAAATAGGAATACAGTATGAGAAAATGTTTTAGTGTGAGAGTAGTAAAAGTCTTTGACTTCCACTGCAGTATGGCATACAACCCACACCCACACCCACACCCACACCCACACCCACACCCACACCCTGTATATGTATATGTATATGTATATGTATATGTATATGTATATGTATATGTATATGTATATGTATATGTATATGTATATGTATATGTATATGTATATGTATATATTAAAGGCAAAACTGAAGTACTTTGGCCACATAATGAGAAGACAGGATACCCTGGAGAAGATGCTAATGCTAGGGAAAGTGGAAGGCAAAAGGAAGAGGGGCCGACCAAGGGCAAGATGGATGGATGATATTCTGGAGGTGACAGACTCAACCATGGGGGAGCTGGGGATGGTGATGGCTGACAGGAAGCTCTGGCGTGGGCTGGTCCATGAAGTCACAAAGAGTCGGAAGTGGCTGAATGAATAAACAACAAATGTATATGTATATATTCCCTTCTCAACCCTATGGGTGGTATGTGTCTTCCTCAATCTCTGGTCCTCTACCAGCGGCCTGGGTGTTTGAGGGTTCTGTGCAGTATCTGTTCCTAGCACTGCACTCTTCTGTACAGAGGTCTGATGTTGTTCCTGGAATCTGTTGGAGCCACTCTCCCAGTTTAGGAGTCACAGCCCTGAGTGCTCCTACCACCACTGGGAGCATTTTGGCCTTCACTTTCCACATCCTTTCTAGTTCCTCTTTCAGGCCCTGGTACTTCTCCAGCTTCTCATACTCCTTCTTCCTGATGTTGCTGTCACCTGGCATTGCTACATCTATCACCACTGCTGTCTTCTGGTCCTTGTCTATTACCACAATGTCTGGTTGATTGATTCGAAAATTTGAAATTCAAAAGCATGCAAATGCAAGTAGATTAATAGGTACCACTTCGGTGGGTAGGTAACAGCGTTCCGCACCCGTCATGCGGCCACATGACCGTGGAAGCGTCTTCAGACAACGCTGGCTCTTCGGCTAACAAACGGAGATGAGCACTGGCCCCTAGAGTCGGACACGTCTGCACAGATGTGTGGGGGGAGCCTTTACCTTTTACCTGGTTGATTGGCCAGTACTTGCCTGTCTGTCTGGATCTGGATGCTCTGGGTTTCATCCAGGACAGTGGCTTTGACACTCACCAGGCCCGAGACAAGAGACAAGGGAACCTGGGTCTGTCTGTCTGTCTGTATGTTATGTAGTATAAGGGACCAGCTTACATGAAGTTTCACTCCCCTCACCAAGGTGGCACTTTGACTCAATTTAGAAGGAAGTAATTAATGGGCAAGATTTTTAAGTCTGATTTTCAGACTTAGCTGCAGAGGAGCTGAAGTGTAAATCAGGCATTAAAAAAAAAACAGTCCTAAGCAGCTCACATCCTTTTGCTGCAATGGCCTGTGTGACCTTCCAAGTGTCCTGTAATTGTAGCGCCATCCTTATGCCTTGTGTAAAAGGAAGGTTATAACAATATATAAATGGGTATATAAATAAAGCTATGAATACAGTAAAACACATGTCATAAAACTCCTCCTGATTCTTCCATCATTATAATTATTACTTATTTATTATTATTATTATTTATTACATCATATTTATATAGTGCCCATCTCACAGAGTGTGACTCCGGGCGGCATACAACACTCAATTAAAAAGAAAACCAATAAAAACATATAAAACAATCATCATTAAAAACTATAAAAACAATTTAAAAAGTACACAAAACAAGAGAGGATGATGTTAACTGTAGTAAGGGACTCATAATAATCACATTTGTGTTACAAACACAGTAGATGGCAAGGTAGATGGTGGTGATGTGAAACCACAGAGAGAAACAATTGCCTGTGAAATAAATACTGCCATATTATTGTCTTGGAAATAAAAGCTGTTTCGGTACAGATGCATCTAAAGGCGGTTAATTTGCTAGAGAGCCAGTCAAACTAAAGCCACCATGTTAGTACTGAGATCTTTGTACCCATTCCTGCCTAGATGAAGTACCATAATTGGCATGTACTGGTGAGCTGCTTTTCATCAAAATGGCAACAAGTACTATAGTTTGATAATTGAACCATTTCTTGAAACTATTAGTTTCCTGTGATCTTTTCAATCTGCTTTTTGCCGTTGTTCCTGCCTGTATCTCATGGTACCAAGTGCATTGGCAAACATATTTTTTTAACCTCCCCTCCGAAGAAACAATTTTAGAAAGTATCTAAGATGCTTCTGCATGAGAATTGTGCACCTGTTTGAAAGCAGTTTCCAGACTCCGTATACTCACAATAACAGCTGTGTCAGAGAGTTGATACGATGCGTTTCTAACTTAGCGGAGGCATGGTTAAAATAGCAGCAAAGCGAGGTTTTGTTTCATCTTGTTTGGTTTGGTTTTTCTTTAGGCTCTTTTTTCCGGTTGAAGGGAACTCTTGCCTTACCCCTCCTCCTGGGTCCTGAGCTCCAAGACCTCTAGAGCAATGTTTCTCAGCCTCGGCAATTTTAAGATGTGTAGACGATTGAATGGAAATTTACATACATACATACATAGACTTCAACTCTCAGAATCCCCAACCAGCATGCTGGGTGGAGAATTCAGGGAGCTGAAGTCCACATATCTTAAAGTTGCCGAGGTTGAGAAACACTGCTAAGGAGGAAATGTTAGCTTGACATCTCTACAGCAAGCCGTCAACAGCCCAGACCAAACGAGAATGGGTGAAACTAACAAGATTTCCCTATCAGAAATTTTCTAGGTCATGACCTAGCCCCAGGTGTAAGGTCACACAGCTACCTAGAAACATATTTAGGATTCCCTTACCAACTTTGCTCAGACTGAAGAAGCTCCTTGGATAAGGAGCGAAACGTTTCCACTGAGAAAATAGAAATCCAGTTGACATGATTCAAGCTACAGACACTTCCACCTGGATGACTGAGAACCTTCATAGACACCATGCCTGAGGCTTTGGGTAGTGAAATAGTGGTCGTGGGGAAATGCCCAAGGGAAGAATCCCTCCTCAGTGTGAGACATTGTGGTTATAGTGGTAGCTTTCCAAAGTAGAATAGCTGTTCATTAAGTACAAGATTAAAATGCAATATTTGATGTGTTTAAGCTAAGAATGAGGGACACACGTCACAACTGTGGGAAAACCAAGAGGACCACTTCTTATGGGTGACCAATAACATTGCAATTGTGGACTACATTTGCTACAGTGTTGTCTTTTTTTTTAATTCTGGTTTTCTGTTTGCAAAAATGCACAACTTCAGCATATCCGTTCTTTGTTCTTTTGTACTTGAAGGTCAATTTCTGCAACCAATCCCTTAAATAAAGACTGGTGATAAACCTTCTCCTATCACTTCCTCGGCACTCTTGCCTGTTATCTAGTCAATTTCTCAGCTGAATCTGACCACAGAACGTGATATAGCCAATTTCATTATCCCTTCTGATCAGTTCTAAAAGCCTATAAATTACTTCTTGGCTTGATTTTATTTGCTTATATATTTTCTGCTGTTATCTAGCAGCATCTCTTAAATAATATTGATAGTAACATAATTTTGTACTAAGCAGTATATAGAAGGCAGAACTTTCAGAAAAACCTTTGTTTTTTTTCCCTAGGAAAATAGTGTCAGAAGGACAAATTAGACCATGTGTTATTTATCCCATGAGAGATACAATGATGGAATATAATGCCAGTGTAGGTCTTCTCCAGTTGATCTCTTCTTTATCCAATATGTTGGCATCTCAAGGCCATTTTATTTACTGGCAATTCCAAAATAATATAACAAAGTTATATATTTCATGACTATTATTAATAGTCATGAAATCCTAGGCTTAGTAGAAGCAAAAGTGTGCTAAATTCAACTTTCATTTGTAATTCTCTGAATCTGAGAGAGTAATCCTTGGAGAGGATGTGTTACCACTTACCTTGAAGAAGCTTCCACTGGATCCGGTCATGTTTGATAACTTTTGCCCAATCTCTTACCATCCCTTTTTAGGGAAGGTTGTTGAGAAGGTTTTGGTGAATCCACTACAGAGGATGCTAGGGGAAACAGATTATGTGGTTCCTTTGCAGTCAAGATTCAGGCCCAGGCAAGGGACAGAAACAGCATTGGTCACTCTGGTAGACCTTCATTTGTACCTAGATAGGAATATGCCCATCTTGGTCATATTAGACCTCTTGGTGCATTTGATACCCTTGACCATGGTTCTGCTTCTACCTAAGCAGGTAGTTTTAATCAGTAGCCATGAGGTAGGTGATTGAGCTTTTGGGAACTTCAGTGTGAGGTTCCTGTCCCTCAGGTTATTTAACATCTACATGAAACCATTGGGGAAGGTCATCTGTCAATTTGGGGTGAAAGTGCTGATATATTTATGATACCCACTTGACAGAAATTATGACACTTTTGACAACTTACAATGAATCTTAGAATTTCCACTTTGAACTTGTGGTATTGGATGTGGCAGTTCACTCAGTTGAGGCCTGGGATGGTATGCCATTCTTTTTTATTCTTGGAAATGATGATGCATATGAAGTATGAGCCAGAAAATGTCTGACCTTGTAGGACTTGTTCCATGCCCTGCTCTGAAGAGGTTTATGGAATTCAGGGCCAGATGATGTTTGATCACCTTGTATGACCTGAGGAAGGGTGTTGATGTTGGGTTAGCTGATGAATTTGATGATGTTGCAAGAGCAAGAGGCCTTTTTCAGGACCCATGCATCAGATGTTCTGTGAGTCCATAAGTAGATGAATTCTGGTAACCTCTTGCCCACAGGGAGACTGGCACGATCATTTTGTGTGTGTGTGTCCCTTCCCTTTTGTTCCCAGGGCTGGGTTTCAGACTGGTGTGTTCTGTTTTGGGGACTGCCAGCCCAGTCTGGTCTGTGAGATTTGCAGTCTGTTTTGTAGGTCTGTTTTGGGTGCAATAAGGATGAAAGGAATAAGAGGTGAAGCTTAATACTCTGCTGCCCTTGCCTCTAATTTGTTGTTGATTAGGGGCAGGGTTTTCTTCTTATCTTTTACCTTGATTAGGACATCATCCAGGTCTTCTCTGAATATCTTACTCCATTTGAACAGGCCTGAAATTAGGACAGAATTGGATTCAGAGTCTGGGTTCTTGTTCTTCAGCCATGGTTGTAGCCAAACTAGCCTCCATCATGAAAGGAGCTATCTTTGCTAGTTTGCTAATATCCTACGTGAGTTCTTTATTCTGAGGAGGAATAAGATGAGCTAGCTTTGGTCCAGAGGATGGAAGCCCTGGCAAAGATTGAGGTAGCCAGGGTAACTCTCATGGCTGTGGCTCATGTGCTCTGTCCTGCAGGATTTGCATTTTACTGTTCTCTGTATGTTTGGGAGTATCTTCCCTATCTTTGTTTACTTAGAACCCTTGAAACCAGTGCTGCAATGAGGGCATCTGCTAACAGTTTGGAGTAGGTCCAGGACTGTTTGAGGAAAGATACAGAGTTTGGCAGCCAGGGAGAAGCTACCCCTCATTGTCCACAGGCCCCCTTCCACTCTGCCTCAAGGAGCTTATACAACGATTTGGGAAAGGGGAGGCTAGAGGGAGCCGTTAGCCACAGCAAATATCTCTGTTATCAGCAGATCTGGTGGATGGTCCATAGGAATGGGAGGGTTTGTGTTTTTCAGGCCTAGAGTATTGCAGTTTTTCCTGAGTAGTTGAGGAAAGTCTACTTTTTTAGAACATCTTGTGGACTCAGGGATGGGCTGATGTTCATTTCAGTCATCTAGGGGCAGATCTCTGTCCTTGTTCTCTGACTGGGCCTGGAGACATCCTAGTAGACGTGGTGTAAGTAGCGGATTGGGTCTCTTCTTTCCAGGTGACTTGCCCTTTCTGTCTGCAAAGGTAGCTTGATCCTCACTTTCTGCAGTAGAGGTCAGGAGAGGACAAAGAGGAACAGAAGGAGGAGGAAGAGAGATGGGAACAGGAGCCACTTCTCTCCTTTCCCCTCCTTATTTTCCCCTTGTGGCTTACAGATGGGACCTCATTCTTCTTGTACCCCCTAGGGTAGGTGCAGGTCTGACTAAGTATGTCATGAACTGTGCTGTGGGTCTTGGGGAGATGAAGTTGCTGGGCCTTCATAAGGTAATAAGACCTATGCTGCGGTCCCCAATTACATCTTGGATTCTATTTTATTTTATTTTATAACTGGATTTTTATACATTTTCTACTCTGTATGATTTTAAGTATTGTAAATTTTTAAGTCTTTAATTATTGTAACCCGCCCAGAGTCCCTTGTATGGGAGATGGGCGGGGAATAAATTAAATAAATAATAATATTCCCTGGCAGAGCCAGTTTAATAGCTTGAATGCTGCCATTTCATTGCTGAAGGATAATGGCAAGGAGCCTCCAGTGACTGTGACAGTTATTCATCTTGAAGCCAGCAGCTAAGGAACTGCAGCTTTCATGATCAAGATCTCATATAAGCTTTTTGAATGAATGAATGAATGAATGAATGAATGAATGAATGAATGAATGAAATCTCTCCCCTGTTAGTAGTATTTTCAGGTTTACAGACACATAAATTATTGGAAAGGATCACTAAATCTTAAGAGACAAAAAAGCCCACAATTAGTTTTTATAAATACTTGTTATCAGTAAATTAATTTGATATGCCAATTGTAATGACTGAATAGAACAAGAAATTGGGGATCCACGTTTTGTCTTAACAATGGAAAAATGTCTTAATGTCTATATCAAACATTTCAATAGATGTTAAACTATAACATATTCAAGAAAAAATATTTCAGTCTTATTGGATCCTACTGTGTTTGTATAGAAAAAGAATTAATAAATCATCCTGTTGTTGGAGACACAATGGGAAGAATGCTTTATTAAAACATGTTCTGCAATGTCCTAAAATTGTTATATTCTGGGGAGGAGTCACTATACATATTAATTTGACTTTGAGCAGGATTAATATTTTTGGACATCCATATTTTTTTGAGTTACATATATGGAAATTGATGGGTTGACAATAGAAATGGATTCTCTGCACCCTTCTTATTGCTAAGGGATTTTTCTATCAATGTTGGAAAGATAAATGTATGGTTCCAGTTACTCAGTGAAAACCTGTTGTTACTTGTGACTTATGGACAAGTCTGGAAGCTGATATGCATTTTGTATGAATGACTATAATGCATGACTACAATGTCATATGGTCATTCATTCCTGAAACTATTGGGTAAAACTTTACATATATATACCTGTATGAAAAGCTCTTGTGCATATAATAATTTTTATTTTTCTTTATTTTTCCTGTTCTGTTTAATTAAATAAATCCCCCCACATAAAAAAAAGACCTGTAGCATTTATCATATCCTTGTGGGGGGACATGGCAAAGAGGTGAGGGTGTCCATTGATGTGCAATTGGAGTCCAAATCCCTATCAGAAAGGTACTCCAAATTATCCCCTGGCAGCATGCTGTGGTCCATTAACTGGCTGGTCATTTCCACAAGGAAGCCAAGAGGCAAAGCAAAAATGAAAAAAGAAAAAAAAACAGGAGAAGTTCAAGGCCAAGATCAATGGTTGAGACAATCCTGGCCACAAGGATGGCAGCTAAAATCCATGGATGTGCATGCCGTCCTGAAGAAGGCAGGGGAAGAGAGTTCTCCCTTCTCATGGGAAGCATTGTCAGGATCTTTTCTAGCCCTACTTTGGAATGGGGGAGGGGGATACCCATCCAGGAATGCCCTGGCTCTACTAGGAACATGGAAAACTATTTACACAGATCTAGACTTTTCTTCCTGTTTGCTAGACCATTCCTCCAGACTAGATCAGATTTGTTCAGGTATGCTCAGAATCAAACCAGAAACACTCACATCCCCGATTGATCTTCCTATGACTGGCCCTTATGCTAAATAGCCAGGTACTGGAAAAAAACTAACCAGACCATCCAAGGTATTGATTGGTCGGCTTAGATTTTCTTCCTTAGAAGTTATTCCTATCCTCCCTATTGGATGAACTGCTTTTCTTCATAAGGCTGGCAGAAAGTCAGACTCTGGTGTGCTATCTCTGAGAATAAGTGTAGTGAAAGATTAAAGTTCCTGATAAATTAAGATAGCTAAGTGTGATAAGTCTATGCTTTGCTTTGTTTTTAAATTGTAGCTGTCTATTTCTGATTCTTATTGGCTGCATTCTGTAATAATTACAGAATTGGGAATTGGAAATTAGAATTGAACTACTGTAATCTTTTCCCCTAGATTGGGGAGCACTTAACCCATAGAACAGACTACAGGACATTCATGTTTACCAGGTTCTTAAGAAAAGTTCTGGAGAAGGATCTTCTCCTCTAAAGATGCAACTTTTAGGCCTGGATTTCCATGTGTTCAAGCTGAAGTTGTATTGTAAATCACACAACTGTAGCAGTGTATCTGCCTTACTAATATATAACAAATGGGTAGGTGAAGGGCAAGGCTGGCATCCATCCTGTTTCACAGAGATGCAAGGACACACTTGATTACTGTACAAGTGCAGAATTCACATCATACAAATACTTAATAATAGGGCTGCAGGTAGGCTTAAACCATTGTCAGACCTGAAAAGTAATTTCTGCTTACATGAACCATCACTTTTTGTATCTACAATCACTGCTGCATTGCTTTAAATAAATTGCATATTTGCTTAGACAGCTACTATTAGTGCTTCAATGGCCTTTCAATCAACCTTAGATTTTACTGTCAGTTACTCAGTTTCAACACTGATTCAGATCAGAGTTTCATCAAAAGTCGTGGAACCCTTTGACATTTATGCATGTATAATCTTAATAGACAAATGGGTCAGGAAATTACTAAAATATAGTTTAGGGTCTTCCTTCTAAAATTTGAGAATTCTTCTTCTACTACTACTTCTTCTTCTACTACTACTACAACTAAAAAAGTATATCATGGGATGTCTGTAGCTTGAATCATGTCAACTGGATTTCTATTTTCTCTGTGGAAACGTTTCGCTCCTTATCCAAGGAGCTTCTTCAGTCTGAGCAAAGTTGGTAAGGGAATCCTAAATATGTTTCTAGGTAGCTGTGTGACCTTACACCTGGGGGCATGGTTATATTGAGATGTTATTTTAAGTCCTTTTATTATCTAAAGGAGGATCGTTAAGATCACCATGCTGCTGTTGAGCTTGTGAAATGGTCTTAATCTTCCTAGGCACAGAAGACAGAGCCGGGAGAAAGATGGGAGAAAGATTGTGCCTGAGGCCCCCACCTCTATTCAAGGAAGGATTTTCCAAGTTGGCATAAATGGATTCCTTGACCCCTCTCTCAAACCACCTATCTTCTCTGTCACATTTTAGACAGAGAAGATAGGTGGTTTGAGAGAGGGGTCAAGGAATCCATTTATGCCAACTTGGAAAATCCTTCCTTGAATAGAGGTGGGGGCCTCAGGCACAATCTTTCTCCCATCTTTCTCCCGGCTCTGTCTTCTGTGCCTAGGAAGATTAAGACCATTTCACAAGCTCAACAGCAGCATGGTGATCTTAACGATCCTCCTTTAGATAATAAAAGGACTTAAAATAACATATCAATATAACCATGCCCCCAGGTGTAAGGTCACACAGCTACCTAGAAACATATTTAGGATTCCCTTACCAACTTTGCTCAGACTGAAGAAGCTCCTTGGATAAGGAGCGAAACGTTTCCACAGAGAAAATAGAAATCCAGTTGACATGATTCAAGCTACAGACAATTCCACCTGGATGACTGAGAACCTTCATAGACATATATCATGGGATGGTAAATAATGAATAGGATTTCATTGCAAAATGCTTCTTGCCAATAAACATGGTCATATTTCTGGACTATGCTGCAGTTAACTGGATTTTTAAACCCTTTGAGGCTATAAAAATCTGTAAAAATAAAATATTCTATTAGTACAATAAAACAGCAAACAGATATCAAACTAATGTACCAGCACTGAAAGACATCAAAGCAGAATCAGAAGAAACAAACACTTCAATTTACAGAAAACTTTCTAACCCAATTCTACCTTGAACTCTACAGAACTGTGAGTGTATATGAACACTGCACATCTACTGTACACGTAGCTGGAAACTAAAATCCCGAGTCTAGAAAATAATTGTACTGTCTTCACTGTCATATGTGCAGGATTGTTTTAATATTGTGGGAGCATTCAAATGTGAAACTTGCAACCTACCTTCATCATGTTATTGCCCCTAAGGGCAATAGCACTTGCTTTCCTTAAAGTGAATCAGCAGCTAGCAAGTAAGGTAAGAATAATGAAGGACAATTCTGGAGTCAGATGGAACGCCCAGTCCCAAAACAAAACTAAAGTATTACATTTCAAAAAAACATGACATGTTTAAGAGTTTTACTTAAGAAAGCTCTTCAGACTGTAGAAAAAATGATCTGGTTAACACATAATGCCCAGCTTAGATAGCAGCTGACCTAGGCTGATCTTAAAATGACAGTAACAACAGAACCCCAAAGCAAAGTCAGATCTGGTTAATACTTGGATGGACTACTGTTAGGCTAGATTGGGAATTGGAAAAAAACATCTTGGAAGACAGCTTTTGCAACCCCACTTCTGTATTGTCATTAAGAAACTACAGGCATGGATCCTTCTGGTCAGCCGAAGTTGAGGACTACTCAAGGGAGTTGTTGTTATCTGTTCATGCTAATCCATAATGTGGTTGGTTGCTTTTTTGCTTGTGTGATATCGAACCTTTCCATTATTCCCTAGCATTACATTATTCCAAAGCAGAGTAGTATCAAGACTACTATGTTCAACCAAATCATGTTTTCAAAAATCCTGCTTTAGGAATCTAGATTTACTTATAGGAGTGCTTAAATCCCATTGATTTCAGGGGTCTGTTCTAATAACACCTAAATCTGAATCAAATTCATTAACTTTGGAATGATGCAAATGATTTATAAAGAACCAATAACCAAGTCAATATAATTGAGCTAACTAGGATGCTTTTCTGATTAGATTTTAATTTCTTTTCACATCGGTCAACATTCCCCCCAGGGAAGAAATTTTAACTGCTGATTTTTTCCCTCTCTCCTGCTAAACATCTGCAATTTCATTCTGCTTTTGCACTCAAAGGAAATGTTGTTGATATATGTGGCTCAAAGGAATCCTTTGCACTGGAGGTTGTTTCTTTTTTCTTTTTGTCTTGTGTTTCTCATCTTGTTCTGCCATTCACCTCAGCAACTCAGATGGAGGGATTTTCCTGGTATTCCGTTTAGAACATGGATAAAATGAGAGAGAAGCCTTGGCTTTGTGTGTGCTTTTGCCTTGAATCCCTTGGCAGCTCACCTTGAATGTTATCTCCTCACATCCAGATTTGCTAGAGCTACAAGGATGGCCCTGATAACAGATAAAAGCTGGGGTTTCTCAAGCATATGGGGGGAGGGAGTTATCCTCCACGTTTGAGAAAACTTTGTGAGGGTTTAAAAAGGACTGAAAAGCAAAAGGGAAGGTTTCCCAAGTGTTAAATAAGATATGACTATTTTTATTTATTTATTTATTTTCTATTCCGCCTTTATTATTTTTATAAATAACGCAAGCTGGCGAACATACCTAATACTCCTTCCTCCTCCTATTTTCCCCACAACAACCACCCTGTGAGGTGAGTTGGGCTGAGAGAGAGTGACTGGCCCAAGGTCACCCAGCCGGCTTTCATGCCTAAGGTGGGACTAGAATTCACAGACTCCTGGATTCTAGCCTGCTGCCTTAACCACTAGACCAGGGGTCGGCAAACTTTTTATGCCGGGAGCCATTTTGACATGCTCGTGCACATTTTGAAATGCTCGAGAGCCAGGGGGCGGGGTTTGTGGGCGGGGGCCAATTGCGTGGAAGGGGGCGGGGTTTGCAGGCGGGGCCAATTGCGTGGAAGGGGGCGGGGTTTGCGGGCGGGAGCCAATCGCGCGGAAGGGAGTGGGGTTTGGGGGCGGGATCCAATCGCGTGGAAGGTTAAGATACAGGGCTGCACTGTGCTTGGCCGGCCGCCCCGGCCCTCGCTCACCTTCCATGGCCGGTCCTCGTGGGCCGCCGGCGACACTCCCGTCCCGCTGCACCCCAGCTCTCCAAGGCGCGCAGGCTGGCCAAGGCGGAGGCGCTGCTGGCGGCGCGCGTCTCTGAGCCGGTCCGGGCGCGCTGGCGCTGGGCTGTGAAGCTGGACGAGCCACCGGACCTGGAGCGCTTCTGCGCGCAGCTGAGCGAGGCCCCGCGCCAGTCTTTTTGGAGCGCTTCCGCGCGCAGCTGAGCGAGGCCCTGCGCCGGTCTTTTTGGAGCGCTTCCGCGCGCAGCTGAGCGAGGCCCTGCGCCGGTCTTTTTTTCGCGCCTCTGGGAAGCAGGGCCAATCGGGCTTCGTCTTGTTCAGCCCGCCTCTCTGCTCCCCTTTGGCACGCGCTGATTGGTGGAGGCGTCCTTCCTTCTGAGCCTCCACCAATCAGCGTCTGTTTCTTCCCCAGGGTTCGCGCTGCTTCCGGAGACCGGCTTTCCGATGTCGGGCGGCAGACAGAGAGAGAGAGACAGAGCCGAGGGGCCAAAGAGCCAGATCTGGCTCAAGAGCCGCCATTTCTGACCCTTGCACTAGACCAAACTGCCTATTTCTAGACTGACTAACAATGAAACAGAATGCTAAGTTTTTGGCATTCCAGAGGGTCAAATACAGTCCATTTTTAATCTTTTGAAACCAACCTTTCTTGCTGAGTTTTCCCTCTATCTGAAGCCTGAATATCTCTTTGGACACCTACTCCATTGTTACATGCTAGAAGCTAATATTATATCCATTATAACAATCATTCTTATATTAATTGGTGGCTCAAGCTGCTTTCTCTGCCAGACATGGAGTTAACTCATTTTTGTCTTTTGGAGGAAAAGTGAAACATAACTTCAAAAACTAGTGCATTAAATACAGCTCTATCACTTTTCCTTAGAGTTTCTTTTCTTCCTGGAGAAATCTTTTGTTTTATTTGCCAAACAAAATCTGTATGTAGAGGTTTGGTCCATAGTGTCTCTTATTCAGGTTCAGCGAAGTGCCATTGTAAACAAGAAGTTTGCCTCTTAATCCACAAAGATCAAACATACATTGGAATATGACTGTTGTCTTACTGTACATTTTGCCCTGACCTAGTCTCAGGCCTTCTTAATTCGGCTAAGGATTCAACAGATGCCAACAGCAGTTTTGGATGGCTGTTTTAAGAAGACAATGTACAACTTCTTTCTGTGTGATATGGTAGTGGTTTCATGGAAGATATAATACATTTCTCTTCTCCTATTTTTTTCTGACACTCAATCCAAATGCTAACTGGTTGGATACACAGAGAAGTTATTTTCTTTTGGCTTTTCACAATAGAGTAGTTCTTATCATCAATAGCAGGTTTTACCTCTCAACTTTTAAAGTCTAAGCTAAATTTCTAACCAGCAGTTTAATAAATAAGCCAGAACCAGCAGCATCCACAGAGGTGCAGTGGGGAGAGAATGTGTGTCAAAATCTGCAAGATGGTGGCTGTGGCCCCACCCCATTGTTATGTTCGTGCTTGGATTGTGATGCTGCACCTCCAAGTTGCAGATTTTGATCCCCTCTCCCCACTGATGGATACCGCTGGTCAGAACTATAGGTATTATGACTACTTTATATCATGTAATCATATTATCTCTTTTGCAACTATGACGTTTTTTCCTCCTTCTGTCCTAACCTGTGGTTAAAGCAATAAAATTTGATTGACTGACTGAATGATTGATCCAGTGAACTGTCACTGGTAGATAAAGTTATTCATATCATTGCCAATGGCAGTTCAAAGTGCCTGAAAATTGCCTTTTTCTGCACGGCAGCATTTAAGGACTGTAGATGTTCCATTACTGTACTGAAAATAATTCCATGGCATATTTGGTTTATTTAATTTTACAGTATTTCAGTTGGATGAAACTCAATAGGATGATGAAACTGAACCACAATGGCCATACATAGAAAGAACAAAAATAACAACACCTTCTCAAGCTCTTATGGCTATTGCAAATGGCCTGGATTCACTGTCTCCTTGGCTCATAAGAGAACTGTGAAGATTCTTTCCTTATTATCATTGTATGGGCTTGAGAAGCTATATTGATAGCTGGATGAACTTATTTATTTATTTGAATTTATTAGCCACCCAACTCCAATGGACTCTGGGCAGCATCAACAATGAGAGAAGGGACAAAGAAATTTAAAAATACAATTTATCCATCACAACTACATACTTTTAAAACACACATTTCCCAATCTTCTGCCAGAAAATTGAGAAGGTGAAAAATTATGGGAGAAGGTAGGACCTAATCAACATCCCTAAATGTCAATAGAAAACACTAGCTATCTCAGAATAAACAGTCCAGTGGTTTCCAAGGAAACTTCGTAAGGATTCCTCTCTGTGAAATTCTATCATGTCCAACAAGCTTATTTGAAAAGTTACTTTCTCAGCCTCCCCTTGCAATCTGCAGCCCTAGGAGTATGCTCAGTAAGAGGCAGATTCAGGAGGATTCATATGAACTGCATATGCCCTAGAATCCTTTGCAATGTACTGTATTTGGATTCTGTGGCAGATCTGCTGGGAATTCATATGGGGTCAGAGAAGCACCAGTATCTTTGGCCAGTTACTAGGACCAGGAACACTGTTACCTTACCTGTATACCAGCTTGTTTCTAGCTAACATAAACAAAAACCTATCCTTACTATGCCTTGAGTGCTCAACATGGAGTCACTTTGGGCATGGTGGGACATTGAAATTGGAGATCTCCATTCCTGAGATTTCAGCAGACTTAGAACCAGTCTTCATTCCTTGACAAGTAAATCCTCTGGAAAGTGCTGCCAACATGCAGGCAGTCTTAAAAGCCCTGACAGCAACTGTGATAAGACCTGAAAAAGTAGGGGGAAAGGTTTCATAAGTAACAATGAAGAACAAAACACCCGCACAGATGCTGTTCTTGATAATGACTGAGGCAATTGTCATACTTAATATAGCTTTAGATTTGTATCTAACTTTCAGCAGATGCTAATATCTAGAAAAGCTGGTCTCCACTAATGAAATGACAAATGAATGCAAGACCAGGACATTAAATTATCCTGTTTAATCTCTTGGTGGGGAGGGAATGTAGAAGGAATGGAAAGAGAATGAGGTGGGAAAGAGAATAATTATTTGAACATTTTTTCCTGTTCCTCTCATAGAAGCTTCCAAATACTGTAAATATTTGCCTAAAATATAGTTTCTATTTGAAGATGTAATATGCAAAAGCATCAGAAATGGGGCATGGAATTGTAATTAAAGAAAATGAACTGTTTATATTTGAGCATCAAAAAGAATGGGATGTGGGACTTAACAAGGCTAGGTCTGCATTTCTTCCATCTTCAGAGCTGCCACGGAGTTAAATCACATGGTCAGAAATACTGGTGTTAACATGATAAAAAAGGGTCTACTGAGGAATATGGAGGTAAGATCATATGCATAGGAAAATGTAAGGCACCCTACCTTTAAGCAGCTAACCTGCTGAAAATATGAGAAATAATTTCATTAAGTAGAAAGTGATGGCAAAGTCACACAAAACAACACTGAACCCAGAAATTGTGTTCCATACAGCCCCGAATGGAAGAAGAAAGAAACACCTGTTTCTTTGGGAGGCTTAAAACCATACACTCTTTTGCCTTTACAGGGCACCCCCACAATGCTGTCAGCATTGTGTGGTATGGCAGGGATACATCTGAAAGTCGATGCAGAATATCACCTCTGTATGTTATGGTTCCCTATTTCCTTTCAGTTAGGTTGCCCTTGAAAGCTTCCTACTGCGGTATTTCCAGTGACCCTGTTCCTGCCAAAACAAATTGGAAGTCAATATACCTCAACACACATACTCTTAATCCCTGTCAAAGCAAGTGGTTTGTTCTGAGTAGTGTAGGGAAACCAGGCTGATATGTGGGGAAGAGTGAGTAGGCTGAAAACATGATTTTAAAATCCATTATTAAAAAAGTAAATCTGCTTAGAAGTAATCTGAGGTACACAATTCCCATAGATCTGCTGTTATTTCTTTTTTTTTTGGAAAGAGTCCATAAAAGCTACCATCCAGTCTACCAAGATCAAAGTTCAGTGTACTGAAGATGATAGAGGATTAGCTTTATTTCTATTGTAGTTAACTGGTCTTACAAATAATAGCTTCCTTTGAGCTTTAAGCTAATAAAATATTTAGTACTTGGTATCTATCTTTAGATGGTGAGGATCAGGAGGTGTCAATATTTGGCAGAATGTCGTTGCTGGCCATCTTATTCTCTCTGAAATGAAAGATTGAAAAGAGAAGGGAAAAAATGAATTCTTTTAAGAATCTGAAACTGAAACCTGCTCATAATAATTGGATCTATCTATCAATCATCTATCTATCTATCTATCTATCTATCTATCTATCTATCTATCTATCTATCTATCTATCTCTGTCTGTCTGTCTATCTATCTATCTATCTATCTATCTATCTATCTATCTATCATCATCTACAGTATCTGTCTGTCTGTCTGTCTGTCTGTCTGTCTGTCTGTCTGTCTGTCTATCTATCTATCTATCTATCTATCTATCTATCTATCTATCTATTTGATTGTTGCCAAAACAGATTAAACATCAATTCCTCATACTCTCTAAGAATAGTCACATTTTTCAAAGACTCTTCTGGAACGCCTGAACTTCTATCAGTTGCTTTTTCTGTGAATTACTGTAAGTTGCTATTTGTCTTATGGGTGGATTGTGAAAAATGAACCTCAGAATAAACAATGTAAAAATTAATATCAAAAGTAAATTTGGATCAACAGGAGAAATATTGTTTAAGGAATGCCCTGACACCATGCTTTGAGATACTGAGTGAGGAAGCACAAAGAAATCAAAATCCTTAACTGCACAATGCTACACTGCTATCTGGGATGGCCATCCTCTTCCCACCGAGGGCACAGCTTCAGGAGGGACACAAGGGACATGGACCTAGCCAGCCATATTTGCTGAATCAACCCTGGTGATCTGTGGGGTGACAGATGGCACAGACAGATTGCCCTCACATCCAGTCAAACAACATTATGTCATAGCTGAGCATGTTGTGCATGACTGCAGACACACAAGCCAAAGAGAGAAAGACCATCCATGTTACGGCATCTATTTCCGAAGTCATACTAGTCAGAACATTTTCTCCCCATGTACAGTAGACATTTCCAGTTAATAATACTGCCAGAGAGAGACAGATATCACAAGTCAATAAAAACCAACCAACCAAAAAGAGACAAGATGTATTAGACCAAAGGACTATCTAGTCCAGCATTTTGTTCTTATAATGGCCACAACAGGATATCAGTACTATGCCTTACGTTTCTCAGCTGAGAGATTGATAGAACTACCTCTGATACTGTAGATAATACACAGCTATCATACCTTGCGTTCATTCATAGTCCTATCCTCCACGTGGACATTTAATCTTCTTTAAAAGTGTAAAAATGATAAAAGTGTAAAAATGATGTACCACTAATACATTTGTGGTAGTGCAGTTTAGTATGCACAGTCTGGGGGGGAAAAAGGCTCCTGCTATTTGTCATGTAGGGGCGTGGTGGCTCAGTGGGTATGATGCCAGGCTTGTCGATCGGAAGATCGCAAGTTCGGAGGTTCGAATCCCTAGCCCTGCGTGACGGAGTGAGCTCCCGCACTAGCTCCAGCTCTTGCCAACCTAGCAATTTGAAAGCATGCAAATGCAAGTAGATTAATAGGTACCACTTCGGTGGGTAGGTAACAGCGTTCCGCGTGCATCATGTGGCCACATGACTGTGGAAGCGTCTTCGGACAACGCTGGCTCTTCAGCTATCAAACGGAGATGAGCACCGGCCCCTAGAGTCGGACACGACTGCACAAAATGTGCAGGGGGAACCTTTACCTTTATTTGTCATGACTTTCCCATCCTTCAGCTTCATTGGATACTCCTGGGTTTTAAAATCAATACTCTCCAGCTTTAATTTTATGCTCTTCTGTCATGTCTCTTTTCACTCACCGTTTTCCTAAACTAGAAACTTCCCAAACTGTGTACCCTTTCTCCGTTGTCTTTTAGTTGCCTCTTTCCTGTACCTCTTTCAAACATCATGGGTTGGAAGGAGAAAAGCAAATCAAAGATAAAAATGATTGTATCCTTGTTGGCAAAGTTGTACTGAATTATTATAGTTCTTCATTTTTTGGTATCTTTCTAATGATATTATTATGCACTTATATAATCTCAGTTCTGTGTGTGTGTGTGTGTGTGTGTGAGGGAATAAGTCAAATATGAATTAGTTCCTTGAAGTCACACAAAATGTTTTGTATCTAGGCATGAACTGGTAACCCATTGATACAATTAAATAAGATTTTCTAAAATTAAGTGAACCATATAGTGTAACTTCAAATTAACCTTTTTTTAAAAAAAAATCAGGCTGCTTTTACTTATGCATCGTAATAGGCTACTGTAGGAATTATTTCATAGTATTAATAAAATTAAATGTCCTCACACATGGAAAGCAGAGGAAAGAAAGTACAATTCAGCCACTGCTGTTTTTAAAAGTGGTGAGACCCATGGTTGATATCCATGCCCTCAAGGATTAAAGCTCTTTTGTAAAAAAAATTCTGCAGTTCTATGGGATATTTTGCTTTCATTTACTAAGTGCCCAAAGGATCTCACTTGTTCACACCTCAGCAGAAATCTACTGGAGTCCAGGAGAGATTCACTAATTTACACCTCTAAAGAATTCAAGGCAAGTAGCACAATCATATACAATCAGAAGCCAGCCTGAAGGAAGTAGCAGTTGGTTAAGGGGAGGCAACAGGGTAAAGGCCTGAAATATATAAATACAATACATAAACAGAATAAAGTATATTCTGGAGGTGACTGACTCGACTGTGGGGGAGCTGGGGATGATGACGGCCGGCAGGAAGCTCTGGCGTGGGCTGGTCCGTGAAGTCACGAAGAGTTGGAAGCGACTGAACGAATAAACAACAACTTTAGTAATGGAACAAATATCTTTGTTCCTTTGCTTGGGAAAAACTTCTAGGACTTTGCGTGTGTGTTTTTTATTTATATCTTTTGGATACTTTCATGGCTGCCAACAGCATAGAAAGTGGAAAAATGAAATCTGTTATCAAAATCTAGAATTGTTTCCATTACCATTCTTACATACATGTTTCTATGAGAAGCCTCTGTCTGTCTGTTTCTCTCTCTCTCTCTCTCTCTTCTTTTGCTATGTTTTCTGTTGCTCTATTTTGTTGAATGAATGAATGAAGGAAGGAAGGAAGGAAGGAAGGAAGGAAGGAAGGAAGGAAGGAAGGAAGGAAGGAAGGAAATATATGTAGAGCTTGCCTGCTCAGCTGCTGACCATTAAGTCCAGGGGAGGGGTGATTATGATCAATCTTTGGCAAGTTGGGAAGAGCTATAAAATAGCAAACTGCCTATGAACAATTAATATATCAAGTTTTAAATTATTTATTATAATAAAATATGCACCCTTGCCAAAGTCCCACTAATTTATTCCTAAGCCAAAAAAAGAAAAGAAAAAAGAATAGACATGCCAAATGCCCACTAAGCTGCTGTCAAACAAGAAAAATAAATGTCATGTACCCAATTTATTCCCAAGTCAGAAAAATCAATGCCAAGCCTTGCAAATAATGTAGCTATAGATAACTGAAGGAAAAACATTCAGAAACCCCTTCCAACCCCCCCCCCCCCTTTTTTTTTTGTTGCCCAATACAAACAATGGCAGGAGCAGGAAATAAAGTTCAATTTCATTGCTTCCTTTGCTTGTCAACCATCTCCCATGTCTTTGTATTTCTGGGTCCAAGAGCATATTTCTAGAAAACACACAGGCTGCACATTTCTATCTTCGTGAATAAACGACTCCTTGGAATTCTAGTGAAAGGCCATCTCCTTGCACGTCCCTTTTGACAACACTCCTCATGGATGTTGTTGATGCTGCTGTTTTGCTCTCATACAGTACTATAACATCCTAGTATTATACTAGGATTTCCCAGAGCCTAGACCCCAACTTTATAAATGTAGCATAACATGAAACTGGACAAACTTCATATCGGTTTGTACATGGGACTGCATCGCCATACTCTGAATATAACTGTGCTCTGTGATCAGCCAACTATAACATATTTGTAGGAAGAAATCATAAACTTCTAGACGAACAGTTAAAACAGGCTTAATTGATTAGTCAACCACAACTGTAATAGCAATTAAAGTTTTCCACCATTAATCACTAGGTCTTAGCATCTTTGTTCACTACTATGCAGGTCAAAGAGATGTTCTCACGTGCTCCAAATTTAATGAACAGGAAACTCAAAGATGGTTTTTGATTTTACTCAAAGGTAGCAGAAAACGTGCCTGTCAAGATTGAACATTTTAATGCCTTTTCTGCTACTGTATCAGTATGAATAACAAGCAAATGAAGTTGATAGTTCTCAACTCAAATCATTACTTGATAAATACATTTTGGGCCAGTTTTTTTGGGTTCTAGTTACAGATTTGTTGATGCAAAAGGAAAAAAGTCTTAAGTGCTCATATATTATGAAAAAATAGTTTAAAATATCTATCTACAGCACTCTTCTGTTGTCAATTTATTTCAGCCAAATAACAGGTGAGCATGGGAGAGAATGTCCAGGTCCAGACTCTCAAGAAAATGAATATCCATAGATGCTTTGAAATCTGTCCAAGCTAATTGATTATTTCATTGGTTAAAAGCCAAGTTAACTGAACTGAAACAAGAACAACATATACCAAGATGGCACTCTGTGAGTTGACTGGTTATATTTCACTAGAAAATGGGCAGGGGCATGTTCTGTAGGTCTACTGTCATAAAATAAGTAAAATAGGTAGAAGCATAATTCACTCTAACTTAGTTTTTCAAAACTGCAAACTCTTAGGAGTTACCAGAGCAACATTCTCCAACCTAGTGTCCTTCAGATGAGTTAGATCTGTAAGCTAGGGAGTTAGAGGTGCTGCAGTCTAGTACATGTGGCCGGCAGGGTTGTATACGTCTGTCCTAGAGGAACGTATCAGAAGCAGGTGTCTGAACTGTTAAAGGAGGACTAGATTACATGAAAGAAAAGTTATTAGCTGAACATGATGAGCTGGAGAACCTTTCTTAGAAAGGAAAACCATAAAAAGAAAGCAGAATGAGAAACCATACTTTATTTCAACAGTCTTATCTTATATTTTCATTGTCATATATATATATATATATATATATATATATAGAGAGAGAGAGAGAGAGAGAGTGTGTGTGTGTGCGTGCGTATTGAGTCAGGTAGGTAGGTAGGTAGGTAGGTAGGTAGATAGATGGGAATACTGAGGGGAATCAAGCAGACCTGTTTTGCTCAGGGGCACTTCCCTTTGTTCTTCTCCCTTCCTGCACTCTCAGAAGGTGAAGTATGCTAGCTATTTATGGAAATGTATTACTCAGGCCAAGTACTGGAGTTCCTAAACTGAACTACTAACTCAGAAATTCTAAACAACAAGTATAGTTAATTCCTGCAAGGAAGGGCATTTCTACACCAGGAAATGTTTCAAGCACCTAACTCCCCACATCAATCCGAAGTGATCTTTTTCAGGCAGAGCTGCATCACACGGCACTTGTGACTGAATGGAAGATTCCCTCAGATTGCCTCCTTTGGAAACAAACATTGTGTTCTCTGTATAACGAGGCCCAGAGTCCAAAGGGATATGTTTTTCTTCTTCTTCTGCAGTTTCATTCATACAATTATGATCTTACATTCCCACTCTGTGTCTGGCATGGGGGTGAGCCATTCAGAATCTAACATTAATGCCAGACTGAAATAGGATGTGTCACTTCAGTGGCATATATCCTATTTAGAACAAAATAAAGGTCTTGCAGTGCAAAAAGCCATATTTACAACAAAGCAGGCCTATTTTTTCCTTCTTTGCTTCCATTTGTACACTGAAGAATTATAATAGCTTTCTACATGTGCACTTAAATTCATGTAAGCACATCATCCTTTTAGAAGATGAATTAAAATGCTTGCTTGACTAACTTTGTGTTAATGTGCATTTTATTAATAAATAATGAAGTATTAAAATACTACGTTTTGCCTTTTAATTTTATTTGGTTACAACACTATCCATCTTTTAGGACCAAAATGAAAGCAAAACTTGTTGAAACATGTAACAGAAAAAAAAATGCTTTAGACTGCAATCCAGTTCCACAGTTGCTCAGAGTTGGTCCTAAGGAACTCAGCTGACAGAACTTTTGAATAGATGTGTATAAGATTGAGCTGTTAACTGTTCAGCACTGCAAATTTGCTTGCTAAGCGTAAACCAATAAATGGGAAGCAGCGCCCACTTAACATTTCCAAATGATACAATCAAACGTTTAAGTTTCCCATTGCCTATGCCATCTGCTGAATAAGAGAAAGTTTAAAAATTTCTGGCCTTTAAGATGTCTGCATCTGTATGCATTTACAATAAGAACTGTGCCTTTATTAAATAGTGAAAATGTGAGAATGATATAACTTATGAAGGCAATTACTGTACAGAACTTAGTGGCTAATTCATCATTGCAGGCAGCCTTAAACAGAATAGCTTCATGTATCCTTACTGCATGAAGGGGAAACTCTCTATTACCATACCGCTAGCCCCTCAAGACATTTCTGCTTGAGAATTACCCTTACTTTGAGATAGACATTTTGAAAACTGTTCTATGAACCATTGCAGATAATCATTCATAAAAGTTTTGTTCCCATGCATGTGTAGAACCACCATATACAACATCACTTTAACTATTATGTGGGGAAATGTGCAAAACTTTTGCACATGTATTTAATCATGTAAGTATACAAGGGACACATCCATAATCTTTACATGTGGTTATTTGAATGGATAAAGCCAAAATTTTCCTATAACTCTGTAGAAAAAAATGCAGAAAAGAGGCACAATATGTTTAGGAATTATAATAATAATACTATTGAAGTTGGACTTGATCAGACTTGTATCTCAGTACTCTAACTGAACTATATTATGAGGTTCAGGCAACAAGGTGGTACTCTGAAACTTCATGCACATAATCTTTTGGGGATTATGACCTGAAATGTTTCTGCATTCACAAAGACTGAGTATTGCAGTGTTTTAATACTACATGCTAAATTTAGCATTTGAACCCATCAACATGAGCATGAAGTACAAACGAGGTCATGTAAAGAAGCTAGCTATGAGCATTTGTGCATTCAGTGTTTAATCCCTAATCTGTAACTGTATTATTTGGTTTTTTATTTATTTATTTTATTTTATTTATTAGATTTATCACCGCCCATCTCCCCCGAGGGGGACTCTGGGCGGTTATATACAGTATATAAAAAAGAACATTATGCCTGGGGTATGTAGTTATGTATATATTGCAATTCAAATATTAGCATGGTCCAAAATATTTTGGAATAACTGATTGCCAGCTCTGGACTACAGTGAAATATAGAGCACAGCAATATTAATTGGATCATGTCCTTGTTCAAAGAAGTTCAATCTTTTTGTCCAAATTTTTGTTTCACTATGTTACTGCATTAAAAATTGTCCTCTGTATTAAATTTCAAATACTATGTAGTGCCTCTAAGTAGAACTGACATATTCAAATAGATATCAGGATAATTATGATAAACTACACAAGAGTGCTATTGTCGAGAATATCATTTATCAATCCTGTGGTCCCCATCATTCATGCATTTTACAGGTTGGGAATACAGTAACTTCAAAGAATAATAATCCATAATGGCTACATTCTTAATAATTCATGCTCACTAAAATAAAATATTACTAATAATCATAATGAAAGGTTGGTTGTATAAGTGGAAAAATGTAAAAATTTATTCCAAGGAAAATTAACAGGCTACACAGATAAAGTTTGGCAAATGCAACTTTATATTGAAATCCACACATCTTTATCTTAAAGAAGGAAAGACTCACAGACTCAAATGTCTTTCTAAGGTACTAGAAATCATATTATATGCTTTCACAAGTTAAAATTGAAATAATTTGAAACAACTAATACACCAAAAATGTGCAGAAAGTATCAACAAGACTGTGCCTTCAGTAGAATAAATACTTTACACATTGTGCAAGATATCTTACTAAGGCTGCGGTCTTCCCATGACAGTTGTCTTAAAAATATAAACACACATAGACTGCCTGTGTTTCTCAGACAAACTAGAATGGGCAACACACTTAGAGGGGGGGAAATTATATCATCCTAGCAATAGGCATACTGATCTGGGGGAATCATGGGAATAAAAATGGGATTAAGTGATCTTTCATGCATTCCCAAATGACAGACTAGAGTGACCGATTCATTTTTCTTTACTTATCTGCAAAAAATGCTGAACAAAATGGAAGATACTAGATAATCCCTTAAGGCAACATGTGGTATATTCCATGTAATGATTACTCCTTGACGTTACAATTGGATAATCTCATTAATGTTGCCTAACTGACCGATATCTAGCTTTTGAAAATATAAAATGGGTCCAATCAATATTAAATCAAATCAGAATTTTAAAAAAGACACAAAAAAGGAAACAAACTAACAGAGAATACAATTATATGCATGTAATATTTCTTCCAAAATGAAAGCATTTTAAACAAAAAGAATGTACTCAGAGAACGTTAAAAATCTAATTTAAACAAAAGAGGAAAGAAAATAAAAACCCAGAAAACAGAACTGCTTTGGAATGTTCTCCTAAATGCTCAAGGCAAACAAAGAATGAAAATTCAGCACTATATGGCACGTCATTTCCCATCAACTATAGGACTTAAGTCAGTCCCCAGATTTTAGTCTTCAAAAAATAATAATGGTATGAAATGGTTGAAAGGTCATCCAGTGCCTAAAATTAGTTTTATCAACACATTAACCTCATGTCAAACTTAATTGATTCAGATGTCCAATGCTAACCTTTGTGATGGTCTTACTTTACGTCATGGTATATATACAGCATTTAGTGCTGATATATTTAGCACCTGCTACTCTCTGAATCATTACCTAGATTTCAACCACATCAAAGCATTTTAGGGGAGTGGCTCAGTCCTTTATCCTTAATTACAAACCTTTCTGAATGGTCAGCAGGAATAAGTTTAGATTTCAAAATAGGATTTAGTGATGAGCTATTGCAAAAATGGCAGAATATTGTTGCCCAAATCCTTACAATTGCTGACATCCCCCTTTTAATGCTGTCCTCTTCCTTCTGCTCTTCTTCTTCTCCTCAAGACATGGCAACAGTAACCCACAATTGCTTAGCAGAGAAGGGTAGTGTTTTCACAAGACTAAAGATTTTACAGATGCTCCCTCATATAACACAGTAAGGTTCCCTTGGTAACCTGGATTTTCTGCAGTAAAGAAGGGTTGTGCTGAAACAGCGCCTCAGCTCTCTGTTGGAGAAAATGCAGACAAAAGGATTGATTCCAGCTTGGGCAAAACTCATCCAAACAGCAGCTGTTAGAAATCCCCCAGGAACCACAGGGCCTCTTGCAAAAACTCTCCAGTAGCAGGCGACCAGATAGGGTCCCCACAAGGCGAGGAAGAGGAATGTCATTATATAGAACATTCTACTGATTCGTTTTTCCATTTTGAACTCATCCAAGACAAGTAGCCTTCTCCTGCTTGTGGTGTTGGCATTTTGCCTGATCCCCAACAAGGTAGGTGGTGTGGGACCCCTTCCAAATCCAGCTAGCCAATTTGCAGCCGCTTGACCACTGGCACCAGGGCCATGAAATGTCCAGTTCTGGCTCACTGCAGCAACAAACTGAACTGGCTTCATTTTCCTGCGATCATGAACGAAAAAGATCAGCTTGAGGTAGACAAGCTGTGTGGCTAGAAGGATGAGAGCAAGAAGCAGCATAAATCCCAGCGAATCATTGGCTCTAAAAGAACGGTGCTGAAAGGTGCACTGGTCTTCCTCCCTAATAAACGAATAGGTGCCCACATCCAATACTGGAGGGAATGCCATAGCTACGGATAGGGTCCACACCATACAGATCACAGCCAAACAAGTCCAAAAGGACAGTCTTTTTGTGTAAAAGCGGTGGTGGGCAATCGCTAAGTATCTGGTGACACTTATGCAGAACAGCATGAAAGCGGTGTGGAAACAGGACAGAACACCCAAGAAGGCAATCACTTTGCAAGTGAGGGTCCCGTACGTCCAAGATGAACCGTTTTTCACAGAAGTAAAAACAAATGGAAAACAAATTGCAGATCTGAGGATATCTGAGCAGCAAAGATCCAAGAGGAAGTAATAAGGAGCTCTATGCAAGGACTTGTCTTTAACTAGCAAAATGGAGATCAGGAGGTTCCCCACCACACTGACTCCTATGATGAATCCCAGAGAAGTCAATTTCAAAAATGCTGTTAAAGGGGAAAGATTTTGCAAAATGTTGTCAGCTGCATGGCTGTAGTTCGCCATAGATGGATGGATGATAAGAAGGTTGCCTCAGTCAAGTCTCATGATCTATATATATGAATAAGGAAAAAATAGATCCATACATCTTACTGTGAATGTATTCCAAAAGCAGGTCTGATCTGGGATTTAGTTACATAGTACATTCTCTTTTCTTCCTCCCGATTCGTCATGCCATCAAAATATCTGGAAGAAAAAAAAATCAAGCCATCAGGCCTTAAGTTAACATACAAATAATGCCAGGACGTGCTAACCAACATGTTAATTTATGGAGAGCCAAAGGAAGTTGCAAGTTGGAGTACTATTATTTGTTTGAGGGAAATTCAGTGAGAACTGCACACTTACTATGCAATGCTTTAGGTTTATTCACAATTCCTCAGATGGTTTACAATCAAGTCCCTTGGCAAGATGAGAGACCTGTACTTTCCCTGCTTCCAAACAGCTGGATTCGTACAAAATAATTCCAAGCACTGGTGACACTGGTATCGTTTAAAAATAAAATGGGAAGGAAGACTGTTGAATAGCTCTGTCATGTCCACCTTTTCTGTTTACATGATGTGCTTCAGAGGCAGATGCTGGGCTGATATGGAATACATCCAAAAGAAATCCTGCAGAATGTATGTTTTCTAACCCAACTTACCAAAGCGTATAATCACACCCTGCTAGTTCATCCACCCTGAAAGCAGATAACAGAAACACAATTTTCCCAGTGAACTGGGTTCATCCCCTCCTCAGACTTGTAAATAAGTGCTTGTTCTAAAGGGTTGACAGCCCTGTGTTTTATAGGCTTTTGTGTCCTTTTCTTACGATATGGGGGTGGGGAAAAGCAGAGCAATACTGAATATACCCACGGACATACAGTCATGTGTGTCTAGGAAACACACCCCAGGAATAACATCTTCTCATTCAGACATTTCCCACCTAGGCTACCACAAAATGCAAGGATCCGTATTCAGACCATTGAACTTCGGGATTTATCTTGATGCTCTCTCGCCAGAAACAGTTCCTGGACCCAGAACCTAAAATTCCCCGCTGCTTCCAGGGATGTGGGGGTAGGAGAGCCACTCAAGGCACCAGCAGGCACGGCTGCTCGCTCGCCTCTTCCCATGGAGTGTTCCTCCTCCGCCCTCGCTTTTCGGGTTTACAACATCGCATCTTGACAATGGATCCAAGGAAAAGCCCTTCCACCATTCCACCATCCAGGAATCGCCTGACTGCTGCTGCTGTTGCTGGTCGGTAAACAAGAGCCCGATCGGATCACGACAGCATTGTTCCAAACACAGACACACCAACACACAGCAACCATCAACCACACAGACCGACCGACCCCGCGAAATGTGCTCCCCCCACCGCCAGCCCCCTCTTCCATGTACACGGCGTCGAGAGGCAAGCAGATGCAGGGGGTCTGCTTCGGAGCCCCGGGCTTCACTTGCTGGGGGCATCGGCTCTCAGGTGCCGACTCCTTTTCCCTTCATCAGCTGATTCTAAAATCACCCCCCCCCCCCAGGAACCACCATAACACCCAAGCAGCCTAAAGGATGGAGAGGGGTTCCCCCCAGCCCCGCTCCAACTGCTACCTCGCATCTCCCCTCCTCAGACAGATATATTGATACTTCGATTTCTCTATAGCAATCTCGGGTCACACACATACCCACGCGCGGCTTTCCCCCTATACCTGTAGGTGCTGGAGAAAGGGGGAGATAGCGAGAAGCCCCCTCCCCCCCCCTCACCAGATCTTCTTTTTTTCTATTTGCTGGTATTTTCATGCCTTGATTTATTTCTTTATTTCCTGGGCTCCTCGGCTGCTCAGGCTCAGGAGTCAGTGGGCTCAGCCGGCGCATGCTCAGTGAACCTCCTTGAGCGCCTAGCCTCGTCTTCCCCGTCGCAGCGGCACAGTCTCTCCCACTAACGCAGCAGCAGCGGCGGCCGGTGCCCCGTTGCCGTCGCCTCGAGGAGGACGCGCACCTCCAAGAGCCGGGGGAGCAGCCAGGCAGGAGGTTGGCCGGCCGGCCGGCCGGCAGGCTGCCGCCGCCGCCGGCGCCACGCTTGGCTCGGAGTCTGCTGGCCCCTTAGCCCGACGAGCCGAGAGCAGGTCTGGAATGTAGCGCTCCAAGGCTGGCTTCTGAACTCGCCTGTTTTCAGTCCAGGAGAAGCTCCCTCTCCCTCTCTGTCCCTCTCTCTCCTTCCCCCTCCCCCTCCCCCCGCCCGCCATCTCCCCCCCCCCGCCGCCCCCATCTCTTTCTCCTGATGATGACTGCATTGTTATTGCACTTGGCAGAACCGTGGTGGGAGGAGGGACAAGACGGGGATGCTTCTGAACTGAATTCCTCCGATTCCCCTTTCTGGCAAGGAAGTGAGGAATCTTCCATACTATTATTTGCAACAACATACTACTTGATTTTTTTTTTGTATGGCAGAGGACTGCAGAAATTAGGAAGGGAGGTTCAGGAAAGAGATCCGTTGGGGCCCATTACCTGTTATGCCTAAGTTTCTAGGATTTTATGATTTGTCTCCTTTGCGGGACGGGCATCCATTTATCTGGACATCAGTTGTGGCTGCAGCTGAAGTGAGAACTACAAATGGAGCTGTGGAATTGGAAGGAGTCTAGGTTCCAGTGGTGGACTGGGAGGGAGGATCTTTGGGAGGTGAGGTCACACAGAAAAGCTAAGTCCATTTTTCAGGAATTGGGGAGTTTGGGCCCATGTTAGAGGCAGGAATCAGGACTGAGTTTGTGTTCATGCTTGCACCCCCAAACCTACTTCCTCCAACCGCTCTTCCTCTGATTTTGAAGACGTTAGCAAAGAAGCCTGCCCAGGAACACAGCCACACGTAAAATAAATAATCAGTATAGTTCATGATTCAGTTGTAATTTGCTAGCGAAAAGTGCAAGCAATGTCACAGACTGCAGTGACCTGACTGATTGGCAGTGTAGGTTTGCTTAGCTACCTGCTTGCCTCGCTGGTGCCACATCTATTACCCTCCTTGCTTTGAAAGCAGTTGCTTCAGTTTTGCTGGCAGCTGCCAAAAGTAGGAATACATTTAGGAAGGCAAAAGACTTTGTACTGATAACCCCTTCATTACTGAGGTGCCATTGAGTCCTGGGGGCTGCATGGACAAACACTCCCACCATCTTCACCAACCTTCAAGCAATAGCTTGTAGGTCTTTCAAGGACATTTCAGTAATCTTTTTGATCCCATTCATCTATCTTATCTGCTGCCTTATCCTTCTTTTACTTCCCTCAAGCATAATCACTTTTCCTAATTCATCTTCCACTTGTATCACATATCCAAAGTATATGAGTTTCTGCTTGCTGATCCCTGCCTCAAGGGAGCAGTCAGCCTTTATTCAGTCCAACATTGATTGATTCTTCTTGCAGCCTAGGGTACACTCCTCAAAATCCGTAAGTTAAAGACATCTATTTTCTCTCTTTCTTAGTGACCAGCTTTCCCAAAAGGACACTGGAAAGGTAATTGCTTTAACAATTCTGATATTTGTTGTCGTTGAAATGGCCTTGTCCTTAGTCTAAATTACTGATACCTAAGTACTTTTTGAAAAGAATATGTGTATGTGTCCCAGTGGGTGAGAACGTGAAGAAGTTAAGCAGAATTGGACCTGGCTGGTACTAGATTGAAGGCCAACGTAAAATTCCAAGGTAGTTTAGATTGGGAAATTAAAAAGTCATCATGAAAGAGAGCAATAGCAAACTGTTTCTCTATTGTTGCCAAACCCCCCTACATGGATATATAGGGGGATATATGACTACTATATCCATGTAGTCATTTGGAGTTGAACTCCTCTCAAGATAAATACTACTTTGTGTGTGTGCGTTTTTGTGTCTGTCTGTGAAGGGAGGTGGTGATATGGAACATACCAAGATGTGAATTTAAGCCTAACATCTGCAAGATTCTTTAATAGGTGTGGCAAGAGAAGCTGTGGAAATGCTTTATCTTTTTCTATATGCTGGCTACCCCTCCATGTTACTACTCTATAAATGAATCATGACTTCTCAAAATCATGCATGAACCATAATTACTGTTGTCTTTTTCACAAAGCTAAGCAGGTAAAGTTCAGAACTGTTCAAAGCTACTTCCTCATTGTTTTCATTATAGTTTTAATGCTAAGGAATGTTGTTTGTTGACATGGTGTTCCGGAAAGAGATTTCATGTAGTGTGGCCACAGTAATCTTGTTGACATAGAAGAGTCCATGTAGTAGGTGTCCCCTGTAGATGTTCAATGAGAACAACCCTCCACTGCTATTATTAATTGGTTCCATTGTCTTACAAGTAAGACATTCTCCTCATGAGCAATTAATATCTGTCTTCCTACACCATAAATCCTGAGTTTTGGGGAATAAAAACTAGAATAAGACGTGGCAAACAAAGCAGATTCACTATACCCACATTCTCATTGCATCCATATCAACCCCAAATTCAATTCTATCACCAAATGACAGTTTAGAAAGTTTCCTATTGTTTTTGGGAGATACTCAGGCCAAAACTTTGATGGAACCTAAGGGAAAGGGCTCTCAAAGTTGGGAGCCAGCAGAGAATATATTTTTCTTTATGTTTAAACATTCATTCTCAGTGGATGATAGGACAATCAAGAAGTCCTTTGTGGTGGATTCCAGAATTCAGTTGTTGTTGTTTTTAAAAAAGATTGTCCTATCAAACTGCAACATGAAGGGCTAAAATTCTGCTCCAAGTCAGGGGCTTGGTCTGTAATTTTAAAAAGTTAATAAATATACTCCCAGTGATTGGTCACTGAATATATGAACAGATAGTACTTAATAGGTGTTGTGAAAAGATACAAAAGTCCTTTCTGTGTAACAACTAAAGCAGTCAATTGACAAGAGCAAGACAAATATTAATACTGCAACCATCTGGTGATGATTATAAACATGTGAACCATTAACGTGATACTGGTCTAATTTGTAATTCCTAGATCACTGGGAGAAACTATAGTTCAGTGGGAAGGCATATGTTTTGTTTATAGAAGGCCCAAATTCTCCCACTGATGGCTAAAGACAGGGCTGTAACTAGGGGGGGAGGGCAAGCGGGGCATATACCCCGGGCGCCGCTCTGGGGGGGGCACCAAAATGATGCCCGGGGGGCACCAAAATGACAAAAAAACCCAAGGGGGGGGTGCGGAATCCATGTTTGCCCCAGGTGACACAGACCCTAGTTCCATTCCTGGCTAAAGAAACTTCAGCCTGAGAATTTGGAGAGCTAGTATAAGTCAGTGTTGGCCAGGAGTTGGCAATCGAATGCCCTCCAGATCTTTTGGATTACAACTCCCACAATTTCCTATCAGTGACTCTGTTGGCTAAGTCTGATGGAAGTTGGCTCAACTCATCTAAAGGAAACAAGGTTGCCTACTATTTGTGAAATTTGACTAGATGCACCAAACATTTGATTGTGTTTGAAGCCAGAGGAGGTTAGCTGGAGAGGTGGGGTAGTTCCCTGGATCTGAAAGGTTGTTAATGGCTTGCTGAGGGAGGGGACAATGCCAGTGGCCTTAAAAGAGGCCTACTGAAATCATTCTGACTTGCATTTGTGTTGGGAAAAGCAGTTGATCATTTCCCATTTCTGGGAGGTCAAGGGGGCTGATGCTTGGAAGAATTGTCTGGAATGGCCTCCTGCTTGAGGTTAGATCAGGTCCTACTCTGCCCGCTTTTTTGAAGAAACTGAAGACTCAGCTCTTCCAGAGGGCATTTGGGTTGCGATGCCTAAGAGACTGGTAGTGTATTTTTTGCTTGGTGTTTTGCTTAGTCATTGTGTGTTTGCTTTTTTGGATTGCTTTTTGTTGTATTGTAAGCTACCAAGACCTGGGTAGATGGAGGCAGGATAGAAATCAAATAAAGAAGCAAGCAAACAAATAAATAAACTTCCTTTGTTCCTAGACTTAAAACAATTTAACATTCATTTTACAGTCCAACTTTAACTTCTACTTAGCCTGTATAATTTAAACTCAAAGTGTTCTATTTGCAGCCCTATCCAATTCTGTTAAGGCACACTGTCTGATTGTAATATAATTTATTCCCATTGAAGTATATGGATTGGCTTGCACATGTAGGTGCTCAATATTCCAGCCTAATCCAGCAAAGCACTTAAGCAGATGAACAGGAATAACATATCAAAATTTAGTAAATAATTGTCTTCTCATGAAGGAAGGATACTCGGTGCATTGCCGACTCAAGCTGAAAATGATTAAACATCTTCAGTTAGTTAAAAGCACGTTGCAAATTGTATCAAATTTACAGTGCGTATTACAATGCAGCCTTGTCCTATTAGGTACATTTTACTGGATGATTGCTATAAGCTGTGGCTCTGTAGCAAAGAATGAAAATGTTCAGTCACCTGAGACGTATTTTTCCACCTGGTGCATATGTCCTGATAATGCCTGTTTAGGAACAGGTTGTCTCTGAAACAAGGGAGGAGCTCTGCTTTTCCTTGGAATAAAATATTTTCCAACATTATTTAGGATAGCATTCTGAATTAATGGCGAATCACAGGAATAAGGAAGTAAAATTTTAACTCCAGAAGTTTCAATATGAAATTAAGGAGTTTCTTAATTTGGTTTCTTTTCAAGTCATACAAATCTTTGGCATTTTACTGAGGACCTCCTCTTAGATATACTATGATACACTGTACCTCTGACTGTCTTAAAAACACTTCGAGAAATGCAGAAGACCCCAAACCAGCTATTTTGTTTAACAACTGGAATTTAGGCTTTGTCACTCACTAGTTGAATTTCAGACTCAATTTATAGTGCCTAAATGACCATTGAAACCCTAAATGACTTGAACTCAAGTTCCCTGGAAGATCTCCTTCTCTCATGTTCGTTAGAAGCCCTATGGGAGGGAGGGAGGGAAGGAAGGAAGGAGAATGGTTACCAACGGGTGCATTTTTTAGTTGAGACCCTTATGGATAGGTTTGCCTGACATTACCTCTGTGGCCTTGCTAGTGCCACATGAAGGCATTTCTGTTCACTCAGGCCTTTTAAATAAGCAAAGAGAGGGAGTCAAAAAAGTCAAGATGCTGGCTGTGACCATATCCTTTCTTAATTTGTATCCTTCACACTTCGATCAGGTGGTTGAAGCTGCTTTTCTTCACTTTTTTTGACTCCCACTCCTGAGCAACCCTGAGGTGATTTTACTTTAAATAAAGATAAAAATGTCTAGGTTCGTTAATGAGTTACATCTGAGTGATGCAAGTTTGGTTTCACAATACTTTTGTTATAAACAAAGAGAAGATAAAGACATTCTGTGCTAATCTACAAGATAATGAGAAGCATTCAGATTACTGAATAGTCAGTGAACAGCAGTTGACTTTCTTTACATCTCTTAACAATGCACTGGGCTGTTCTTATCTTTAAAAATATAGTGGTATGGAGTGTATTTTTCTCTTTTTAATATTTACAGTTTATTTCCCACCTTTCAGCAAGGTGGCTAAGAATAAAAAACAAAACATAAACATTTAAAAATCTCAAGTAGTTAAAATAATTATTAACATAACAGAAGTCTTGATTGAACAGGAAGATCTTGATTCCATTTCTGAAAAGGAAATGGTCACAGCTCTTGAAGGTTGGCACTGCATAATTTGGGAGTGACCCAAATTAAGAGATGGATTTCAGAAAGCAAGGCTATTTTAAGATGACTTCTTCTGCTAACCTCAATGCCCGACAGGTTCATTCCAAGATAGGCTGTTCCTTTGCCAAGCCCATATAGCTGGCAAACGGAAGACGTGAGGACCACACAAATGTCAGAAAGGCATCTTTAATGCTAGTAAGGATTAAAACATAATCTTGAAAACTCAGGCAGATTTAAAGTAAAAGTAAAGGTTCCCCCCACACATTTGTGCAGTCGTGTCCGACTCTAGGGGCCGGTGCTCATCTCCATTTGTTAGCCAAAGAGCCAGCGTTGTCCGAAGACACTTCCGCAGTCATGTGGCCGCATGACACGCGCGGAACGCTGTTACCTACACACTGAAGTGGTACCTATTAATCTACTTGCATTTGCATGCTTTCGAATTGCTAGGTTGGCAAGAGCTGGAGCTAGTGCGGGAGCTCACTCCGCACGCAGGGCTAGGGATTCGAGCCTCCGAACTTGCGATCTTCCGATCGACAAGCCTGGTGTCTTACCTGCTGAGCCACCACGCCCTTACCCACTGAGCCACCCGCCGAGCCACCACGCATTTACAGGCAGATTTACTGTATAGCAAACCCACTGATCTTCTACTGTTACAGTTACTAAAGGAGGTATCCCCCACCCATGGTCAGCAATTATTTAAGCCAGGGTTGATTCTGCTGGTTCCCAGACTGGGTAACAGCATTCTAGTGCTGCTGTGAAGAAGAGCCCAGAGGAAGCTAAGTCATCATTAATTGTACTGATAGAAAAACAGTATTTTTTAATACCATCTTAAGGAGTATGTATCAAATCTGATACACTTTGCCACTTTGGAGACTAAGGCAGCAATCTGTTGTAGGTGTGATGCAAAGGTTAGGAAAAGTACATGCCTCCTCTCCTCTGGTCACTAACCAGTCTCTCCCTCAGCCATTTCACTCCCATTCTTTGCCCTCTTCATTAGCACTTACAGTAATTTCCTGAGCTCCTTTCCAGCTTCCCCACCAGCCACTTTGCTTTTAACACTTGGTTTTTCCAAGAAAGATAGATGGATGAATGAATGAATGAATGAATGAATGAATGAATGAATGAATGAATGTTTTATTACGGTCACTGACCAGAACCAAGAAAGATCAAAAAGAGCAGAGCTGATCTTCACTATTTCATGGAGGAGGAAGAAGTTGTGTTTGTGTGCTCATTTGCTACTTTCTTTGTATTTGTCAGTTTCAATTACTTCCCTCCTACTTCCCCTTGAAGTAGGAGAGGGGGTTGCCCAGCAACTGATCAGTTTCAGTTCTGCTTTACTGGACCCAACTAGTTGCATAATCATAGCAGGTCTACTTCTGGCACTGTTCCTGTCCTAGTGTCTTCCCATATGTTTCTTTATTTCACATTATTTTAACATGGGAAATGTATGGGAGGAGAAACCAACTGAGTCCTGGTCAGACTCCCCCTATCCCTGCTGTAGTGTCCTGACTGGTGGATGTTACCTCATTTGGTGATAAAGTACTGAAGAGGGACAGCAGCAAAGATAGAAAAGAAAACCATCATCTTGTCTGTAACAGCTTAGTCACTCACCGGTCAGGACAACACCAACCAGGAGTTACTTGAAACAGTCTCAGAAGAGGCATAGAGAGAGGCGGGAGGGGGGCAGGTAGATGTTGGTGGCATGGTCTGCCAGCTTTAAACGGAATTAGGATCTTGTAGTCTCTCTCAGTATACATATAAGAGGGTTGAACAAAAAGAAATGCCTCCAATGTTCTAAGTTGCCAACAGATGGCAGTACTGATGTGGGTGAAGCTCTGACATGTTCTTTAGCATCTGTTCTTTCACTTCAGTTGGCAGGAATTTGCAATGAGAAAAAATTGTGTTGCTATTGTTTGCGAAATGAAAGTCTGAAGTAAGTACTCAAGAGTGTGGTGCCATCACAAGGGTATATAGTGCCCCAGGCCACATTGACTGGTGGCGCCATCTCCCACAAATGCACAGATTTGCACTTTTAGAACAGTTCAGAAGGAGAGCAGCACTGGTGCCCCCTAAGCTTTGGCACCTTAGGCCAGTGCCTACTCAGCCTTAGCCTGAGGCCAGCTTTGTGCACTGTAAACAACATGCTGTGATTCAACTTTTGACTGCCACTGGAGTCTCCCCAATTTAAATTCACCAGCAAATGCAGTTTGTTTATGGTGATGATTGTGTTGACTTGAGTATTGTACTCACTGGGCCAAAAAAATGTAAAGATGGTGAACCAGAAAGAGCTGATTTGTGTAATCAAGAACGAAGTAGACAACCTGTAATCAAGGATAATTGGCAGTTCACTCAAAAGGAAATTGCTGTCAACCCTGGCATTTCACAGAAATGTGTGGGTCACATTATTGATGTTTTTCAATATCAGAAGGTTTGTGCAAGATGTGTTCCTCACGTACTAGTGGCAGAGATGAAAGCTTTGAGAGTTGAAATTTGCCAGCAACTGTTGTTACGATATGAAAATGAAGGTGAGGAATTTCTTCACAGCATTATGGCAGCTGACAAAACGTGGGTTTATCATTATGACCCAGAAACGAAGCGTCAGTCCATGAAATATCATCACAAGGCTTCACCTCAAGAAAAATAAAATGGAAACCTAGGCTTTGGCAGGAAAACTCATGGGTACAGTTTTATGGGAAGCAGTTGGTGTTATTCACATGAATTTCCTTGAACCTGGGACCACTATCAACTCAGAGCGCTACATTGCAACACTCAAAACTTTGAAACAACAATTAAGCAGAGTTTGGAAGCACAAGAACATGCTGTAACACCTCACAAGTCATCCAAGGGGCTATTGTGAAGTTAGAGATCACTGCTTTACCCCATCTGCCCTATACAGTAGTCCATGTGATTTCTACCTTTTCCCAAAATTGAAGTAATATCTTTTTGGCATCTGTTTGACCCAAGTGAAGATGTTGGAAGGGCCGTCAGAACCTGGTTGAAGTGACAAAGTGTGGAATTCTTTTGTGACAGCATTACAAAGCTTGTTCATTGTTGGCAGAAGTATCTAGTGAATGTTGGTGATTATGTGGAAAAGTAAATAAAAATAACAAAATAGCTAATTTAAAATATTATTTCCCTGTTTCATTTATTAAAATATATTTAAACTAAAGCTATGGAGGTGGAGGCCTTATCATTGAACTCTTGTACATATGCATAAAAGGTAAAGGTACCCCCCGGACATTTGTGCAGTCGTGTCCGACTCTAGGGGCCGGTGTTCATCTCCGTTTGTTAGCCAAAGAGCCAGCGTTGTCCGAAGACGCTTCTGCGGTCATGTGGCCGCATGACACGTGCGGAATGCTGTTACCTACCCACCGAAGTGGTACCTATTAATCTACTTGCATTTGCATGCTTTCGAATTGCTAGGTTGGCAAGAGCTGGAGCTAGTGCGGGAGCTCACTCCGCACGCAGGGCTGGGGATTCGAACCTCCGAACCTGCAATCTTCCGATCGACAAGCCTGGCGTCTTACCCACTGAGCCACCACGCCCCTGTACATATGCATACATAACTACAAACAAAACAGAACAAAAAACGCCCACAAAGTTGAGATAGAAAATGCCTGACGTGCTATTGTTCTGCCCTGGCTGGAAACTACAATTTAATTGCTTTTCAGGCTTTTTATGCAGGGTTAATGTTTTCTGGTGTTAGAAACATAATCCACTAATGATTAACCTTAACAAAATACTTTGACTGCTGTCTACTGCATGCCTTCTTTATCATAGTCAACATGGCATTCCATAAAATGTACAAAATCCCATCAAAAGTTCTAGTAAAGTATATTGCCTGATCCTCCTTAATTCACTCTAGTAAATGGTGATCCATCAGCTCTTATAGTTGATAATGCTGGAATCTCTTGAAGTATATTGTTTACAGTGGGTAGGTTTGTGACCAGAATAGGAAAGAGCGGAAAAAATGCATCAGGAATAAAACAGATAAATTAATACTGGCAAGGTATCTATGCTGGAAATAATGGACCACAATTCACACATTTGCCCCTAAAGTTATCTCTACCATTGCTGTCAACATGTTCTTCATAAATTCTGAAGCAGATGGGAGGGAACAATAACGTAGAACCTCTGCATATTTTAGAAACTGGCAAATCAGGATTCTAAATTGTACAAAGAAACTCCATGAGCAGAATTATGGATTTGGAAGTGGCCTTAAAAGTTATCTAGTCCACTAGAGCAGGGGTCGGCAAACCGCGGCTCGCGAGCCACATGCGGCTCTTTGGCCCCTTGAGTGTGGCTCTTCCCCAGGCAGGTGTGGCGGGCGTGGCGGGGGCAGGCGCGGCAGCGGGCGTGGCGGGGGCAGGCGCGGCAGCGGGCATGGCGGCAGCAGGCCCTAAGTGTGCGCGTTTGGCCCGCAAACTCCTGCCCGCAAACCCTGCTCCCGCGCCGGATTCCCCACCAGCTTTACCGGAAGAGAAGCGACTGGAGCAGTCGAGCCTCTTTCCCTTCTCCTTCTTCCAAACCTCCCCCACCCCCTTCCATGCGATTGGCTCCCGCCCACAAACCCCGCCCCTTCCACGCAATTGGCCCCCGCCCGCAAACCCCACCCCCTTCCATGTGATTGGCTCCCGCCCGCAAACCCTGCCCCCTGTCCCTCGAGTGATATTATAAATTTTATAACTGTCAAAATGGCTCCTGGCATAAAAAAGTTTGCCGACCCCTGCACTAGAGCATCTCTGACAGATTATCAGCCTACCTCTGTTTGAAGAACTCCAGCAAAAAACCCTCACGACTTCATGCAGCAGTTTGTTCCTCTGACTGGAAGCTCATACAGTCTGGAAGTTCCCTCCTGATGTCTAACCTGAAAATCCCTGTAGTTTTAATCCATTAGTTCTTGTCCTGGAGTGATACAGAATAAGTCCAATTCCTCTTCTGTCTGACAGCCCTTCAGATATTTAAAGACTGCTAGCATATTTTATTGTACACCACCCAGAGTCACTTTGTGCGAAAAAGGGCAGCCATATACTGTTAATTGATAAATACATAAATAAAATTTAAAAAATATCTCCCCATGTCCGTCATTTTTGTAAGCTAAACATATCTGGAGCCTTGAACTATTCCGTGTAGGGCTTAATTTCCAAGCCCTTCACCATCTTGGAGGCTCTTCTCTGGACTTATTCCAGTTTGTTACTGGAATACCCTTTTGAACTGTGGTGCCCGAAACTGGACATAACATTTCAAGTGGGATCTGACTAGGACAGAATAGAATTAATCAAATATTTTATTTTCTTTTTTTTCCTAACAGATTTTATTTTTTCATCAGAGAGGGTTTTTTAATTAACTAAATACAAAAATAAAGGAATAGAATACACAAAATTATAAAAGAAGCTGAAAAACCCAATATATACAAGACATATATTTACAGACATATACAGTATATATGAATAAATTGAAGCCATGATTCATTACAGTCATCCATATTTATCAATATGATCTGTATTAATCAGTCTGCAAAACCATTATAGTTGGAGCCATATGTTTGTCTTTATGTTCCTGTTAGCAGTGTCCTACCGCAAAAATTATGGAAGTAAAGAGCAGTGAGAATAAAGACAGTGATGTAACTTTGGGAGTAGGCTAAATGTATGGGCTAGATCAGTGTTTCTCAACCTTGGCAACTTTAAGATGTGTGGACTTCAACTCCCAGGATTCCCCAGCCACAAGTCCACACATCTTAAAGTTGCCAAGGTTGAGAAACACTGGGCTAGATGACCTTCCACCAAATATTTTATTTCTTTAGATGACTTGTCTCCTGCCCACAGTAACTGGTTACAACATGTAATATAAGCAAAAACAATCTACCAATTAAAATCACTGAAAACAGTAGCATTGCAAACTGGAAAAGGCTTGGATAGAAATATTTGTTATGGCACCTCCTAAACTGTCCTATTTTTATGTGCAATATATGAGCAGGACTCATAATACATTTATTTTATGCAAGAGAGGATGTTAGGATCTCTGAACCTCAGTGGCCAGGAAAGAAGTTTTAAAGAGATTGTTAAGAAACAGGAAGGGGAAAGAAATATCCTAGGCCTTTTCTACACGGGAGGGCTATGAAAGATTGGGAGGAGGAGGACGTATGACTTGGAAAGCTGAGCCAGTTAATTTTTAATATTGATTCAGTTTCCAGAGGGATATCTACAAAGACAACTTTGCAGCATTGGGAAGGGTCAGTTTTCCATTGGCAGGAACTTCTGCCTCATCTGCCTCCCCGCCTCTTTGGGGAAATTTCCTGTTGCCTATAGCAGCAAGGGGACCATGGTGCCATGCCAGCAGCCCCTCCCTCCCATCCTCCCCAGCTGCTTCAAGGGTGTTTTTCCTGCTTCTCCTGCACAGTGACGGACTGCTGGATTTTAAATGTTTCTTCTTCTGTGCTGCAAAAAACGAAGGGAGAAGGAAGAACTTGGGTGGCAGTGGGATAGAAGTTGGCAGCTGTTTCTCTCTCCCTCATCCTTTGGCCAGCTGGAGGGAACATCGGCAGGTCCCAATTCCCAGGGAGAACACACTCTAGACCTAGATTTTGCACTAATGATGATGATCTGTAGCTGAGACAAGCCAGGAGTCACATCTTTGTTGAGTGCCAGCTAGTGAGGTTATGATGCGCAGTTTTCTCTCTCCCCTGCAGGGGAGTGGGATTCAGTATTGCATTTTCTAGATCTAGTGAAATTCCAGAATGCTCTTTGGAGAAATTTACTAAAGCACCAAACTTCTCAGTTGAAGCTTTAGTGGCAGACTGGAAGGACTACCTGTCCTAGGCCGTAGACGAATTGGCTCCTAAGTATCCTTGCCTGTCTGCCTAGCCTGCAGATCACCTTGGTTCACTAAGGTTCTGTGGGTGATGGAAAGGGCTGGCAAACATCTACAGCAAAGTTGGCAGAAATCTAAAAGTGAACATGGCTGAGTGCAACTTGGAGCACACCGGAGAGCCTGCTTCTGGCAAGGAAGAATTAAAAAAAAAAATTTTTTTTCACCACCATTGCATCTGCTGAAAGCCATCTGAGAGTGCTATTCTCAGTGATGCGAAGATTGACACAGTCTAATAGAATTGTGGAAACCCTCTTAGGGGCTTCAGCAGAGAACTGTAAAGACTTTGTTTTCGCAGTGAGATAGATGCCCCCATTAGCAATGCTCATGGGAAAGAAGGCGGAGCACCTGCTTCTCCTGTGTGATTGGATCATTCTTCAGTTGTATGCCTTGAGGATGTGGACAGGGTGCTTGGAAGAGTTGTGCCCATAGCTCTCCTTAGAACCAGCTCCTTTTAGGGTGCTCTTTGTTTTCAAAGACACATTCACTGAGGTAGACTTGCCTCCCTAGACTGGAAACAGTTAATCTAAGGAACAAAACTAAGGGCTCTAATTAATACTATTTATTAGAAGGAAAGTTAAGACTACAACACAAGAATTCCAGTATTATGTTTTCAAATGAGACACCTATATACAGTATAAACAAACTATGGTGACAAAATTGTTATCTGTTTCCTCCCCTTTTTGATATGTGGGAGAAGAGGCTTGCCTCTTTTGAGAATGTGGGTCAATCGCATCAATCCATTGTTTTGGTAACCATTTAGTATCCCTTTTATCAGTATTAGAAATACCTGTCACATTTTATTATTAACACTTACCTCAATCAGGAGAGATACCACCTGCTTTGAAAGTACTGATGGTACATTCTCCAGTAGCCCTGTCTGTTTTCACTCTCAGCCATTATGAACCGAGCAAGAAGATCTGAAGATAGAGTGTAACTCTGTTTGGCTTAATACTATTCCTATCATCTGAAGCAGTGTTTCTTAACCTTGGCCACTTTAAGATGGGCGGACTTCCAACTCCCAGAATTCCCCAGCCAGCAAGATGGGTGGAGTTGATCTTAAAGCGGCCAAGGTTGAGAAACACTGATCCGAAGACTAATTCCACAGAGATCCCAGTCACATGGAATAACTGTTTAACTGTTCTTTCAGACCTTCCTAGAAAGGTTAAGGATGAAGCTAGCTATAAAACCCTGCTCTTTCATACTTGTGCCTCAACATTGGACACAAGAACGTAAGTCAGGATTTGTGTTGGATGTTGATGCACATTTCATCACTTGTCCCCTCGTGTCTCCTGCAGACACCTATTGCTAGAACATCCTGTTTCTGTTCTGATTTCAATTTTATAGCATCTATATAATTAATAAGGCTAAAAATGAATGGATTCTATTCCCATGCTCTCTTTAATCAGTGGAGGTGGTTTTCCCAGTATCCCAAAAAACCTTGGGTTGCAGAGTTGCAGTGGGTGAGAGTTAAAAGTACTTGAATTTGGGAATCCATAATCTTATGTGCAATACAGAGGAAATCCATTGACTTGCTGTAATGCTTTTCCCAAAGGTCAAGCAAAATCTATCTTTGTCCTTTCCATTCTGAGTCCCAATGAATAAGGCATAACTATTTTATTTGTGGTCCTAGAAAGCCATTCTGAAATGAAGCTCCTACTAAAATATGCATGATTAATTGGATTCATTAAATTTCAAAATAGAGCAAATGAAACAAATGAGTCACTCTGCTATAAAAGCCATCCTTTGATTCCTGTGTGCTCATTTCATAATGCTTTGTGTATCCATGTGCATTTACAATATTATGAACAGTTTAAAGGGATAAAGCAAGTCAAGTAAAGGAAACTGGAGATTGACTTCAGTCCTTCCCCTTTTTTTGGTTGTTTGCTTATGGTTGCCAACTTTTTGAAAGACAATCTCCATTAAAAATACTTGATTCACTGATCTCTTAAATCAAATGAAGGCATTTTTCATTTTAATCCAAATATGTTGCACTGGTAAAGAATGAAGTCATCTTCAGCACTGCCTCCATGAAAAGAATTCCTTTCTTTAAAAAAAAATAGAAAAAAAGAGGGTATACATTGTAAGGGCATACAGTATACTTATTAGAAATGACCTTTCTGTCTCATTATAGCAGCAGAACATTATAGAATCACATTTAGCAACATGGTTAGCAACTTTTATTCCAGAAGAGTTATTCTGAGAAGCAAGGAAGAAATGGAGACAAATACATGAGCCATCAATCCAGCGAAGGCAAATGACTAGCAGACTCTTTTACCATATCATTTCTCCACACCTGTTTTACCTCTAGCTTAGCTGGGGGGAAAGCTACTCTCTCTTATGGGCCATTTTGGCCCAAGCTCTTTAGTTATTGTTCCCAATTGCTAGTGTATTCTTTATTTATTGCAAATGCTTTAATCCCACTTTAGTGAAACAAATGTAGAAGAGAGTTGGGGAATTGGCTTCAAGAATGGAAATGCATCAGATGGTCTATTGATTTTCTTATTTGTCAATCCATGAGTCGTTTGGTGCGTTGACCAAGAAATCACTTAGTTTGGTTTGCGCATCCTTAAGGATGACGAAAATCAGGACTGTATCACATGCTGCAGATCAGTCTTACTTCCAGCAGGACTTGGAAGTGTTGGGTGGGAGCAGCAGAAAAGGGTAGTGAAGATGTTGATACTGATGCAGTAAAGGGAGAGAGAGGAAGGGCATGAAGCAGAGGGAATAATTATGAACAAGGTTAAACATTGAGTAAGAATGCAGGAAGTACAGAATCTCATGCCAAAACTCTTGCATCCTCTACTATAATGTGACCTGCCATAATGTGAGAACCCTTAAAAGTGATGCAGATTCTGCCTAGAGGGTCTCCAGAGTGAGAAGTTACGCCCTGTGTGATTTTCTGATATGTGATCCTATTGCAATAGTAGTGGCAAACAATTTTGCTACACTCCTGGAAGCTTAGAAGAGGTTGCATGGAGACATCCAACAGTTTGCCTTCTCATAGCTTGGCATTTGGTCATCTGCTATACAGTACTTCCATGGCAGCCACATTTTGTGAGGGTGTCCATAACATGCTCTCAATATTCCAGATGTGACCACTGACCCAGAACATAAACACAACATGTGTGCCCTGTTTCAAAGTATAAGCTCCTGATATAAGCAATTAAAATGAAAAAGAAAGGATTTTAGTCATTCTAAAGGTTTAACAATTTGGAGTAACATTTTTAACATTTCCATTTGCTTCCAAGTGTTTAAAACAAAGATCCACAACTTTTTCTGGCTCCAAGCTCAGTTGCACTGGCCTGAGCAATAGAACTTCGTGCAAGATTGTATGGAATTTTAGTGTTTCCTTGAGATTTTAGCACATGCATTCTTTAATCATAATAGTGAAATTGGCTAATTTTGTTTGGGGGCTACTTTTCATCCAAGCCTATTTGTGAGATCCAGTAACTTCAGGGCACAGTAAGCCATTTCCTCTCTTTATGCTAATGTCTTCTCAGGGCGTGGTGGCTCAGTGGGTAAGATGCCAGGCTTGTCGATCGGAAGATCACAAGTTCGGAGGTTCGAATCCCTAGTCCCGCATGATGGAGTGAGCTCCCGCACTAGCCCCAGCTCTTGCCAACCTAGCAATTTGAAAGCATGCAAATGCAAGTAGATAAATAGGTACCACTTCGGTGGGTAGGTAACAGCGTTCCGCATGCGTCATGCCGGCCACATGACCGCAGAAGCATCTTCGGACAATGCTGGCTCTTCGGCTAACAAACGGAGATGAGCTAGAGTCGGACATGACTGCACGAATGTGCGGGGGGAACCTTTACCTTTACCTTCTCCTCTTACTTCCTAAAAGGGAAGAATAGAGAATTCTTGCCAGATATATGATCATTTTGAGGCCTTTAAGGTTAGTCCAATGTATAGGACCAGATATGGCTATAATGCAGGAGTCAGGAACTTCTGTTCCTCCAGATGGTGCAGTTGCAACCAGTGGCAGCCTAGAAAACAGAGATAAGAATTGAGATATACTGGCAACGGAAGTTCAGTGCTTGCTGAAAGCCCACCATTTCTTTACCCCTGCTGTAAGGTAAGTCAACTTTATCCCACAAACAATAGAGGCAAAAATTAAGTTTAAGACCCAAGTGGCTTAAAGCTACCTACTGAGTTCATGGAGGGAGGAAGACTTACAGTATATCCAGGCATTCCTGGTTCACCAGATAGCTTCTTGTATCACTATGCTACACCAGTGTCAGCATCTATTTTTGTTCTCTTATGAATTTATTGCCCTGCATTTCTTCTCTTATTTTACAGTATTTATTAGATTCTTTTATTGCCTATGGGTAAATGGCTGTTGAAGAAGTGATTCTGACAAGGTAATTATATGTGTGCTTTGTCTGTGATCAGCTCAATTAATACTTTTCCCTTTATCTTTCATTTCAAACTTGACACACTGATCCACAGACTAGCCAACCACATCTTACCATAATACGTTGCATGAATCCAGCTTATAGTTCAATGTGTTTGTGTGGATCCAGATAACTGGACACATTTGATAAACTATAGTTAGGTAAACTATGGGTAAGAGTATATGAACATACTGTAGCCTTAGTTATGCCTACTGAGGCATCTTATTGTCAGATTTCTCGTGTGAAATTGCAAATCGCTTTCTGTACAAACCAAGCTTTCCCATAGCGTTGAGTGTCCTTCTCCATATCTCCATAGATATGAAAGTGCAGGTGGCTAGCAAAGGTATCACGTGATGTATTGTTTACATCTAGTCCTAAACGTTCGCATGGGAACAATTCCTCCTTGATCCCTTGGTGGGAAGCCCTGCTCTAGAGAGCAGAGGGAGGGGGAGATCACATGCTTGCTCACATGCAACACTGCCACCCATTGACAGGTTATAGAATGTGCTATGGCCTATGATCTATGTCTGGTGTGTTTCACAGCTAGCTGTCAGCCAATCAGAAAGCTGGAACAAGTGTATATCTCAGCTGTGAACCATGGTTCCTTGCTTCTTGACTTCTGTCTTTTAGCCATGTCTTCATGTGTGTTCTGCTCCTGAGGACTGGGAAGTTTGTAGCTATGCCTGGCTATGTGAGTGATTGCCATGGCGTGACCTCCTTTCCTGTCTTGTCAGTGGAAGCAATACACTGGAGAAGATGTACTCTGCTTTGTCTGTACCTTTTTGCAATGCTGTAACTGTATATACAACTTTGCTTTTATTTATAGTAAAGCCATTTTAGCTTTGAAAAGCTCCACTCTGTGTGTGATTACTCTGCGCCTTGATTTTTCCCTATAAGCCAGCATTTATCCAACACTTATATGGACCATTCTAGTGATAGATGATAGAGACAGATAGATGAGAGAGAGAGAGAGAGAGAGATAGAGAGAGAGAGAGAGAGAGAGAGAGAGAGAGAGAGAGAGAGAGAGAAATTAAGTGGACTGGAGCTTTACATTCACAATACAAGATACCCAACAACTTGCCCTCAAGTTTTCAGGTTCCTTTAATGATAATGGTGTAATCCTTACTGAAGCAGGAAGCCTGTGCCTGGCCCACATGTACATAGTAAAGGTTCCCCCCGAACATTTGTGCAGTCGTGTCCGACTCTAGGGGCCTGTGCTCATCTCCGTTTGTTAGCCGAAGAGCCAGCATTGTCTGAAGACACTTCCACGGTCATGTGGCTGCATGACGCACGCGGAACGCTGTTACCTACCCACTGAAGTGGTACCTATTCATCTACTTGCATTTGCATGCTTTCAAATTGCTAGGTTGGCAAGAGCTGGAGCTAGTGCAGGAGCTCACTCCGTCACACGGGGCTAGGGATTCGAACCTCTGAACTTGCAATCTTCCGATCAAGCCTGGCGTCTTACCCGCTGAGCCACCATGCACCACGCACATGTACATATATCTCACCAAATTTATTATGCTTCCATATAAGTATATTTTCTCCATATTTAGTAGAAAGATTAGGGTAGAATGTTCTAATGGGAAATGTTTGATGTGGATACGTTATTGACTACATGAGTTACCCCCTTTGATATGGATAATTTTTTTTACTTCATGAGCTGCCCCCTCCCAATCTGAAATTGGACAACCCAGGTACAGGTTCACTAAGTAGTAACTTGTACATCTTTCTTTTACATTGGACATAATTGCCATTCTATCACATCAATACAAGAAAATAGGCATTGTGATATTTAGAAGGTGAATCAATTAAGCAATGCAACTCAGCTGTTTGTGTTGCCAAGAGTCCAAGCGCCTTGATCAGGGGCCCGGGCAATTGGTTCTTTTAGATCCAGAGACAATAGCACGCTAGTGGATAAAGAAACTTAAAGCTTTATTATAAACTTAAGCAAACAAAGTCAAACAGAAACATAGTTTACACAGATTACACAAAGCATAATAAGCATATCATACAGAAAGAAATACATACATACCAAACAAGGTAATACCTAATCTCCTATAGGTTGCCAGGAGCCCCCTAATAAGGACAGCGGAGATACCCCAAGGTGGCAATTTTCACAGCACCCAGCACTCAGGCCTGTGTGGACTCCCAAAACTCCAAAGACAATACTAAGGCTTTTATCAAAGCCTGGCTTCCAAACCCTGTGACCAAGCCCAGACTGACCTTGATTGGGATTCCTTCTGAGGCCCCGGCACCTGTCTATGACATCATTCCAATAGCCTGGGAAACCATCAGATAAGCCAGTGCCTAAGCATAAACAATTTCTTATCATCCCGCCCCCCATTCCAAGCCGCTAGAGGGGTGGCTGGAGGAGTGAACTTATGCTTAAACTTAAAAAGCTGGGGGTTTTCTCTCCCCCCACTTCCCACAAAGATATGTTCTAGAGGGCTGTTGGAGGAGTGGGTATATTCTTCTTCCTCTGCCCCTCCCATTCCAAGCAGAAATAAAAACAAGCCAATTAAACATCAGTATAACTCAAAATAAACTCTGATCTCCTAGGTGTGGGGGTGGGGAGAAAAATCAAAACATGCCACCTAACTCCTCGAAATACAAAGGTCTTCCACAGGTTGCCACTACACTGTTGGAGACCAACACCATATAGACAGACCTTCTATGTCTTTAATACCTGGGCTGATAAAAAGCGAAAGGGTTTTAGCATCAAGTATCTTAAATCTCTCTCTCTGAAACCTTTTGGTCTGGGCAATATTGAAAATTATTTTATGAGTTAATCACTGTAATTACCAATTACTGTGCAGTAAGAGTTCTTTAGTTCCATATCCCATCAAATCAGCTTCCATTTTTATAAAGCGCCAAGAATCCAAAATTAGAGTTACAAGGTAATATTTGGGCCTTAGTGTTGACATGAGATAATGAGCTCTGAGTGTATCTTGTGACAAAGATACAATGATTGCATTTTAAATAAAAGTCAATATAAATAATGTGCACTGTATTTTAGTAAGACGACAATGGCCACATTTCTGTTCTTAAGAATGTTCATCTCTTCTTCTGACGAATGCTGGCTTGAGCACTGAGATTTTTTAAGCAGAAGCAGCAGCTGCTGAAAACAAAATGTCCTAATGCAACATCTGAGCAGGTGACAAGGCTGAGATTTAATTCATATAACTGGAGGATAAGTAGAAGATTCTTTTTTTTTAATAGTAAATTTTATTAAGTTTCAAGAGAAGAGTAAAAACTACAAAAAACAAAAAACTACAAAGAAAGAAGAAAACTAAAAAGGAGTGGTAACACAAGAGAATTTTTTTTCAAATTTACAAAAAGATTTGGCTTCTGACTTTTAACAGCAAGGATATACAAAAAATTCCATAATGAATCCCTTACTCTGTATTAAACCAAAACACCACATTATTTCTATAAGTTATTCCACTTTCACATAATAAAAATCACTAAGTACAGTTACTCCTCCCCCTTATATTAAAATAAAGAAAAAAAGTTCATATAAACCTCCTAAACCAGTGCTTTCCAAAGTGCCGCCATTGGCGACACACCAAGGGCGGCAGCAGCGGTGGCGGTACGCACACGGTGGCGGTGCGCGGCAGCGGTGGTGTGTACGGCAGCGGCCTCGCTAAAACGCAGAAGTGCTGATGGCGTGCCGCTGCCGTCGTCACCATACACTGCCGCTGCGCGCACCGCCGCACCACCACTTCGCGACACACTAAACTGTGTGTTGCGACACACTAAAGTGTCGCGACACAGTTTGGAAAGCTATGTCCTAAACATCTTTCTCCCCTCCAAAAAATAACACATATTTAATTATTCCCTTCCTACCACTATTCTATACATTTCTGTCTACTATAATAAAAATCAAATTAAAAAGCACATAGGTTGTCTGCTATTATACTTAATAATACAACAATTTTAATAGTCCCAATCTTAATAAACCCAAAAAACAAAGACAATTCAAAACAGTAATTCTGTATCTTTAAAAGCGAATAACATCAATCAAATCCTTAAAGCAAACCAGATAAACATTCTTTAACCCTAATACAACAATTTTAATAATTTTCATTTTAATAAACCCAAAAAACAAAGACAATTCAAAACAGTAAATCCAGATCTTTAAAGGCAAATAGCATCAATCAAATCCTTAAAGCAAAACAGATGAACATTCTTCAGCCCTTATCCCACTTCAAAATAACACAGAGCAGTTACATATCCCCACAATGTGCACAGAGCTTTCCTCTTGAAAGAATCAAGCAGCCCAACTGCCCCCCTCAAAGATTCCAGGTTCTTTTCATGGCATTCCACCAGAAGATAGATTTTACTTATGGCTTGCAGATCACTCTCTCCCTTAGATTTCTCAAACTCCACTATCCAATCTTCATCCAGCATCTCGATTAAAATCCCAATCTCACTCTTAAAAAAACCCTTTCTATCGCTCTTAAATTCCTCAATTTCATCCACCACATCCCCAACCTGATGGCATATTTTAGATCTCGTATTTTCCACAATGTCCTGGGTATCTTGTATAAAAGCCTGATAGAAGTCAGAAGAAATCCATTTAAAATCTTGGTGGAAGTCAGAAAGAATCTGTTTGAAATCTTCCATGTCTCACACAGTGGATTATGGCGCCCCCTAGGAGCTTAACCAGTGAAAGTTGAAGATATGGAAGAGTTCCAAGTGTGTTTACATAAGGTGAAAGTGAGATAGCAGACAGTTCTCAAGGGAAAATGAAAACAGAAAGCTGCAGGTTCAAATCAGCCGATTCAACGTGTAGGAAAATGCTAATATCTTCAAATTTAATACAAAAATAATAACAGGAAGACAATTGTTTATTTTCAATCCTCCTTTATATTTGGAAGGAAAACGAAATCCAAAACTTGATTTTTTTTAAAAAAAAAGTAATCCCCAAAATAACGTTAAGTACCAAGAGAACCAGCTTCTCCTCCCTGTAGAAAGCCTCTCTTGGGGTACATATACTTTCTTAGCATCCCTTTAAGGCTACAGCACGTTTTGGAAAGTGACGAAATCCCTGCCTCCTAGCTGGCTCTTACCAGTCGAATGCAAAACGCTGTTTGCGATCTTCTGATTGCAAGCAGCCATCTGGAGTACAGATGGGATGATTCCAGGTATTCCGCTTTATCTGGAGAACGTTTCTGGGCTTCAGGAAAACCTGCCTGAGCCTGAAAAAGTTACTGTGTTGTCAGCTCCACCCGCTGAACCCGTGGGCACAGCAGTCCGCCATTCCCACCGGAAGCCCCGATAAGTAGAAGATTCTTGTAGTGACAGACGCTGATTCATTTAATTTATTCAATTTGGTGCCACCCAAGTCCAAATTATGCACATCTTCCATTGCTAGGATATGGGTTCACAGCTGGCACATTTGCATGGTTTAAGATTTGTCAAACAAACTGGTTCACCTACCTTGATATACAGTATATCATGAACCATTGTATATAAACCACAATGCTTAGGTGCACACATCACAGTAAGTCTACACTAACCCAGTCACTTAATCTAATCACAACTGCACAGAGAGGCTGCTAGGAAGAAAAGAGGAGTTAAACTATTATCAAATATACTAAGTTCTTCAAGTCACAAAAGAGTCAAAGCCTTTTGCTAAGACATAGTCAGTTAACCATGAAATGTGCTGAGTTGCTGGCCTTTCTAGGCTGCTTGTATTGATCTGTTAGTTGGGGAGTCCCATTAATCCTCACTTGAAGATTATCTGTTCACACATTTAAAGTATTTCTGGAGTTTTCAGTAAGTGTTAATCACAGCCCTCCGCACAGCATTTTAAACAGTTTCCTTTGTGAAAATACATCATTCTGTATTTTATAGGATAATTACTTAAACCCTTTGAAATGAAGCATGAATAAGATCAGGCCAGGAAACTTACAAACTTTTTTTGTGACTTAATGGTGTCCTTACTTTTTATAAATGTTCATTATAAAACCTTCTTAACGAACAGTTTGATGTGGTAAGTTGACAATACAATTAATACCTTAAAAAGTAAATGAGAAGATATAAGCTGAATTGCTACATCCAAACATTGTCTCATGCAGTTTTCTTGGGAACACACTAAGCAAGAGGTAAAGGTTGGCAATCTGACCTCTCAATACCTTTAAAAAGATACAAGATTTCTTTGGGGTTGTATTGTAGAAGGATGGAATTTAGTCATCTATCCAAAACTATTTACTGAAATTGCTCCTATTGTGGCTGTTAATAGCCTTGCTCCTGGGAAGGCAGGAAAGTCATGATGGAAGTTAACTTCATCTTGCCTGCATTTGTGGTTGTAAACCGCCCAGAGTCTACCACGGTAGAGATGGGCGGGGATAAATCCAAATAATAAATAAAATAAAAATAAATTTTGATTCAAACTTTCTAGCCTTATTGTTCTTTCAAGTTTCCTTCCAGAATTTAAGTGTGAAAATAAGCTCAGCTCCTGGTGACTTGATGGACATATTGATGTAGTTTTCCTGATAACGGTAAGAACGTAGTTTGACATTATCTTCTTCCAGGATGTTTCCTAAATTCCCAGTCTAATCTAAAGCTCTGGAGAAGATGCTGATGCTAGGGAAAGTGGAAGGCAAAAGGAAGAGGGGCCAACCAAGGGCAAGATGGATGGATGATATTCTGGAGGTGACGGACTCGACCGTGGGGGAGCTGGGGATGGCGACGGCCGACAGGAATCTCTTGCATGGGCTGGTCCATGAAGTCATGAAGAGTCAGAAGTGACTGAATGAATAAACAACAAAAAATCTAAAGCTCTAGTTTTCCCTAGAAATCTTCCATCCAAGTGGTCCAGGCTAAATCCTGCTTAGGTTCCCAGACCAGACTAGGTCAGTCAAAAGTGGTCACCTGCTGAGTCATTCAAGTGGTACTAAACAGTAATACACCTGCATAATTTCTTTGGTTTTTGAGCCAGTGCGTCAACACCACGCTCTGAAGCCTTCGTTTCAAATGAAAAAGTGAAAGCCACTTGATTTCATCACTAGGAGATGGAAAGAACAGAAAACTCCAAATTCATTTACCACAAGTCTTTCATATAGTACAGCCTTAAACACAGAAGGGGTGTGGTGGCTCAGCGGGTAAGACGCCAGACTTGTCGATCGGAAGGTTGCAAGTTCAGAGGTTTGAATGCCTAGCCCCGCGTGACGGAGTGAGCTCCCGCACTAGCCCCAGCTCTTGCCAACCTAGCAATTCGAAAGCATGCAAATGCAAGTAGATGAATAAGTACCACTTCAGTGGGTAGGTAACAGTGCTCCACGCACGTCATGCAGCCACATGACTGTGGAAGCGTCTTCGGACAACGCTGGCACTTCAGCTAACAAACAGAGATGAGCACTGGCCCCTAGAGTCGGACACGACTGCACAAATGTGCAGGGGGAACCTTTACCTTTTTTAACATAGAAGGCCCATGTGCATCCTGCAGTATGCCAATTTAAACTACCCTGGATTCGTTTATGAAGTTTATCTTTTTGGATCCCAGGATCTAGGTGAGGGTAGGAGTGTAGAAATATCCCCAAACAAGCCCAAGCATCAGAGCTTTTACATGAGCAGAGCAAAAGGAGAGGGGAAAGAAAAGAATCAGATCAGAAATAATGGATGTCTCAGGTATACTTCAAAATTTTTTATTTCCTTGTATTTTAAACATCAGCCAAAAACTACATGTCCAAAATGAGAACATAACAATAATGTTAATAATTTAATTTTGGTGTCTGTCACTCATAACCTGTGGAAGTGAGTCAGAGTTTGAGCCTCCCGTAGATGCAGCTCTAAATCTTGAAATATTGAGTACTTCCAGTGACCAATGATGTACATAGTACTACAATGAAGCACATACTGCATAACTACCAATATAATATATGCAGTAAGACAGTAGTGAAGAGGGAGGATTGGAATTTAGTATTATGATTTGATGGAGTAACTTGAAACTTAATCTAAATATTGTCCACACAAAAACATTCCAAATGAATTTTACTTCAAGCAACTCCACATATTATATTGTCAAAATATCTGAAAACTTCAAAATTAAGTTTACCACTTGTTTTAAAGGGAGTAATATTTGTTAGGTATTACTGACGAGGAGGAGTTGCTGAAAAGGAGAAATATTTCACATCTTGAAATCATTTATAAGAAAGCATTTTCAGTAATTTCCTTCGACAATTTCCATATTCCTATCACAACTGAGTGATTCAGATAAGAAACATTTTTTATGAAAAATTGAGAGAGGGCAAAAAAAATCACACACACAAACAACCCCCCACCCTCACCCCAAGTCTAATTTGCCAGTTAGCAGAATCCAGAGGTACTCTGATAGTCTGGCTAACAGTATTGCAAAAATAGAAACTTTCAAACTCGTGGGAATATTTGGAATTTTGAAGTACCACAGATAACATTAAGCAGTAACTTGCGGAAATGGGTACACCTCTTTATAAACTTGTACAGTGGAAGCTTAGCTCCAACATGCAAACTTTCTCCTTTAAATCTAGCCAACCTGTTTAGTATCTCCGCCCTCTACTTCTAGGAAAAATTCGTAAGAGCCAATACTGTAATTACAATCACAATTTTCTCTCTTTAGAATCACCATCTTCTTTCTTATTTTCCCCTCCCCTTCAAATAAAGTCACATATATGCCCTCCCAAGTTTCACCTGTGGGATCCCAACCATCCCATTGCTCTTTATAGTTCCCAACATCCTCAAATCTTCTTCTATGCATTCCATTGGATTGTCCCCAGCTCTGCATTCTCTACTTCTTCCCATTCTCTACTTCTTCCCAGTAATACCTCTGCATTCTCTACTTCTTCCCAGTGGTTTCTCCATGGCACTCCTTTTATCTCACTACCATCCACATGCCTCAGCACCTTACCAATCAATGGCAGTGGGATCTATCCTTTCTTCTCTTGGTTTATTTCAGGCTGCCAGAAATACTTCAAAATCAGGTGCTGGCATCCAGCTGCCTGCAATCTTTATGTCCTAAATATATCTTTGGATCTGCTTCAAGTTGGCTGGAGACCAATACTTCATGCTGAAGTACTCCCAACCCTATCTAATTTTAAAAATAAAAGGAACAGTTTTTAAAAATCACAAGTATTAAGCATTTTGCAAGTGTAAGAAAATATTTACATGGTGGAATAAATCCCATGTGATATATTACAAAATCACATTCCTTGCAGCTATTTACCTAAATGACATCAAACATTTTTAGAAGATGCTTAAAAGATTCTGTAATATAATAAGACAAATATCTGCAGCAGAGACTCCAACACAGGATGGACATATAGACTGTACACACACCATGGGGAAAATGCCTTTAAAGTAAATTAGAATAATATATTTCTGCTATATTAGTCATATTTAGACTTTTTAACCATTTGTGATAATACTCTTACAATGAGTCCAAACATGCATGTTCAGAAAATTCCTACATTTCTTATTACCAAACTTGATTTGTGGTAATAATATTGGTTTAACATGAGCTTCAACAATGCTCTTGTTAAATTTAGGCACATTTTCAATATCTAAGGGCTCAATCATGGGTGAATTGAACACAGGAGCAAAGAGCATATTAAAAGAACATGGAAGTTATTGTTTGTTATATACAGTAATTTGTGGAGTTTGTTTAGTTACACTGGAAGACCAGGAATAAGCCATTGTTCAATTCTCATTAATCCTTCACCTCATTTAATACCTTGACAATAGTGAGAGTTTCACAATTTATTAAAAAGCTTGCAAACGGTACAAGTCATTTGTACTGTTTGCAAACATTTGGTCATTTAAACATTGTTCCCAGCAATTCTTCTGTAGAACAACTGAGAGGTCATAAAACTTAATCTATGAGGAACATTTCTACAAGTTCTACTGAATGAATAGACAGCATACTAGAAAAAAAAAGTCAGGCTTCCTATACATTCAAACCCACATGGGTCAGAATGGCTGTATCCATTTCTACAAGTAGGAAAACTTGGGATCTCTCCCCCTCCCCCTGTATTTTAGATTACAATTCTGATAAATCAAATGTCTGATGGTCAAGGATTATGGGAGTTGCAATCTAAACATTTGATGGTACTGGGTTACATACTGGTATATTAGAATATTTGCAATTTTTAAGGAGATAATGACCCAACTTTTCAACATTAATTGTACCAGAAATTATAACTAGATGAAAACAACAAGACTTTTGATGGTACACATCAACTTGACCTTTACACAAAATACTTTGGTTTAATTTGGAAAAAATTTAATAGAAAAATGTTTCATCAGAAGAAGAAAAAAAACAGTCCCTAAATTAATTAGGAGAATAGTTATGTTTCCCTAGTCATATATTTTCTGTATATCAGTTTGAATGCAAATCTCCTCTTTCACCCCCTCAACATTTCCCACTGCACCTCAGTTAACAATTAACTTATATTGGTGTTTTTTTCTTATGCAAATGAAAAACAATAGCATTCTCTTTTAAGGCAACATCTTAATTACATACAAAGTGTTCTTATGAACTTGAGGCAGCTTTCTCCACAATCTTTCCATTGGGAATGGTATCTCTTCTTGAGCAGTACATGGCAATAAAGATTTTTTATCGGGGAACATCTTGAAACTCTTCTTTAACAGTAACAATATCCAACAAGGCAGTTACACTTGACCTGGACATTTTGGACTTAAAGTCATTGCTCTCCATTTTGTCTTCTTGCATATAGACCAAGGCAGGCACAGAATCCAATACAACTGAGAGCCACACCTAGCAACAAGGCTAATGCATCGCCCGTATCCAAAGCTTCCACCACAGGCAGGCCAAAAAGCAACAAGAAAAATACCAAGAAGAGCTGTGAAGCATTCCTGGTGGCAGCCATGTTCCCAGTCATTACTGATCAGATGACCCTGAAGGAAAGACTAAATACACAGAATTGGCCAATCAGATGTATTTTAAACACAAAAAGAGATGAAAGTAAACACATTGTGAGGGCTACTAGATAAAGCCCACTTTTGAAGTTATCTGCCTGCACTAAGGTCTAAATAGCTTAGACCTTTGGGAAAGGAGCTAAGTGTAGATGAGAAACATTTCATTGTGCAAGAAAGAGAATGGGGAAAATGGGACCTGCAACCAAATGCTGCCTTGCAGCAAGTTCTCACTTATTCTTCCAGTAAGGCAGCCATTCTCCACACTCCATTACCCACCCCAACTGTTTTTCCCACATTTTTCTTTATAGGCTGTATTTCATAATCATTAAGCAATATTCAGCCTTCACTTGTGGGGTTTTTTTTTTATGTCTCTCTTTTTAGCAGATTTTTTTTTTTTGCACTCATAGCAAGCCCGCTGACACTTTGGAAGCATCTGTGCTTTGTTGCCACTTAAAGACAGTGGCAGAACCTGAGAAGCATAGCTCTGAGAACACACAAGACATCTTGAGGGGGACACTCCAGCTGCAGATTGTGTGGCTCTGCTGCCAAGCATGGGTGGTGTAGTTCTGGCCACATAAGCATTATGCCATCAGAAATAAAGCGAATGATGAAGTTACAGCAGAGGTGGTAAATAGAAGCCCCCTGGGCTGCATATGGTCCTCTTTCTTCAGCATCCAAAGCCATATTTGGGTACAGCTGTAAAAAAAATTCCTACTGCTTTGTAGTGACAAATACCTAAAGTAATCTGCATTTTAAGTGGTATAATAAACAAGTTTATTTATATTATACTCCCTATAGTAGAGTTCAGATACGATGATCTTTGGCTGATACATAAGAATAGATCATTCTCAGAATATGCTGTAAATGCTCCTTCCCTATCCATCTCCTCACAGTTTATACCACACTTTCATATCTATAAATATTCCCTTCTCACCCCTATGGGTGGCATGTGTCTTCCTCAATCTCGGGTCCTCTACCAGAGGCATGGGAGTTTGTGGGTTCTACGCAGTATCTTAGCTGTTCCTAGCACTGCACTCTTCTGGACAGAGAGCTCTGATGTTGCTCCTGGGATCTGTTGGAGCCTCTCCCCCAGCTTGGGAGTCACAGCCCTGAGTGCTCCTACCACCACTGGGACCACTTTGGCTTTCACTTTCCACATCTCCTCTAGTTCCTCTTTCAGGCCCTGGTAAAATGTATCTATGTATGTGTATATATAACTGGTAATATATATAACAACTACTTACAACACAGGACAGGAATCATATTATCATGAATGTGGAAGGGATAATTTTGGCCAATAAGTCTAACCCAAGTATCCCCAACAGGTGGCTGTCCAGCCTCTGCTTGAACACACCCAATACTACCATGCCCAGCCCTACTGACTTGTTGATCCAAGGAAAGGTTTAATAGTAATAGCAATAGCAGTCTTTTCTTCAGAAATGTGATACTCATGTGGAAATGCTTGTCTACTATCATGGCTCCTATATTCCTGCGAGAATAAATACTTAAACTGGAAAAAATTATCCTGCCTCAGGGCTAGAAATTCTGACAGGCTAATAAGTGAAGCAAATAACTTATTGCAGAACATAACCTACATACTGACCTTGACATGCATGTTTTAATACACGCCTACATTTATTTACTACAGATCAGTGATTCTAGAAGGCGAATTTGAAAGAAGAAAGAAGAAGCCAATTTGTTTGTTACAATTACACAGCTGGGAATCAGATATTCTGAAATGGACAGCAAATTGCCAGGTGACCCTCAAATGCCCTCTACTAACACATGAATTAAATAATCCATATGATCATGGAACAAACCTATTTTTGCTTAAACAGAAAAAGTCATGATTTATTTAAGCCACTCATGCGCTTATATTTGTCAGTGGGCCTTTGTGCAGACACTGTATGGCCAGTACAACTTTAACAAATTATATTTAGGCCATGCAACACATACATTTTGATAAAATTAGATTAATTTACAATGGTCTTATAATTCTGAGCTATGAAATATGAAACCACATGGTACACTAAACTAAAGGCATCCTGCTCTCCTCCCCATTCTAGCAAAAGGGCAGGATTTGTATTGATTGCCAAGGCTACATTAAAAAAAAAAGCTTGACAACTATGCTGGCATGAGATACAGAATACTCATTACGCTGCCCAAGAGCCCAAAGTGTTATCTTAAGGATTCCCTTTAGAACAAGAGTAAATATTAGCAGGAGCCAGTTTGGTGTAGTGGATAAAAGCACCAGGCTAGAAACCGGGAGACTGTGAGTTCTAGTCCCACCTTAGGCAAAAGCCAGCTGGGTGACCTGGGCCAGTCCTTCTTTCTCAGCCCAAGGAAGGAGGCAATGACAAACCACTTCCAAAAAACCTTGCCATGAAAACTGCAGGGACTAGTCCGGGAAGTCACCAGGAGTCAACAATGACTCCAAGGCACCAAAAAAAAATATCCCTGGAACAAAAAACTAAGACATCAAAACACTTCTTGTAAGCCTTGCCCAGAATATGAGACAAATCAGCAAAGAAGCCTGTAGTATCTTAAAAATTTGACAAATTTGCATTGTTGCATAAAACTTGCAGGCACACAGGATGCGGCTACTGTTCTAGAAAACTCAAGTGAAAGTCAGACAACATGGCAACCCCGAGAAACGCCCACTGAAAGCCTCTTACCTGGGGGAATCTGTTTTCTTTCCTTCTTTAGTTAGCTTTGAGGTCTTGGAAACCATCCGGTCGCCCTACTAAAGAAAGGAGAAGGGAGGGAGAACACGCACCCCAAACCAAGCTTGCTCTGTTACCCGAAACGGATTAAATCGGCGAGAGATCCACTGATGGCAGTGAGAGACTGTCGGGCAGATTAAGGTACGTCGAGTCACGTGCAGCAGCAACACTAAGCTACGCGAGCTAACTTCCTTGGAAAGCACGTGGCTCAACTAGACCCAGAGTTGCTGTCAAGGAAGAACGGACCATCTGAATCACAAAGCAGTTATCTGGGACGTTCCGGGCACCAACCCCTAAAGCATTACCCTTCCGTGCCTGTGGAGGAAACGGCAAGATTTACCTTCCTGGAAGCGGCCATTACCAGAAGAAAGAAGAAGAGGACCTAATTGGCTTGCGCAATCCGAAACCGTCGGTGCCTACAACTTCCGTCATGCATTGCGCAACGATCTCGTTAACCCCTGAGTGCCTAACAGAATCTGAATCCTCCTTGGGGGTTTATTTGCAATCCCAAGCATCTTTTGGTGTTGAAGTCAGCTGAAACTCAGTCTTTATCCAGTGTTTCTCAAACTTGGCAACTTTAAGACGTGTGGACTTAAACTTCCAGGATTCCCCAGCCAGCACTGGCTGGGGAATTCTGGAAGCTGAAGTCCACACGTCTTAAAGTTGCCAAGTTTGAGAAACATTGTTTTAATCTAAGGCTACCATTTCTTTCTGCAATACTCCGTGCGGCAACTAGAGGGTAGCAAAGAGATATAGAATATATATAGAATACTCTGAATTTTTGCCGTTTTGCTGCTAAGGTGTGTCCAGATTTTTAAAGTCCAGGTATGTTAGTCCTTTTTTAACACCTCACAGTGAACCTGCTTCCCCTTGTCCAAATCATAATAAAACCGCAGCGAAATGGAGCGAACTAGTCTATAACATTTGCTGTGGAAATCCAGCAGGGTATTCAGTTGCAAAGAAATACATTTTTACCAGGCAACAACTTAAGGATCAAATAAAAATAAGATAAATTTAAATTCTTTAATTCTAAATGTTAGATAGATAATGAGGATGGATGGATGGATATAGAAATGCCCTCTAAGTTAAGAAAAACTTTGTATAGTATTAAGAAATTGGCATACTTAATCTATTACTACTTTTTTAAAAAAACTAAAAGGAGCTGTCATGTTATTTAAGATAAAATAATAACAGAGCACATGTATGGACTGCACCACTATTAAGCAAATATTAAAAAATGAAATAACTAAGATATACCAAATTTGTGCCAGAGCAGTTGTGCCCTGTCTTATGATTTCTAGTTGGAGAAGCTGTTGCACAGGATGGAAAGGTCCAGATAGGGTTGAATTTTATAGGCACGTAAGGCTGTGCAGTGCTTCAGAAGTTTCATCAGAATATGCAGGAGTGTGGAAGCAGCTGCATCTTTCTCTCAGATCATATGCATTCCAAAGCACCACTTCCAAATTTACCTGAAATATTGCCCAGGCCTGCTCACCAATGGGTTGGCACAGCAGGGAACCAACAAATTCTCTGAGCCATTATGCAAGTCACATGGAAACAGTTGAAGCAGAGCTTTTCCAGAGGGCTTTTGGGTGCTGATGCCAGGTATTGTTTTGGGGTCCATATGTATTGTATTTTTTATTTTTTATTATTGTGTAATTTTCTTTCCCCTTCATGGATCACTGCCTTGTCGTGGCGAAGGGGCTTGCGTAACTCAATGAAGTCAGGTCAAGAAGAACAGGTCATGATGGAGAGTTCTGACAAAACGTGGTCCACTGGAGGAGGGAATGGCAAACCACTCCAGTATCCTTGCCAAGAAAACCCATGGACAGTATCAAAAGGCTAAGGTCGGAAGGTGTCCAAAATGCTACTGGGGAAGAGCGGAGGGCAATTCCGAGTAGCTCCAGAAAGTGTGAAACGGCTGGGCCAAAGCCGAAAGGACGCTCAGTTGTGGATGTGTCTGGAAGTGGAAGGAAAGTCCGATGCTGTAAAGAACAATATTGCATAGGAACCTGGAATGTAAGATCTATGAATCAAGGTAAGCTGGATGTGGTCAAACATGAGATGACAAGATTGAACATCGACATCTTGGGAATCAGCGAACTAAAATGGACAGGAATGGGCGAATTTAATTCAGGAGACCATTATATATACTACTGTGGGCAAGAATCCCTTAGAAGAAATGGAGTAGCTCTCATAGTCAATAAAAGAGTGGGAAAGGCAGTACTGGGGTACAACCTCAAAAACGACAGAATGCTTTCAGTTCGAATCCAAGGCAAACCATTCAACATCACAGTGATCCAAGTCTATGCCCCAACCACTGATGCCAAAGAAGCTGAAGTTGACCGGTTCTATGAAGATCTACAACACCTTCTAGAACTAACACCAAAAAAAGATGTCCTTTTCATCATAGGGGACTGGAATGCTAAGGTAGGAAGTCAAAAAATAACCGGAATAACGGGCAAGTTCGGCCTCGGAGTACAAAATGAAGCAGGGCAAAGGCTAATAGAGTTTTGTCAAGAGAACACGCTGGTCATAGCAAACACTCTTTTCCAACAACACAAGAGACGACTCTACACATGGACATCACCAGATGGTCAATACCGAAATCAGATTGATTATATACTTTGCAGCCAAAGATGGAGAAGCTCTATACAATCAGCAAAAACAAGACCTGGAGCTGACTGTGGCTCAGATCATGAGCTTCTTATCGCAAAATTTAGGCTTAAATTGAAGAACGTAGAGAAAACCACTAGACCAATCAGGTATGACCTAAATCATATCCCTTATGAATATACAGTGGAGGTGAGGAATAGATTTAAAGGATTAGATCTGGTAGACAGAGTGCCTGAAGAACTATGGATGGAGGTTCGTAACATTGTACAGGAGGCAGCAACTAAAACCATCCCAAAGAAAAAGAAATGCAAGAAAGCAAAGTGGCTGACTGATGAGGCTTTACAAATAGCTGAGGAAAGAAGGGAAGCAAAAGGCAAGGGAGAAAGGGAAAGATATAAACAACTGAATGCAGAATTCCAGAGAATAGCAAGGAGAGATAAGAAGGCCTTCTTAAATGAACAGTGCAAAGAAATCGAGGAAAACAATAGAATGGGGAAGACTAGAGATCTCTTCAAGAAAATCGGAGATATCAAGGGAACGTTTTGTGCAAAGATGGGCATGATAAAGGACAAAAAAGGCAGGGACCTAACAGAAGCAGAAGAGATTAAGAAGAGGTGGCAAGAATACACAGAAGAACTATACAAGAAAGATCTTAATATCCCTGATAAATATGATGGTGTGGTCACTGACCTTGAGCCGGACATCCTAGAGAGTGAAGTCAAGTGGGCCTTAGGAAGCATTACTAACAACAAAGCTAGCGGAGAAGACAGTATCCCAGCTGAGCTATTTAAAATCCTAAAAGATGATGCTGTTAAAGTGCTGCACAAAATATGCCAACAAATTTGGAAAACTCAACAGTGGCCACAGGATTGGAAAAGGTCAGTTTACGTTCCAATTCCAAAGAAAGGCAATGCCAAAGAATGTTCAAACTACCGTACAATTGCGCTCATTTCACATGCCAGCAAGGTTATGCTCAAAATCCTACAAGCTAGGCTTCAGCAGCATGTGAACCGAGAACTACCAGAAGTGCAAGCTGGGTTTCGAAGAGGCAGAGGAACTAGAGATCAGATTGCCAACATTCGCTGGATCATGGAAAAAGCAAGAGAGTTCCAGAAAAACATCTACTTCTGCTTCATTGACTACGCTAAAGCCTTTGATTGTGTGGATCACAACAAACTGTGGCAAATTCTTAAAGTGATGGGAGTACCAGACCACCTTACCTGTCTCCTGAGAAACCTGTATGTGGGTCAAGAAGCAACAGTTAGAACCGGACATGGAACAACCGACTGGTTCAAAATTGGGAAAGGAGTACGACAAGGCTGTATATTATCACCGTGCTTATTTAACTTATATGCAGAGTACATCATGAGAAATGCCGGGCTGGATGAATCACAAGCCGGAGTTAAGATTGCCGGGAAAAATATCAACAACCTCAGATATGCAGACGATACCACCCTAATGGCAGAAAGTGAAGAGGAACTAAAGAGCCTCTTGATGAGGGTGAAAGAGGAGAGTGCAAAAGCTGGCTTGAAACTCAACATTAAAAAAACCCAGATCATGGCATCTGGTCCCATCACTTCCTGGCAAATAGAAGGGGAAGAAATGGAAGCAGTGACAGATTTTATTTTCTTGGGCTCCAAGATCACCGCAGACGGTGACTGCAGCCATGAAATTAAAAGACGCTTGCTCCTTGGGAGGAAAGCTATGGCAAACCTAGACAGCATATTAAAAAGCAGAGACATCACCATGCCGACAAAGGTCCGTATAGTTAAAGCTATGGTTTTTCCAGTAGCAATGTATGGATGTGAGAGTTGGACCATAAGGAAGGCTGAGCGCCGAAGAATTGATGCTTTCGAACTGTGGTGCTGGAGAAGACTCTTGAGAGTCCCTTGGACTGCAAGGAGGTCAAACCAGTCAATCCTAAAGGAAATCAACCCTGACTGCTCATTGGAAGGACAGATGCTGAAGCTGAAGCTCAAATACTTTGGCCACCTAATGCGAAGAGAGGACTCACTGGAAAAGACCCTGATGCTGGGAAAGACTGAGGGCAAAAGGAGAAGGGGACGGCAGAGGATGAGATGGTTAGATAGCATCACCGATGTAATGAACATGAATTTGAGTAAACTCCGAGAGACAGTGGAGGACAGGAAGGCCTGGCGTACTATGGTCCATGAGGTCACGAAGAGTCGGACACGACTAAACGACTGAACAACAAAATTTTCTTTCGTGAGAGTCTGTTGATTATTGCAGTGGGAAATAATGACTAATAATACATATGCAGGGCCACACATGAAAAACATTCCCTTTTATGCATGGGTTATTGTGTAACCTCAACATATGCTCTTTTTCTAAAATAAATTCTAAATAATAAAAGAAGGAATAATAGATGATTCTTGATCATTCTGTAATACTAATAAGGTATAGAGATAGGCTGACCATATTTCCTTCAGACAAAAACGGGACTTTGGGATGGCAAAACGGGACAGGGTCTTATGCCACATGCCGGCCTCCAAACCCCGCCCCCCAGTCCACGCAATTGGCTCCCGCCTGCAAACCCCGCCCCCGCCCCACACGATTGGCTCCCGCCTGCAAACCCCGCCCCCATCAGCACGATTGGCTCGGATTTTAATATTTTTTTTCGATTTTTAAAGGTTTTTTTTTTCTTCTAGCAGTAAATGGTGCGGCAGAACTGGTGTGTTTGGGGAAGGCCGGAGCACACACACTGTGCACACAGCACCGTCATCGGCCAGGGGACAAGGGGCGGGGATGGAGGGGATGGAGGCCCACCACTGCCCCATCCCCCTCGGGCTTGGCCGAGGGAGGGAGGAGAGTCTCTGCTGCCACCGCCGCCGCCGCCACCGCACAGTAGAAGCAGGAGATGGCCGAGCTGGGGGCTTCAGCTGCACCACTCAGCCCCTTGCCGCCTGCCAGGCTGCGGGAGCTCCCGCAGCCCGGCAGGCAGCAAGGGGCGGCATGGTATGGCTGAAGCCCCCTAGCGCGGCCGGCTCCTGCCGAGGACGCAAGCCCACCACTGCCCCAGCCTCCTCAGACTTGGCCGAGGGAGGGAGGAGAGTCGCTACTGCCGCCGCCGCCGCACATGAGAAGCAGGAGCTGGCCGAGCTGGGGAACTTCAGCCACACCACTCCGCCCCTTGCCACCTGCCAGGCTGCGGGAGCTCCCGCAGCCTGGTGGGTGGCAAGAGGCGGCATGGTGCAGCTGAAGCCCCCCAGCACAGCTGGCTCCTGCCGAGGACGGAGGCCCACCACTGCCCCAGCCTCCTCAGACTTGGCCGAGGGAGGGAGGAGAGTTGCTACTGCTGCCGCCGCCACACAGGAGAAGCAGGAGCTGGCCGAGCTGGGGGGCTTCAGCCACACCACTCCACCCCTTGCCGCCCGCCAGGAGCTCCCGCAGCGCGGCGGGTGGCAAGGGGTGGCGTGGTGCAGCTGAAGCCCCACAGCGCGGCTGGCTCCTGCAGAGGACGGAGGCTCACCAGCGCCCCGACCCCCTCGGGCTTGGCTGAGGGTGGGAGGAGAGTCGCCGCCGATGAGCAGGAGAAGCAGGAGGCGGGCGGCAGCACAGTGCAATGAGGTTGTGACGCCTCCCGGGAGAGTGGTGGCGGTGGCGGAGAGAGGGACGGTTCCAGGCGGAGGCACTCACGGAGGGGCTGCTGCTCAGCAGGGGAGGCAGCTCCTTGGGCCCCTCACAAGGAAAGGCAGCGCCATGGCTCCACTGGGCCCTCCTCTCCCTCCTCCACCACAGCGCCTGACTCTCCTCCTCCAGACACGCTTCAGGCTGCAGCCCAGCAGATGCATGCAGCCCAGCCCCGCAGACCCCGCAGCGGCCGGCGCAGTGTCTCTGCCCCACCTCTCATGCAGCGCTGCTGAGCCCCTTGCAGAATGCCACCCCACCGCCTGGCTTGGCCGCCATCCCGCCTCCCCGGCGCTGACATCAGCGAGGCGAGACCTGGAGCGTCTTGCGGGCAGGATTCTGAGGCAGGATCTCGGCCTTTTAAGGTTGGAATCTCGCGCCGTTTGCAGCTGGGACCCAATTGGCCAAGCAGCGCGCTGATTGGTAGAGGGGCTTCTTGTTCCAGGCTGCCTCCAATCGGCAGCTCTGGTTCGGACCATACCAGCTTCTTCCGGAGGTCGGCTCATCTTCCTCCGACTGAGTCCGAATCTGGCATGGCGGCGGGGGCTGACCCACTCCTGTCAGGCTTACTCCTGACTCAGATTTTTGAAAAACGGGACAAAATCAAGATTTTGACTATAACGATGGGACGCTCCAGAAATGGTGAAATAACGGGACAGTCCCGTTCAAAACGGGACGTATGGTCAGCCTATATAGAGATCATAATAAAACCGTGACAAAAATGTGGGGCATATAAGTGCTTTCAGATAGGGTGAGGTTCAACAACGTTGATCTGTCATAACCACAGTTCTGTGCAGAAAAATTTCCCCCCCTTTTGAATTTTCTGAATTTTTGCATATCTTTTGCCACTGAATGTTATATTATTATTATTATTATTATTATTATTATTATTATTATTATTATTATTTGCCACTGAATGTTATATTATTATTATTATTATTTGCCACTGAATGTTATATTATTATTATTATTATTATTATTATTATTATTATTACTACTACTACTACTACTACTATTATTTACAGTACATTTGTATTCTTCTGACTCCCATGAACCCTGGGTGGTTATTAGTATCTCAAGTTGGTACATTTTATCCTGACTCAAAGCTGGCAGGCAGATCATTTTATTCTGATTGTGACAGCATAAAACATTGCTGTCAGTTTTGGTGCCTCTAATTACACAAATAAAAAAGAACAAAGGTATCAATAATAAAGAAGATATGTAAGCATGGATATTCATTTACATAATTAAAACTGCTGACTCAAGTGTTTTATTAAAAGTCATGAAAGACAAATTGTCAACCATAGCATAGATCTTACTATGGATAATTTGGTGCATATATTGGCATACATTTATATGTTCAAAAATAATTAAAATAAGACACTGATGTGATAATAGTCCTTTTCTTGACTGAAAGGTATATACTTCTTGAATACCTAGTTAGAAATCCTACTATATAATTATAATAGTATTAACATAAGTGAAATAGCCACCATTTCTAATGGTGTATTTTAAATATTTTTTTCCCCTTTGACTGACTCCCTCTCTCTCTCCCTCGTCGTTTTTGGTTCAGATAATAGCTTTTTTTTAAATGAGTGACATGGATATATACCTGAAATTACTGGGGGAAAAGTACTAAGATCCATACTAGATATGTACCATTACTTTGCACATTTGCTCCCATGTATGAAAGTGCAGCCTTTCCCAGCCTGGCGCTAATGCTATTCACAGCTAACACTGTTAAAGCCTTTGGCAATTTTGCCTGGGCATTTTGAGAACTGCAGTCCCAATAAATGAGAAGAATGCTAGCTTTGGAAAGTAAATGAATTCAATCATTCTTCAGTACTGTGGTGCCCCCAATCAGCTCAGGCCAAAGGCATAATCATATTATAGATTTGTGTGTTTGTGTGGTGCTTGCGTGAGGGTCTTTGAGTCAATGTTGACTCCTGGTGACTGCCTGTTCAAGTCCCAGTGGTTTTCTTGGCAAGGTTTTTGGAAGTGGTTTGCCATCACCTTGACTGCTCCAAAGTCACTCATCCGGCTTTGTGCCTAAGGCAAGACTAGAACTCACAGTTTCCCAGTTTCTAGCCTGGTGCCTTTAACAACTCCAAACTGGTTCTCATAGGAATAGGACTGTATTAATTTGCTTTCTTTAAAAAAAGCAAGAACCCTTGGAGCCATGTGCATCTCTGGAGAGAGGCAGTTCCATAAAGTGGGGGCTATTATTGGAAAAGGCCTATTTCATGTCCATATCCCACCAGGAGAGGGGATTCTCAACAGGCCGTCTCTTGATTAATGGACCAGATGGGAAGATTCAACTCTGGCAAGGCATTGCCTGATGTATTCTGGGACTGCAACATGTAGGGCTTCAAATGAAATGTCCAGCACTTTGAATTGGGCCCAGAAAGCCTTTAAAATACAGGCAGTCCTCGCCTAGCAACCATTTGTTTAGTGACTGTTCAAAATTACGATGACGCTGAAAAAAGTGACTTATGACCAATCCTTGCACTTATGACTCTCACAGCATCCCCGCGGTTACATGATCGCAATTCGGACACTTGGCAACCATTGCACATTTATGATGGTCACAGGGTCCTGCAGTCATGTGATCGCCATTTGCGACCTTCCCAGCCGGCTTCCAACAAGCAAAGCCAATGGGGAAGCTGGCAGGAGGGCGCAAGTCGCGGTCATGTGATGTCATGCTTAACGACCGCAAGGGACTGCTGGAACTGCCGTGGTAAGTTGGCAAAGTCACGTGATGTTTCACCTAAAAACCACTTTACTTAGCGATGGAGTTACCAGTCCCAATAAGGGTCATTAAGCGAGGACTACCTGTAAGTCTCATTCTGCACTGGCAGGACTGTTCCACCAGCAGTCTTGACACTGCATTTTGTATCAGCTGTACTTTCCAGGTCATTTACAGAGGCAGCCCCACATAATTTTGAAAGGTTTTGATAACGCTAAACGAAATAGCAAATTATCAGAAATGACTGCAAGATCCTTCACCTGCCCAATGGTGGAACTGGCTCTGCTCCAGAAGAATAATTCTTACATATGAGTTTCTACACATATGCATGGTGGGAAAACAAGTTATATATGCATGTACACATTTGTTTGTTGAAAGTTCTCTCATGACATCCTCTGTGGCCTCTGGAGGGCCTTGTTCTGTCTCTAACAGTAGAGAATTAAATATTTCTCAGATAAAGAAATAGAAAGGACTTATTGACCTGAATCTTTCTTCTAAAATGATTGTGCATTATTGCATTCTGATTTAGAAATAATTGGTCTCTGGGGCCTTTTAGAGCTACAACTTTCATTTCATATGGCTCTACAGATGCTCTCTAATTGCCATGGCTAAACATACTTTGGTTCTCTTTAAAGCAGCTTTAGATTCTGAACTATTTCAAATACTTCCATAAATCTCTACTGATTCCAAATTGGAATCATTCAAAAACTCAAAGGGATTGTAATAACCTGCTTCTTCGTCATTTATTTATTATATAATATATACGGCTGCCATCTTATTCTCACAACTCTGGGCAGCTAACAATATGTTAAAAACCAACAAAGAACATAGAAACAATATGCAACATATAATGAATAATACTCCAGAGCCCACCAAAAGCATTTCTCACTCAAACTACTTGCCTAACATCCTGGCCCTAGTCAGGTTTTTAAAGTCTTCCTAAAGGCTAACAAGTTCAAAGCCAGTTAATTCTTGGGTGCTGCAACAGATCACGATTCTGGGCAATCCTTTAAGAAGTGTTCAGGTTGCTGATTGAATTTACAAATGATGAATTTGTGTATGTGTGTGCATATGTGTTTATGTGTGTAGGCTTTGAAAGTAAGTTACTTTTAATGCACTGTATACATAACCATGATGTATTTTGGCCATCTGATCTGTATATTGCACAGGGAAGCTTGAATCAAAAGAAGAAAAGTAAGAAACAAAACTTAATATAATCCAATATGATTTTGTGGAAAAAGACAGTACAAATTTGAAAGCAGTCTTAGTACTGCTTTGCTGTTTCAGGGAAAACTTATTTTTGTCGAACCTGGGCATTTGTTAGAAGTATAGTGGATATAATATTGTTACAGAAATCTTTTCCCTCTGAACTTTGTTTGCATTTTGAATTCTTATGAAGGACAATATCAATAAAATTGACTTAATAAAGAAGTGAAAAAATGAACACAAATACATATATAATATGCTTAACCTCCTTGCTTTTCTTTTATGAGGCTTATGAACTGGAGAATCAATACTGTCATATGAAGACATTTGTCATAAATGTGTATCAGGGAAGATGTATTTAAAATGTAGATTTTGTGTAATCCTTGTGTACTTTTACCAGCTTTTTTCTTCTATAAATATAAATGAATTTTAGTATACAATATCAGTGGTTGTTCAGTTCTATATTTAGATACAAATCTATCAATTTAGAACTTCGTATTGGGTAGATGAGAGCCAGTTTGGTGCAGTGGTTAAGGCATCAGGCTGAAAACCGGGAGACCATGAGTTCTAGTCCTGCCTTGGGCCAATCACTTTCTCTCAGCCCTAGGAAGGAGGCAATGGCAAACCACTTCGGAAAAACCTTGCCAAGAAAACTGCAGGGACTTGTCCAGGCAGTCTCTGAGAATCGGACACAATTGAACAGATTAAAAAAAAAATTGGGTAGATAGGACTTACTTTATATCTGATAAAGTAAAGATGCAGAACACTGGGCTATATGAATCATGGAGGTCTTTATTCTCCTTGTTGCCTTTCTTTCTTTGATTTGTATGTTATATTATTCACAAAGTTTATTTTCAAAAAAGCAAAACCCTCTTTTAGAAATATTCAAATTATATGTCTAAGTAAACACCAGGGTTATCTAGAAAAATCATACTTTTGAAAGTGCATATTTTTAATTGTAAATAATAAGGATAGTATTTTTTCTTAGCAATAGTATCCTTATATAAATTCACACAGATCTATATAGCAAACTAGATACTATGTGTAGATTATAATACAGCCTTCTCTAACTGGGAATTATGGGTGCTAAGATCTGACATCCATGAAGTATTACATTTGGGAAAACTGCCAAAATGTCTGCAGTTCTAGCTATCAGGAGATACAGGTCAATGCAACTAATAAGAAAACATACAGTGTACACCAGAGCTTTCCAAACTGTGTGTTGCGACACGTTAGTGTGTCGGCTGCAGTGTGTAGGTATGTCGTGCGAACGTAATGAAAAACCTCTGAGTCAGATGCTCAGAGCCTCAAGCGCCTCGCTGCTGCTGCCTCCGAGCCCTGCCAGGATTCCACGCAGGTCCTAGTGCCGCCTTGTGCCCTGCTGTAAGAGGGGAGTTCTGTCCAAGCCTTGCCCTGCTGTAAAGGGGAACTCTGTTTTCATGAGATATGTTGTGTCCCCATACATTTCGCTATTACAATTTATGTATGTGTCCATATCTCTTATAAGTTAGTTAGTTTAACCTCCGGTTTGCTAGTAAAACTGAATTACTCTGTCGCGAAATGATGCATGTCTAAAAAGTGTGTCACCAACATGAAAAGTTTGGAAAGCTCTGGTGTACACCATGATACAAATTGGCTGGACATTATAAAGGCATAACAAATTCCAGTAAACTAGGAAAGTAAACCAATGTTTTATAAAATGACAACCACAACAAAAACAAGATAAAAAACAAGAAAGTTTAAAAATAAAATCACAGGAAAGACGTTCAGATCTCACTTCTGACAAACTTCAGAATGAATGAAGGAATGAACTGTAAATCTGTGGAGCAGCTACTGAGAATCCTCTTAGGATCCCAACAACACTAGGCTCCCACCCCCATATCTGAAACTATTGATTCCTTTATTGTTTAAACTTAGAACCTAGATAATGCTTTCCTGGACTGTTGCACATTGATTACATTACTTAGTATTTTATTGCTGGTATTTCCATTACCATTGGAACACATTAGGTAGAATATTGATTCTGGTGGAAAGTGACTATAGTGCTGTTATCTCAGTTGGTGTGGAGCAGTGACAGTCTAGAATCTCATTCTTTGGCTCAAAATGTCTTGGAATCTGTAAGCTTAGTTACTAAAGCTAAAACAAATGAGGATCACATTGTACTATACTTAACTGAACTGGTGAGGCTTTTTTTAAAGGACTGCTTTAAACCTCAAGAAGTTATTCCATCTAAAATTGCCCCTATTTGCATAAGGTGTGTGAATTCCACCACACTCAAATTTGGCTTACAGCTGTGCTAAGAAGCACTCAGCTCTCTTGCCTTCTGCTTTTCTCTTTCTCCTTCTAAAATCTGCTGCTATGCACACTCACAACCATGCCCTGCTCTCCTTCCTTATGTGAGATTCAAGCGGGCTACAATATTTTAAGTGGGGTTTCATAACTTTTCCATTACTAAAATGAAAAGTTGGCTAGGACACTGTTCCCTAATGCTGCATCTCCCACTTGTAGCTACCCAGGATTCTTGGGACCTTTTCACATCAGGTTGAAAGGTGGGAATGGGTTTGTCATCCCTGCTCTAGTAGTTCATCACAAATTTTGCTTCAAAAATGCTAAGATACAAAGGTGATGATATGTGTACAAAGAGAAAACTGGTGCTGAGACTTGATTGTAGTAAAATCCAGTAAAAATCTTATTTGGCAGACTGTTAACCTTCATAAAAGCACTTACATATATTGAATCTAAACAGAGATTATATGACTAAGGGTTGCACAAACTTGTCTCATTCTAGTTATTGTTTCAGATGTAATCCAAGGAGGGTTGACTTAGAAGGTTGTCCCACTGCGTTGAATGAGCAGTAGGAAAATGGATCACATCTCCTACCAATCGCTAACTCTGTTGGCAATATTGAATAAAACAAATATAATTTGCCCAGAAAACATACAAAGAGAAGGCATAGGGATTCAGTATTCTGCATGCAATACTTGGCCAGTGGGGGAGAAGAGAATCCAAAATCTTGATTCCAAAATGTTGAACCACAGAGGTGGTAAGGCAGCTTTTGGGGTCTTGGGCTGGCTGCATGGTCATCTCCCAGCATCTATTGCTTGAAATGAGTGCCCCATTTTGCTGGCTTGGACATCTTCTACCAACAGGGCTTCACTAGTCAAGGCCCCCTCAGGAGGGAGCAGGCAGCCCAACAACCCAGAACAAAATGGCCATGGGGAATACCAACCAGTGAATGGAGGTTGGGGTGTGTGTGTGGAGTGAAGAATCAATTTAATCTATTTAATTTGAATAAGAAATGAAGAACACAGTTTTCTAGTTTTTTATGCGTTTCATGTTAAGTACAATTTATTTTATATGTGCTACTTTTAGAACAATGTTGTTACAACTTAGAGCCCTTTTCTACAGACTGGTAACCTCCAAATGTGTTGCATTACAATGCCCAGAGTTTTTAACCAGCATTACCATTCTGGGAGCTGTAGACTAAGAAAGAGTCCATAATGTAATGGCAAGAACATTTTTAAAAGCATAGGGCACTCTCATAAAATGGCTGCCATGGTAAGGAGGGCCAGAAAAATTATGAGATTGCCAACCACCTCTTTTAGTGTGTATACACATAATAGTTTCAATAGAAGTACTGTATTTCACTGTAAGCATCCATATATAATCTATACCTGTAAATAACTTGTTCATAAGTTGTAAGTTATATCAGATGTTCAATCTACTGAGTAATGAGGGCCACACATTTAGCTTTCCAGTGTTGAAGGACAAGTGTCTTATCTATAAGAAGGACATGGAGAAAGCATTTGACTCTCCTGCATTAGGTTTGCCTGGTGGAACACAATCACACGGAATTAGGGAGATCCAAAACTGGCTTCTCCCCTTCTAGCTGCTAAACACCCAGTTTGGGGCTCTTATAACTACTGCTGGCAATTGTGGTTGTCCACCTGTCTGGGGTAGTATATGTTTCTATGCAACAGAGTTACTTCCCACCCTCCTGCTGCTATGGAAAGTGCTTTTCACATTTCTTCCCAAAGCCCATCTTCGTGCCAATCCTAGCACAAGGGGTGGCTGTGCAGCTGAATCTTGCATGGCAGGAAGGTTTTCATGAGAAATGCCCTTATTAAACCAATAAAACCAAATGTATGGATATACAAAGAAGTTTTCATCTGGGCAGTTTGGCAAGTTGCCTTTCTCCCTCCCTCCTAACATAGAATAGAATACATAAGATAAGTGAAAGCCAGCCTGTTTGTAGAGACTGATTATTGTTTTGCTCAGTCAAGCCAAATATTCTATCTCTGATGTCCTGTGTATGGGCAGCAAATCAGAAAATATGTAATGACTGAACCCACCTTCCTAATGACCAATAATGGAATGATTAAGACGCTGACTAGTTTTCATCATTTGGGCCATTGTATAAAAAGCACTGTATGGGAAAGACATTTTTAAAAATAAAAAGATGATTTTCTTCTATTCAGGACCTCTAGCATACTGTATGCTAATTTACCAGCTGCTTTGGGGGCACTGGTGTTCCATACCCCAAACTACAAGTTTTCACAGATGGCCAATTTGAAATACTTTCCCAAATCCCTTCTGTTAAGCACAATCAAAACCCTTGTGTCAATGTTTCTGTCATCCACTTTCACTTACAGATGCTCAAAAGCAAAGATGAATGTACAGATAACACTTCGTAAAAGCAGTTTAGGTTCCTGCTTTCCATCCAATGGTCAGTTCCAGTTTTCAGGCTTATACATAATGCTACTGGCCATTGTTGTGATTGCACAAATGCCTACTAGATCTGGGCTTCAAAAATGCAGATGCCACAGGCTGGTAGCGAAGCGATATAGAAACTTCTAACTCTACTGGTATCTTCTGGTCATCCAGATTTTTCAGCCCAGAATGGGTAACTGTACTAAATACTATCACTGTCCAATGGAGTGATTTTTATTGGAGTTTCACTGCAGCTAAATACAAAACCCCCATTTCTGTTAGAAATGTCTGCATGTGAATGCTTTGAGTGAAGTGCTTTGAAGCTTTGCAGAGATCATGTCTTGTGTGATGAAAGAAGCCAAAGTGTGTGAAATTTATATAAGACTGGTCCTAATCAACCGTACTTTTTAAATGAAGTACTCACACAATTGGCCCTAGTTCTTCCTTTCCTGGAATTAGGCACACTGTATGTTAGATGACTTTGTTTATGGAATAATTAAACAATCACCAAACTTTGATGTTACTTGTTCAGTCAGACTCCTTTCATATATCAGAAGCACCAACATGATAACATTCAGTAGCATAGAAGTTCAAAAATTCAGAAAAACTGAAAGATCTGTTTTCTAAGTAGCAAATTAATTTTTTTTCATCTGATCTTACACATGTCAAGTGTCTTTGAGGATAATTAAAAAGTATAATCAATCACTTGTTCACACAGACTTGGAACTAAATTACAACAGACTACAGTGATTTTCCTCAAGTGTTAAATTTCAGTCTCAGCTTACCAGAAAGCCTAAAATACAAAAGTTCATAATGGCCAATTAAGAACCCGCAGAACTTCCAAGGCTACCACTTAATGCTTCATTTCTGAGAGAGGAGATGTAACATACAAAATAATTTCAGCTGATACAAGGTCATTTTTTTTCATTCAAAATTCTCAATAGAAAAATGTCCAGCTGATGAGAAATATGGAAGTATTATATTTATTTATTTAATTTTTATCCCACCTTAATTATTTTTTATAAATAACTCAAGGCGGCAAACATACCTAATACTCCTTCCTCGTCCTATTTTCCCCACAACAGCAACCCTGTGAGGTGAGTTGGGCTGAGAGAGAGAGACTGGCCTAAGGTCACCCAGCCAACTTTCATGCCTAAGGCGGGACTAGAACTCACAGTCTCCTGGTTTCTAGCCCAACACCTTAACCACTATAATGGTTTTACTGTTTTAAAATCTTGTCTATTTTTACATTGAATTTGTGTTGCTTTAAGATGACGTGAAGTATTTAAAAACCAGGAGTGGGTGACTCTTTTTTGTTGAACACTGCTTTTCTTCAGTGATAAGTGTTGGGGACGGCCTGGTGAGGGGAGTGAGTGGGGTGCGAGCCAAGAGTGCTTGGAAAATCCATTCTCTTTCTGTCCACATTTTTGTTTTTCCTTTTTCTGACTCCATCTTATCTTTCTACAAAGAAACAGGGTGAAAGGAAGGAATATATAGTTTTTAATCAGAGCTCTGAAGTGATCTGTTGTATGGTGCTTTGTTTGTGGGGCGTGGTGGCTCAGCGGGTAAGACTCCAGGCTTGTCGATCGGAAGATCGCAAGTTCGGAGGTTCAAATCCCTAGCCCTGCGTGCGGAGTGAGCTCCCACACTAGCTCCAGCTCTTGCCAACCTAGCAATTCGAAAGCATGCAAATGCAAGTAGATGAATAGGTACCACTTCGGTGGGTAGGTAACAGCGTTCCGCGCACGTCATGTGGCCACATGACTGTGGAAGCGTCTTCGGACAACGCTGGCTCTTCGGCTAACAAACGGAGATGAGCACCGGCCCCTAGAGTCGGACACGACTGCACAACTGTGCGGGGGGAACCTTTACCTTTACCTATGGTGCTTTGTAGTGAGGACAAGGGTTGCAAGAAATTAGACAAAGGACCATCTATATGTTTAATAATACAGGTTGCCCATCCCTGCTCTAAATAGATGAATAGTAGCCCACACAAAAATGTATATGTGGGCTTCCCCTTCTATCCTATTGGGTGCAAAAGGTAAGTGCCTTTGCTCCTAGCCACTGTTTTCCATGTTGTTCCAATTGATGGGCTAGAGTGTTCAACTCACTTTTTTATGAGTAACTTTTGTAGTATATTAACATTATTCATTAAAACATTCTAACGAGATAGGTCAAAGTCATCCATAAGAGGAAGTACTGTAATTTACTTAAAGTCACTCTACATTAGCATGGCAGAGACAAAAAATTAATTAGGGACTTCATAGTTGTCTTGAGACTACATGATGCAGACTCCCATTTTTTTCATAGGAATTGCTCTTTCACTTGTGGTATCAGTTGAACAAGAAGCATAGGAAGTTTTTATACAGGCATGTTGATGGATCTCCTTTATCTGTAAAGGTACTCAAATTAGTCAGTTGTGTTTGATGTTCATTTTACAGTATTGTAGCTTGATCAAGACTCATATTCCAAGCTAAGAAACAGCCACGTCAAAGTTAACTCTCCAGCTGGTGCACATGCTTACTGCCTCAAGTATTGTGCAGATCTGATGTCAAGGACACATGCCTTAGTGGTGCAGGCAACAGGGTTGCCTGGTACAAAGTGGATAGCCTTGTTCCTTAGGGCAGACATCTGTGTAGCTTCTATTTGTAGCTGGACCAGATATCATGCTGGAGAAAATAAATTCTAAATGACAGCCAAACAAGAGCTCAGAGGGTAAAATATGATTGGAGGGGGCTCTAATAAAACATTGGCATACCCAGGGAGGCATCAGCTGCAACCCTATTCACATGTTCTAGTGAATGTATGCAGGCTTCAAGTAAGGAAGAAATGCTCACTTCCAATATTTAACCCAGAGGTCTGAGGGGAATTCTAAGCATGGGACCCTGCATTACCAATTTCTTATCATGAAAGATGGGCATTCTAAAATCATTAGAATGAAGGTTAAAATACAAGTTGTCACTCAAAAACATGTTGAGGAAGAGATTTTGGGTATGGCCCACTCTCCTCAATTTCCTAAGCATCTCTTTAAGCAGGGTTGAAGCCCAGGGTCAAGATGCAGTCTCCCAGGGTTGGTGGGCCCATCAGAAACAAATCCATGCATCACCACCATCTCTCAGTTTGCCTATTCTGCTGCCTTCTCTGTATATGAGACTAATATGTGTATCCTGCATTAGCAGACAAAATAAAAAAGGTTAGGTTAGAAATGACCAAAACTCAGATCAAAAGAGATAATTTTGTGGGTATGTTTATTACTTTTGCATATAAAAGGAACTTTTCATTCCAGTCTTTTCCTTCTCAGCTTATAGTATGGAAGACTTTTTCTTGCAAATGGATGATGGCTTGTAGATAATTGTGAACAATGATTTCCGGAACCACTGAATCTTTGGCCCACTTCCTACTTCTCTGTAACTTTTACAGAGATCTTAGAAACTGTTTAATGGAACTCCTTCTCAAATCATTCCCTTGGCTATCCTGATGAATTTTATGTTCAATATATTTTATTGAACTGCAATTAAGTTAGTATGATTATCATGAAAAATTCATGAGCGATTGGTTTAACTGTGAACTAATTAACTGTAGATAAATTTTACTCAAGCACCATAATGCAATTCAGTTTGTATTATTGCTATTACTATTACTATTGTCATTATTACATGGTTATTTTTGTCTTGTTTTGGACTGTGGCTGTCAACTCAAATGATCTGAGTTGTTAATTAAATCAGATAAAAGTCATATCTAAAACTGCTCAGAGTCCCCTTCGGGGGAGATGGTGCGGTAATAGAAATTGAAAAATAAATAAATAAATAAATAAAATATCCATTTATTTGTATCACTATTTATTATCTCCAGCTCTTTAGCTGTTTATTTGTTTTATTTATTATTTAAATTTATATCACTGCCCATCTCCCCCAACCGTGGGACTCTGGTTTAGTTTTATCACAAAGTTTATTTTAGTATAAGAAATTTTTAAAATATTTTTATTAGTCTTAATCCAACATATAGGCCTTTTTTATACTGACATTATATTACATAAAGTCTTAAAAATAACATCTCTTGTATTTTATTTTTTAGTCTTTATATAGATTTTAGTGTTAGTGGTGTTTATCTTATATTTTTACATTCTTTTATGCTGATAAATAACTATAATAAATATTTTGTAAACAGTGATGATTATTGTACCTGTAGATTTATTTCCTGGTTTTTCCATGTCATATTTACTAAAATTGAATTTAAAAAAACTTATAGTAAAATGAAGCTTACTTTCTTTATAAGATTGCCTGGCTGGTCAGATGAGACAATTACCATTTTGCACTATTTTAGAAAAGGCAGTATGTCAGAAATATGGAAAATGGTGTGTCCTAGAGATGGGAAAAGATTGGGATATATACCTATGCATAAGATGGGAAATATAAAGGAATTTAAACATTACAAAGCCATTCCACTAATTTCTCATGCAAGCAGATTTTTACTTAAATTCTTACAAAGAAGAAAAGAATTGTACTGGGAGAGAAACATGCCAGATTAACAGATGGATATGAGATCAGATACCTAAGAGAAGGATAATGGAGAGAGCAAGAGAATACAAGAAGGAGTTTACCTTTGTGTTACTGATTATAGCAAAGCCTTTATATAGATTATGCTAGAATGCAAGATATATTAAGGGCAATAATTGAGCCAGATCACCTGATTATTCTTTTGAGGAATCTTTAGAATGAAAAAAGGCCACTTTAAGAGCTGATTTTGGAGAAACAGAGTGATCCAGAATAAGAAAGTAGTAAGATTGTATATAACTCTGCTATAATTGCTAAGACAGATAAAGCATATAACAACAAATGTTGGAAATGCTGTAACAAAGAAGGAACGTTTTACCACATGTGGTAGTCATGCAAAATAAATAAATAAATAAAAATTCAAAAGTATTGGAAAGAAATACAGCAAAAAATCCAAAATATTCTTAAAATGAAATTTGAACTGAAATCACAGAATTTTTATTAGGCATAATTCTAGAAAACATAAATGAAAAATATAATTTACTAAGATACATGTTGACCACAGCAGCAATAAACTTAGCACTGCACTGGGGAAGAGATACACTGCTTACAATATCAGGCTGGGAGACTAAAACTGGAGAATATTCTGCATTAGATAGCCATACTGTCAAAAATTGACAATATAGCTATCCACAATAGAAGCTTAACTAAACTCAAGCAAGAATGGCTCCTACAATATATCACAGAGCAAAGCAGAGTTAGACATCTGGAATATGGTTTTTAGGACTCAAATAGAAAATAACAATGACTAATGTTAGTTGCAAAGTTCAAAGAGCTAAACTATTTGGCTAGTGGTTGAGTATACAACCACTTTCTTTATATTTCAATATTTCCTTTTTTTTACTTTATTCATATTTCAGTATTTAAACAATAAACATATACAGTATAAAAACAGAAACTTAAAAAATCAGAATAGGAAAAGAGGGAGATGAGGATGTATATAATTCCCACATGTGTCTAATTAATACAACAAATATACGTATTATAAGAATGGTAGAATTGGATGACATCATGGCTGGAAAAAAACCTGGAGACTGAAACAACACTAATATAAGATTTGCAGATGAAACCACTTGGCTGAATATAAAGACAACTTAGATGAGCTCATTATGAAGGTAAAAATGAAAAGTGAAAAAATTGAGTTTATGTTAAAAATTAAGAAGGTAATGTCTGTCTGCATGCTTAGTGAACTTACAGTTAAGGGCAAAGAACTGAAGATGTACATGGTTTTGTTTTCTTGGACAGAAGAATACATAAAGATGGGTAGTGTGTTGAAAAAGTGAAGGAAAGATTAATCCTGTGGGGACAGCAATGACACATTTAACAAGATCATGATGAATCATGACATTTCAATGACAACAATGATCAGAATATTTAAAATAATGGTCTTTTCAAGGCTTTCACAGCTGAGAAAGCTGTTAAAACTAGACACTGAGAAAAAGGGAGAGGGGAAAAAAGATAGATGCCTTTAAATTACGGATTTGTAGACTATTACTAAGAGATCATGAATTAAAAGAAGAGCAAAGCCATCAGTCTGGACAAAATAAAAGCTGATTGCCCCCTTTAAGTGATGATCAGCAAGCATTTACTTTGGACATGTGATGTGAATGGATGATGGACAAAAAAAAGTGATCATGTTTGGCAAAGCTGAGGGAAGTAGAAGAAAGGGAAGGCAGTGGATAAAGTGGATGGATACAATCAAAGAGATTACTGGAATGACCTTGAAAGAATGATAAATTATTACTAAAGAAATGTCAATATGGGGGTCAGTTATCAGGATGTGCAAAATTGCCTATAACTATTTAAAAAAATCAAGTTATTTCCTGACAAGATCCCCATAGGCTTGGCCATATAACTTAAAACAAAAGGTTGCAGTAAATCCTCTTTATGAACTGCTAGCAAAAAGACACAGTAAGTAAACTGTGAATACCCTTGCTATTATAAGATAGAAATGCTGAATATAGTCACAGTTGCCAGTGAAGTGGGCAGAAGTACCGGCCAGTGTAAACACTCGACAGCCACACTTTTCAGTTTTCAAAAGAAAACTGATGCATCTAGGTACTTTTCACTCTGTAGCTATGTGGCTTTGCATTATTTTCAAAGGCTGGTTGTCAGCATGCATCAAACTGCATCATTATTTTTTTTATCAGACTAAAGATATCAGAGCAATTCTATGTCATGCATCTTGACATGTATGTAGCTTGAATCATGTCAACTGGATTTCTATTTTCTCAGTGGAAACGTTTCGCTCCTTATCCAAGGAGCTTCTTCAATGATTCTTCAATTCTTCAATGATTCAAGCTACAGACTGTTCCACCTGGATGACTGAGAACCTTCATCGACATCTTGACATGTAAACAGAGAACTATTTCCTATCCCTTATAACATTGCACCAAATACCCCCTCCCCAATTACACATTGATACTCCTTTGATCATTTCTCTTCCTGCTGTCATATAATGTCTTTTAGTGGCTGGGGAATTCTGGGAGTTGGAGTCCACACATCTTAAAGTTGCTGAGGTTGAGAAACACTGATCTAGAGGGATGCAGGTTCCACACCCCTATAAAGACATGCCTGCAAATAAGTTTCTATATGTTCTTAAATTTCTCTTGATTTTGAAGTCTTAAATGAAATGGACAACAAGCCATAAGAGTCCCTTGCAGGGGAGATGGGCGGGGAATAAATTGAATAATAATAATAATAATAATAATAATAATAATAATAATAATAACAACAACAACAACAACAACAACCTTTTCTTTCCCTCTTGTCAGCTACCAATGGAGGCCTAGATGCAATAGTTGGACAATTTATTTTTGTGAAGAGGATCTACTTGCTTTTCAAACTTTTTAAAAACTTTATCTTTGCATTGGTACTGCATTGGAAGGCAGCTGGGTGACTTTGGGCCAGTCACTCTTTCTCAGCCCAGCATATCTCAGAGGGCTGTTGTGGGGAAAACAGGATGTGGGATCACTATGCATGCTGCCTTGAGTTGTATAAAATAAAGGTGGGATATAAATATAATAATAAATAAAACATTTAAAAATGTGAACTGGGAAGGCCAAGTTTAAGTAACTCACTCAGCCATGACAGATATTGGATTATTCTGAACATACAGTATCACTATCTTTTTTTTTTCTTAAGTTTTATTAAATTTTAAAATACATATTAAGAGCTAATACAAAAGAAAAGAGGTAGAAATACAAAGTAAGAAAAAGGAAAAGAAAAAGTGAAGTCAAAAAATAACAAAGAAAATATAGGAAATAGATGTCCTCCAATTTATCCTTGAACTTTAAGTACAACAATTAACTTTAAATGTTAGTCCTTCATACAATACACAGAAACTTTTCTTTGTCATATACCCTATGATTTCTATAATCCAATCTTCTGTTCTTCATATAGGTTTCGCCTTTCTTGATATCTTCCAACAATCCATCTCTGGTTTCTACTCCTTAGAATAGTAATCAAATGTTCATTGTTGCATCAATTAAATGTTTTCCATTTGCTCTTTCCATTTTTACATCTATATTTATATCTTCAATAAAGTCCAATTAGTATAACAAATAAAGGCCTTATCTACGTCTAATAAAATACAGTATATTCTGTTCATGTTATGACTATATATTCCATTAATACATAATCTAACATATTACATAACATAATACATAATATAGCAAAAATACAAAACCTAACATAACATATAACCTAATACATACAACATATTCTTGTAATAACCTACATTCTAATTCCATCTCATCATCTCATTGTCTTCTCATAAATGTGTCTCCAGAAAGAGTAATATATAATATCAACATATTTATTTATAATCTTGTATCTTACACTTAAAATATCATGTTTTTATGCATCTGTACAGTTTCTCATATCTGTGCTTACTCTGTGTACAATACCAAATCCGCATTTTCATTCACCTTGCATTCCAAATCAATATCAATAAATCTCCTGTTTAGGTTATGCCAATATCACAATATGCAACTTGTTTATTTCTGTAACTCATGTGGGATATCAAAATGTTTATTTTGCCATATCTATCAATTTGCATATTAAAATCTTCCTGTCTCAGCTGCCACAATGTATTTATGCCCAAACATTTAATAGACCACTTCCTGTAAAATATCATAATCTTCTTCTGTACCAATACATTCAAAGTCCTCTTTCCCTGTTTCTCTACTGATTCGAAAGGTCTTTCCTCTGTTTCTAAATCTGTCCCTTGTATCTTCTGTTCCTGAGCCACCAAAACTATTAATATACGTTCTATGGATTTCTTAATTTGCAAAAAAATTTTGCTGGTTTCTTCCTTAAAATCCTGAAGTGCTGTGAGAAATGCCATTATTTGTTGTTCAAATCGTAATCAGCTGCCGTAGCCAAAACAAAAAATTTTCTCAGGGAGCAGGGAACAGCTGTTCTATTATTTATCAATAATGTCTATTTCTTTAAGTGAGAAAAGCTTTTAAAGTAAGAGATGAAAAAATTCCACAGAGCAGTATTTCAAACAGTTTGTAAAAGGAAAGATGAAAATATATTCCAAATGAAAGATAGTCCTTTCTAAAAAAAAGTAGAAAAAGAAAAAAAAAAAAGGTAGAGAGGCACACATTCTCTATACTTTATTCTTTATTCTTCTTTATTCTTCAGGCTGCAAGCTGCTTAACCCAAACAAACAATTTCTCAAAAGTCAGTTAGTTTGTCGAGTGAGAAATACCAACAAAGTCTCTTAAGTCCCAATTTCTCTGATACAAAAGAAGGGCAGAAAAATACAAAACTTGTTCACTATGTTGCCAAAATAAAATCTATCAAACTTCCACCAAAATTAATTATAGCAAAGAAAACACAAAATTAGCCAACATTTTGAACGAAGTCCAAAGATAAATTTTAGATAATAAAAATGTACTAATCTAAAAAAGAAAACTAATATAAAGTGGTCTAAAAGCTGGCTGTCACTCTTGTGTCTCCCAAGAGACTTACGTTCTCTGCAGAGCTAGGATCCTCCTTCGGCCATTTCACTGCATTCACCCCGTTCTTCTCCGCGGTGGAAACAACAAAGAAAAACAGGAGTGGGCAATTACAATGGCTCTGTGAGCAATCTTCTGGTTCCCCCTTCTCCAGGGGGAAACTTCAGTGGTCTGTAGACCCCTGCAAACAAGATAGAAAGTTAGCCAGGTCTCAGAGCTCAGAGAAACTCTGACTTGTCGAGTTGCCAGCCAGGCTTGGAGTCCAGTATCACTATCTTTCAGTTGCTGTGATGATAAAGTTAGAGGGAATACCAGGCAGACCACCTTGCAAGGTCATAAGTAGAGCTCTCTACTCTCTACTCTCATCTGGCCTGCCAAAATCCAGGCAACCAATAGAGAGCACCAAAGAGTTAGATTCTTCTATACTTCTCTGCTTCCTTCTAGTGCTCATTCAGATTGTTGTTCTTTCACAAATAGGAAGAAGGAGGAGGAGGAAGAGGAGAAGATGAGAACAGTTAACAGCAATCTCCAGAGAAGCCACCAGGGCATCTGAGGACTCTGTATTCAGTGCAGGTGACTGCTGCCACTGCTAGAACAAGTGAGTTAGAAGCAAGGGGAGCAGCAGCTGAGGGTCTTCCTTCCCTTGCTTCCTTCTTCTATCTGTGTCACTCTTCCTGATGTTCCTACTGGGACCTGTGCTTCAGCTATGATGTCTGGGCTGCAAAATCCATACGGCCACTTGGCATGGAAGCAAACAGATACAGAAATCTATAATTCTTTGATGTCTTCAAGTGGTCATCTAGATTTTACAGTCCAGATATGGCAACTGTACCCCACACGATCAGGTCTGTTACAGGCTTTGGGTCAGGGGTGGGCAGTCCCGGGAAACTGGTATGCCTGCTGTACCTGCATGCCTAAGGTTGCCCCCTCTCCTGCCTTCATATATTTATATTACTGCTACCTTGAGGGAAAGCAGAATATAAATCAATTAACCAACCACATACTGTAACAACAACAACAACAACAACATTCTGGGATTCACTGCAGCTGGGGATAATAAATACAAAAATATTTATTTATTTGGCCTCTGTTTATTCCAAAACTCAAGGCAGTTTACAACAGCAAAAGGTGCAAACTATAACACAGAACAATATTAATACAAAATCAAAGCCAAAATGAAAAGAAATCATGAAAAGAAATGATTAAAATACATATTTTAAACCTTAAAATGTTTTTTTATATCCAGTTATACTGATGCCAAGAGTGTCTTTGCTGCCTCCAGTCTACTGACCAGCTTCCTTTTCTTTCTGGGATTAAAACCAAGATAGAATACTGGAAATTTAAAGTGGATTCTTCATTTGCATGCCTAACAGATGGCTGAATTAGTGGCAGGAATAACATGGATAGCAAAAGGCTGTCAAGACCAGTAGCTTTGGATCGCTTTATTCATGAATTTGTCAGTTCTCTTCTTAAAGCCATCTAAGTTGTTGACCATCACCACATTTTGTGGTAGCAAACTCCACAGTTTCTCTCCACACAGTTTCTTATGAGGTCAGCCGTGGCAGAAAGGAAGAGATGAATAAGGAAGAAATTGATTTCTGTATCTTAGTTACAGCACAAGTATGCCCAATGAGATGAGAAAATTTCACCTCTGCTCTGTTTCTGACTTGGGGTATCAGTGACTTTTTTGTACTTTGCTTTCCTTTTTCCTTTATTAATTTATTTTCAAATTTCCAAGCAACTGATTCTCATTTGTATGGCTGCTTGTCAAAAAAGAATTTCACACTTGCCTACTAAAGAATTCAAAAGTGTGAGTGATATTAATAGGATATGGCATGTGTGGTGGCAGAACAAAGAGGCTTGCTGGATTCTTGTTTCCTTGGGTCAGAATCAGAATGACAAATGGGTAGATATTATTTATGTTATTATTTATTTATCAAATATATAAATATTATGTATAATTGCTAGATTTTATATATATTGTATATTATATTGAGTTTTATACATAGATGATGATGATGATGATGATGATGATGATGATGATGATGGAGATTAATCTTATTATAAGCCTTTTGCATCGTTTGCTTAGTTAGGAAGCTGTTTTGCATTGTTTCTTACAATCAAATCCCACCTGGCAGAGAACAGGCTGCCAGATGTTGCAATGATTACTTTGACTCAGCAGATATTGCACAAAGAAGATTTTTATTGATCGCAATGTATTATCTCTGTTTTTATTAGTCCTTCTGATACCTCTCATATTACTTGGGTAGGAATGCCAAATAACCCAAGGCTGGAATGGGAACAATGCTGACTTACAATTTGAATTCAAAGTTTTCTAGTTTTGTGTTTTTGAATCAAAATGCAAATCACACTGTATTCTTTCCCTAATCTTGTAATGCAATTCACCAATGAAACAGTGGGTTAGGGAAGCATCTGAAAAAGGTATTTACTCATGAAAACAATGTAATGCATTCTATTAGGGAAAATTATTTGTAAAACCTGTGTATCACACAAAGTTAGAAGCAAAAACATCGAAAATGAATTTGCACCAAAAATTATATGAATTTTAGTATGAACTTAAAAACAACAACAACAACAACAACAGTCAAGGTAGACAAATCAAACCTCACAAAAAAGGAGAAAATGAAAAACTGACAGTGATGATCTTCCTATTTATAACTATGGAAACATGTTCTGCTTAATAACTCATTGGAATAGTCTGGTGCGGTACTTGAATTACAGAGGGTTTAAAGAGAGCCCACCCCTTTGTCTTTTGTCATAGTTCCCTAAGTGTTACTTTACCAGTGTTTTCCCAACCTTGGCAACTTCCAACTGTGTGGACTTCAAATCCCAGAACTCCCATCAATGGCCATGCTGGCTGTGGAATTCTGAGATTTGAAGTCCACACATCTGCAAATTGCCAAGGTTGTGAAACAGTGCTTTAAATGGAAAGAATGTAAGGATTTGAATAAAATGGAAATCTGGTGTAAAGAGAGAAGCCACAGAGCTTCATTAAGAGCCATTCTTCTGTTCCTTCCAAAGTTCCAACATCAGAGGTCTGTTCCAACATCTGAGGTCTGTGGTGCAGAACAATGGAAGCTCTCAGGACCAAGTAGTCACTATTGCCAGGACAAAATATACATTTAATTTAACTACACATCAATGTAATTACTCCCTATGTGTTTAATATGTTTGCTTTCCATCCCATTAAAACTTACAGTTCAGCAGCAACTTCTGAGACATGCTCAAGGTTCAGCAGCATCTGGAGCCATGCTCAAGGTTCTGGAGGTCACATGAAGCACTGGGATCAAAAATTCTGCACTCTTGGATTAGATAAGTACTTATGACTATCTTAGGATATAATATTACATATACTTATCTGGCAATGAATCTGTGGGATTCTAAGAGAATTCCTACTGAATAGCTAGTTTTAGGATTACATTGTTAAGACATCTAGATTTCTGGGCAATAATCTACTCCTGAAAGTAAACAAGTGCTGCTAATCTGATTTTGAAGTCATTTTGTTATATCCATATTCATATTTACCTTTCACATCATTTTTATCTAATAATACCATCAATTTTTTTACCATATTAATATTGTATCACTGAACTCTGTTTGTATCATCATGTCGTACACTGGATTGTGACTGAACATGCAAAACAACATGTTAACTATCATTTTGTAGCCATTACTTGTTTTCTGATTCATAGCTTGTAGTGTGCACCATTCCATTGCGTTACATTAAAAATAATAAAACAAAATGATTATATGAGACTGTTGAATGAATCAGTAAAGAAGAATAATTTGTTTTGTCAACAAATAATGAAAGGAATTTTGTAACTGAACCTTATTTCCTCCTCCTCCTCCTCCTTTTCAGATTTCTTACATTTTCAGAGATTCAAAGTTAGATAATCAAGCTTGCAGTATTTGAGTACTGTGTTGCCCTGTTGAAATATTTTTCACCCTTTGCATTATAGTTAATTGAGTACATGCAAAAGAAATATTGAGATAATAATAACAGCAGCAGTAGAGATCATGTGTGTGTGTGTGTGTGTGTGTGTGTATGTGTATGTATGTATGTATGTATGTATGTATGTATGTGTATATACATAAAGAAAAAAGAAAAACGTAAAATGTAAAATGTAAAAAAATCCCTATAAACTGATCTTCTTATAGTCATGGATCTCCAGGACTACCATAATATCTATTTTGGGTTTTCTCAATGAAAGGGGGGTATGGTATGCAAAGCCTCTAACCAAGATTGGCCTTTCCTTGAAGCTGCCAGCAGTGGAGATGTTCTCTGAAAGTGTGACTTCTAACATATAACAGTCTTAACCAATTCAGAAGGTTTATGTATCGCAGTAAGAATGAGGAAAATTGAGGGCATCAGATTAGGGAGGCTGACATTCATTATGACAGAAGTATGGAGTTCCATTGAAGACTAACATACATAATTTTTGGTGAGCAATCCCACTGTGACAGGAATGTGTGACTCATATTTCAGTGGAACTATGGAAAGAAAAGCAACCCACAACTCTATTTACTCTGCCCCAATGTTAGAAATCACTTCTTTGTTTAATATGTTCAGCCACTGCAGTTTTTCAGTTGAAGATAAATCAGGGGTGGGGAACCTTTTTTCTGCCAAGGGCCATTTGGATATTTATAACCGGGGACCGGGGGGGCGGGGTTTCCGGGATTTCCGCGGACCGGTGGCCAGAGTTTGCGGGCGGGAGCCAATCAAAAGCACCAGGGGGTGGGGTTTGCGGGCGGGAGCCAATTGCATGGAAGGGGGGGGGTTTGTGGGCGGGAGCCCCGCAGGCCTTATACAGCCCACGGGCCTGACGTTGCCCACCCCTGAGATAAATGAACAAATGAATAGTCTGCATGGGAAGCTATTATTTCAAACATGTGAACCTTGATTTTTAAAATATATCTTTTTCACCTCCATGGCCACTAAAATAAATAATTGATTCAGGTAACTATGTGTACCAGAGTTTTCTTTCTTCTCTCTAAATATTGTCAACAACGCTTTATAGTGATTTACTGTACCTTATAATTGGTTTTGTGAATATGAATATTTTACTGCCACTGTGACAATTCTCCACAGCATCCATAATAGTGACATACAGCAGGACATGATTAATGAGTTTTTATGTTTTGTTCTATGAAAAGGTTGAGGGTTTAATATTATTCTGCCACAAAGAATGGGCAAGAAGACTTTGCCATTGTATTTCTATTTCAGAATATGTGGTTCCCTTGGTGGAAAATAATGAATCCAAATCATTATATTGAAAAAAGAGTAGGCTTTGGGAAAAACCAAGGAAATATGGATGCTAGATTTATTTACAAATGATCCGGTTATAAAATTACTACATTTTAAAGGATTCATAGTGAAGTTTATAATAGATATGCCAATGGCTGGATTTATACATTATACCAAACCATAATAAGATTTGCTTTCATTTTTGACTGTAATGCCCCACAGCTGCAGCTTTTAAACAATGATTTTTGACTTAGTTAAATATAAATAAGCAGTTATTGATTATTCAGTAAACCATAGTTAAAATCAATCATGGTTTGATACAATGTGACATGTATATTTGCTCTGGCATGCATAGTTGCTTAGAATGGTTCCACTAGGTTCAGTAAAATTTACCCCAAATTAAGGCAATTTAAGATTACAATTTTATTTGGTTTTTTTCCCCTCCCATTTTAACTGTTCTAAAGTAAGCTATACAAAAGAAATATACATGTTTTCCGCTACAGGAGCCACAATCAGTAACATCAGGTTTTTTTCTATAAAGGTAGATGAAACCATCCTGGCAGAAAGAAAATTATTTGGCAATGCAAAGTTGCTTTCTCAGTAAAATGGATGCTGCATATTATCTATGCAATGATTCAGTCGTGCCTAAACAAAATATGGCAGTGATGAAATTGAGCTGAATAACAAGGACCTAAACTAATTAGGAGAGGGAAAAATAGGAAAACTGAATGTTGTTAGCTGTATATATTCTAAAACTTTTGAACAGGCATAAGAGTTCCAATTAACAATATATATTTTGGACTTGAAGAAGGGAAATTAACTGAATTTTATTTAAATGGAATTGAAGAGTTTAATGATGGGATGAAAGGATAATATATTCTGGATTATTTCCTGAGTCACAGTGAAGAAAAGGTATTTTACATATATTTATGGCCTGATTTTATGAGTGGTACATTGCCTGAACTAGTTAAGCTGTGAAAGTGGGTGTTTTTCTCCATCCAATGAAGAAATATCATTTTGAACCATGCTGTATATTGCCAATCTGTATAAATGGGAATAACAACAGGTGATTTCAAATGTTTCTATAGCAAATAATAGGATATTCAGAAAATGGATAATCTTGATAATAATAAAAAAACACTGATCATTTTTGTTCTGATTGCTTCTAAAAATGATGTTCAAGATTTTAAGAATATTAAAACCAAGTACATTGACTTCTGTAGGAGGGTGCTCTATAAAAAGAGTTAATGTATCTGTAACATGCCGCTGTGCAGGAAGATACAACATACTGTAAGGCTCTTAAAATTAATTCAATGCATATTACACTTTCCTGAGTATGCACTGATTTGAAGCAGACCTACACCTCTGTAATCATTGGGAAGCCCTGAGAATAATAAACAAGCTCCTGACAAGATGTACAGCATCTTTGGGAGCTTGATCTAAGCTGCCTTGCATACCTTCCCATTACATAAGATGCTTACATTCTATTTTCCAGTTTCTAGCCAAGCACAAGACATGACCCTTGGTCTTAGCCAAAGGGGTTGCATAAAACAGAAGTAGAAAAAATAAAGTGTGAAGAGATGGATAAGGAAAAAGAATTCGCTAGACTCCCAAAGCAGTTAGTTGGGGAACCAGCCAGATAAGGAAAACAATAGTAAACTAATAGAATAGGTTCTCACAGCACTGCCTCCATGTGCAAAAGTCTTCTACTGCTCTACTACAGCTTCTGGTCATTCCATTTGAGTAGATACTTCAAGATACTGATTGCTAATCAGTGAAAATGTTTACATATGCAAAGCTTTTTTTAAAAAAAGTTACACACTCACTGTTTATTTCTTCCAGCTATATTTCTTATATTAGATTTCCTATGTTTTCATTGTAAATTAATTCCATTCTATTCTGTAGTCATCTTTCTTAGTTTAGCAAAGCTTCCTTTGCCAGGGAAACGTGTTTCACAGAGTAGAGGCTGCTACAGAAAAGGCATGCTTCCTAGGTCCCACTAGATGGCAATATTTAAGGGAAAAGACCTGGAATGTGTCACTCTATCCAACCTGGTGGGCTGGGCAGAGGTAGTCCCACAAATAACCTGGCCCCATACCATGTAGGGCTTTAAAGGTGATAACCAGCACCTTGAACTGCACCAAGAAAAAACCTGACAGCCAGTGCAGCTCATGCAACAGCAGTGGAATATAGGCACCAAAAGGTGCCTAACACTACTGTATGCATGGGACCACATTCTCAACCAGTTGTAACTTCTGGGTGGTCTTCAACAGCAACTCCATGTAGTGCGTGTTGCAGTAGTCCAATTGAGAAGTGGGCAAGGCATGAGTTTCCAGGCCTCCCTGTCCAGGAATGGGCACAATTAGTGCACAAGATGAATCAGTGCAAAGGCCCCACTGGCCATGGTGGATACCTGCTCCTTGAGCAGGAATTGCAGGTCCAGGAGGACCCCCAAATTACACACCAACTCTGTCTGGAGAAGTGTAACTCCTGAGAGAATCAAAGATGACACTTTGATTTTGGGGGCCCAAAATCCAAAGCCACTCCATCTTGCTAGGTTTGAGTCAGAGCCGGTTCCTCTCCATCCAGACCATCACAGCCTACAAGCACTGGGTCAGCATCTCAACAGCATTACCTGACCAGCTAGGGGTGGAGATTTATAACTGAGTATCACCAGCATACTGATGGTGCCGCACTCCATGCCATCAAATAACCTTGCTCAGCAGTTTTATGTAGACCTGAGCCCTGAGACATCCCATACTGCAGGGGCCAAGGCTCCTCTCCCCCGCAACACTGAATGGAACCAGCCATGGAGAAAGGAGGAGAATCACTACAAAACAGTGCCTCCCACTCCCACTCCCAATCCCCAATCTGGTCCAGAAGGATATCATGGATGATGGTCCCAAAAGCCACCAAGAGATCTAGGAGGGCCAGGACTGTTGCACCATCTCTGACCCAAGCCCTGCAGAGGTCATTCACAAGTGCAATCAATGCTGTCTCAGTACTGTACCGTGGCCTGAACCCAGACTTAAAAAGGTCCAGATAATCTGCTTCATCCATTTCTCCATTTACAATTATCTGTGCCTTTTGTGAGGTGTAAATCGATTTTACCCATTTAATCAAATTCTCATCAAAGTCCATATCTTCCAAAATTTTAAACAAGAAAGTATTTTCTGAAGATTTAATCTAATAATCTATCATTTTATAATCTAATTAATAATCCTGCAAATTATTGTGGGATATTTGTTCCCAATGTTGCTTAACAATGATTTCTTCTGTTAATTTTTTGAAAAAATTAGAAGATTATGATTAAGAATGCTAAGATTTTGCTTACACTGTATAACTTGAGGTCACAGGTGGGTGATCATACAGATATCCCAAACACTCTTCACATGGAGAGTTTGCAAACAGAAACACTGGAGCAGATAATTTCTCTCAATCGTGATTTTACTGCTCAATTTTTATACTGTTTTTAAAGCATAATGATCCTTAAAGTTGGAGTAATAATATTTATAAAGTCATTAAAATACCATTTAAAACAATAATTACAGTTGTATTACCACTTACATGGTATGGGTAGGTGCATTTGTATTGGTTAGAGGAAGGATGTTATTTTTAGAGTTATAATATGTTAAAGAAATGGGCAGAGCATCCAATTACCTGTTATTCACCTTAAGCAGTTCTTGGGCTAAAAGATGGAGGAAAAGAATGCATTAAATAAAATTCTACAATTAATTTCCATTATTTTTTTCAGCATACAGAGTGTTCACTCTCTCCAATAATAAAACACCTCGACTCATATTGACTGGTTAAGCAACAAAATGGGACTATTCTTCAGCCTCTTGAGCATTTTTCCAATGTTTGACAACTTTTAGGTACTCAGAAAATATTCATTTCTCAAAGAAACCTATCTAGCAGCTTTGAAGCTTTGAAGAGCTGAGTGCCAGGCAGAAAAAAAAGAGAGATTTCCCTGTGGTTTCTAAGGGTTACACATTTATTTATTTATTTATTTATTTATTTATTTATTTATTTATTTATTTATTTATTACATTTATATCCCGCCCATCTCCCCCACAAGGAGGGACCCTGGGCGGTTCACAACAAATTTAAAATCAATTAAAACAACAAATATCTATAATAAGCAATGTAAAAAAACAAACACATTTGCCCTTCCCTCATGCTACCCAAAGCCTGCAAGTTCTGAAATGAACTATGGTGTGATAGCAGGAGGCACTATTAGCCAACCTTGATCTTGAAAAATGCTAGGGAATCCCAGGGTTGTAGATTACAGTAGGAAGTAAAAACCAATCAACAAACAAATAACAGAAGACGACATTGGCAAAACACTTCCATATTGCTGCCAAGAAACTGTCTGTATTGGTAACTCTCAGGAGTTGAGCTCTGACACAGACAATACTTTCACTTCATTATAGCCTGCAAGTTATGTTGATTTAAAAATCAGTCAGAAATGACAAATACAGAAATCTAGTTGATGGTATTTTTCCAATTTAATTGCTTAACAGCTGATTCTTCCTCTTCCCATTTCAGGGTTTCACTCTGCTAAACTCTGCCCCATCTCCTGCTTCTGAGAGTGAGGGATGTGGGGGGTCACAGCTTCTTCCAAGATAATATAACATTGGCTCTGCTGAAGCAGCCAGGAAGTCTTTCTCTCTCTAGACTTGTCCAGATGGTTGTGTTAAAGGACTATGCAACAGTCCTTGAACTAATAGAAAAGTAGGCCAGCATATATCATGCTACCCACCATTGCCAATCTCTATTCTGCTACAGTAATGAGGCTGCGAATGGTGCTGCCTTACTTATTTAATGTGGACCAAGGTAAAGAAAACATCTGGTGGATTTCCCTGGTTTCATTTCCCCTCCCACCAAATATCACCTACGAAAAGAAAAGAAAATTATCCTTAATGTGGGGTGGAAGAGAGGTTGGATGAGTGCAGTCAGAGGCCTGGATCAGCAAATTTAGCCATCTGTCAAGTTGCTCAACAAACAGTTGGCAGGTACTAAGTGGGCACAGACACAAAGTGCTTCTTTCAGTCCTTCTTGTGAATCTGTGACCTATCAATAGGGCAATTTCTGAGCATAGATCTAGCCTTCTTCTGACAAAGTGCTAAATCTATGTTTGGAACTAGCCCATCTGACAGGTCACAGACATGGAGGAGTGGTACAGGATGAAGGGGAAGGGAGTGACTGATAATAAGTGAGCATTATCCTCAATCTGTGTTGCAGTGGAATGTCAGTGCTGGCATTGAGTGACCCAAGAGTCCAATTCTGATTTCCTTCCCAGCATCACCATGCAGTTGTTTAATAACATGTCCATGTGCAATAACAAATCATTACCATTGCACTAGTTCTGCCAGAGATGGAACAGAATATGGAAAATGGTGCCCCTCCACCAAGGGTAACACAATAATGCCTTGCAGAAACAGCTAGAGGAACTGCAGTTGTAAGATACTAGTCCTGGGAGCACTGACCAGTCAGGACAACAGTTGTAGCTTTCAGGAGCAAATCTTTCAGAAATATTAAAAGTAGTGAAATAGTACAAAGTATGGCCATGTGAAACTTGCCTTCATAAAAGCAGCAGAAAACCTGTAATGCATCCAAATGGTGACAGAGGTAGCAATATGCAGCTGACAGAAACCAGCTCTTTTCTCCAGTTTATATCAAATGTATTGTAGGGCCCTGGGGGGACATATGGCCCTCCCCTCATAGGTTTAATATTTAGCATATATAGTTCTTATCTGTGTAGTTTTAAACACCTTTATATAGTTTCTATAACACAAGTGTGTGTGCTCTGTTTCACTCTAGCAAGGTTTCCTGGATGAAATTGTAAGTGTCTTGTTTGTTTGGAGAGGAAGGGGCCCCAAGAGGGCCATAAAATAGAAAGATAACAGGAATGGAATGTGTTAAGAACAAGATGACCCAAGGTTTTCTAACTTCCCTTAGAAGATCAAAAGCATAGCCATCTGAGAAGATCTCTCTCTGCTCTCTGATAAAAGGCATCTTTTGCTTGAAACTGCCAAGGGAGGAAACATACAAAGTTACCAATTATTTTCTTTCCGTACATACATCTGGAGAATGCCAGACTGTCAGAAAGGGGAGGTAATAAGGTCTGTGGAACTACCTGATTGGTCCCTATGCTAAAAATGTAAATTTCTTTGTTCTCTGTAAATATATAATCTGCTAGACTCCATGTTGGGGTGTGTGTCACACCCAGCTTTTTGGCCAAATAATAAAAGCTGTTCACCTTTGAAACCTCTGTCTGAAGTCTCTGTTTGGTAGTATGGGATCTCAGATTTTTACAGTATGTGCAGAAGTAGTGCATTCAAAAGAATGGAAGTTCAGACCTGCTTAAAAACATTTGGGATGCATACACAATGCTCACTATTACATTGGGAGGGCAGTTTAGACTATTGCTACAGTGAAAACATGTCAATTTTTTTATTTTCAAGGAATGTATTGCAAAATCCAAGAATATATACTGAACGAAAAAACTCCATTTTTTTTTTTAAATTTAGATTTCTCTGTGTTCAAACCAGTATCAGTTAGAAACATACACTACATGGGATTGCTCTTGAAAATATCTGGCCATTTGTACAAAAATTGGCAGCTAAGCTGCTAATTGATGCAAAATACAGAGATCATGTGATGTTTATTCTGAAATAGCTGCTTATGAGGCACAATTCAAGGTCTTAGCTGTTAAAACCCTAAATGGCTAAGAGCTGGTCCAAAGGACCACCTCTCCCATTACAGTATAAACCCATCCAGAGATTAAGATCTGCAGGCCCTGCAGATCTTAACCTCTGGCCTGAAAATGGATTATGTAGGAGCACAACCTGCAGGCCTGAAAATGGATTGTGTAGGAGCACAAAATCATATACATTAAAAAGGCTCTTTAAACAAAATAAGACTTTTAGCACTTGCTGTGTGTGTGGTTCCCCCCCCCCCTTTCATACAATTATGAAGAAGTACATAATTGTAATTGTTCCTTTGGGGCCCACTCTTTTGGGAAAATTTGTAATTTAATGATTGCAAAACTTAATTGGACTCTGTACTTCTCCATTATAGCATCCTGGGTTTTTGTTAATTTCTAAAAGGAGAGAAAGCAGGAAGCCTGGCTGGCTTTGCTCAGAACTTGGGTGACCTTGAAAAGAGGGAAAGGCAACCTCAGTGGCATCCACGGGGGAATAAAAAAAGTTAAGCTGTGCCCGTGATACGCATTAAAGGGTGTAGTGCTTAAATTGTGCAGTCACAGCCACCATCTTGACTTTTTTTACTTGCCTGGCAGACATATGTGGACAAACTCTACATGCTCAAAGACTATTTCCATTTTTGGGGACTAAGGCCTGATAAGACAAAAAAGAAGAGAAGGACTTGCAGGCAGAGATGGGATAATCTTGCTCCATCTTTCTCTGCTTTCTCCAGAGCTCAGCCATGATTCAAACTTCACATTACTTATTATTATTGTTTGTTAATCACACCTCACACCTATCCTACAGAGCTCAATATGCTGAACACCGAAGTACCCTATGAGAATCCCAATGGAAGGGTCATCCTTAAAGCAGGAACTGGAAATCTTTGCCTCTCAAGAGGCTAAATGAGGCATTCATTCACGTTCATTCATTCATTCATCCATCCATTCATTTTGTGTCTGCTGCAATCATCTGAACTCTCAGCAGTTTTGATTACAGAATCCTGCAGCACCTCACTGGAGAGCAACTTTCAATTTAATGTCTCCTCCCCCATTGGCACTGATTGGAACTGCCCAGTAAGGAAGGAGTAAAACAGTGCATCTAATTCTAATTCCCAGTCCTTGCAGGTGGTTCAGAAGAATACCATGGTTGATGTTCTGAAAGACTACTGCACTCTCTGAATTTAAGTTCTGACAAAGGTCATCCACAAGAGTGGCCACTGGTCTCTCTGTCTCATGCCCATGCCAGAACTTTGACAGAAAAGGGTCCAGAATTTTTTTTTAGGGTGCTCCACTGATGTTGTGAAATCATGGTTGCAATAACCCACCTGAAAAGGGGAGATATAATCCCACAACAAAACATTTGAAGGAATGTTTGCATTATTTTAACTAAGTACGAAATTAAATTCCATTATAATCTTCACTGTACAGAAAAAATAAAATGAAAATGGATGGATAGGTAAGATAATGGGGAAATTATCTTACCTATCAAATGGAAATTTGATAGGAACCATGATATGTGTGACTGGAGCAGGAGTGGATAAGTAGCAGTTGACAGATAAGTAGCTTATCTTTATGGATATCAGGAGTTCCTCATGAAGTAGTTAATGAAAGAATGTAGAAACAATATTTCTGTAATTGAATTTATGACAACATGACTGAGAAAATGCTGACAATTCTGGAAAAGAGCCTGTAAAAACAGAAACCAGAAAATTTGGCAACCTGCTTTGTCAAGGTATTTCTCTGTGGTCTTTAATAAATTTTCTACTTTCAGTTGTTATGGAGATATCTTGGATAAAGTTCTTTGTCTGCTCACTTTATTGCAGTGCTTTTGGGTAAATTACCCAAAATTTACCTGGGTAATTTATCCAAACCTGGGTGAATTACCCAAAATTGGATGAAAGTGGTTTTTCTTTGGGTAACAACACATGAACCCATTAAATTGACTTAAAGTGTTTTACTTACATTGAGTAAAAAGGACTTTCTGATAAGTGGTTTTGGGTAATGAAGGAAAACGTTTGGGAAGCACTGATTTATCGCATTCCACATCTAACAAAAGAGTAAGCATTCTATTAGGAAGTCTATTTGTCTATGTTAGTATTGCAAGTTTGGGTTTATATTATTTAAGACTTTTGACTTCTTGGATCTCCCTACAGTTAATTTAATACAATTATTCAGTTTTATTTCATAGTCCTAAGTTTTTCATGCTCCATTGTTTAGAAGTTATTTGTGTATATTTAGGAGTAACGATATCTATATATTTATATCTATATATCTATATATCTATATATCTATATATCTATATATCTATATATCTATATATCTATATATCTATATATCTATATATCTATATCTATATCTATATCTATATCTATATCTACAGTATATCTATATCTATCTATATTCTTTACTAAACATTGATGGGACTAACATCCCTTTGCATCTTAGATATGCCCAGTTGTGTATGTGTGTTTGTGTGTGTGTGTATACAATACATGCTCTTGGTCAAACACACAACACACACACACACACTGCACTCTAAGAATTTTCAAATAATTGTAGTTTTGGTACAAAGTAATAAAGGATTTTAAATAGAAATATTAAAAACAAACATGGAACATAAACTTAAGTAGGAATATTCAACATGAAACATCAGTGGGCAATCTGTTCATATCTGGGTACTACATTCAATTTTTTTTACTGTCCACGGACCAAAGCAACTAGGGTTATTATGCAAGGTGGTGGCACCAGAATTTTCTGGATTGTTTTTTGGGGGAGTTAGTCTTGTTTTAAATGCCATGTAATCTATTTTAGTATTTGTTTCCCACCTCAAAATGGTAAAAAAATACCATCAGCTTTTAGCAACTGCAAATGTCAGTAGTTTTCTGGATCACAAGAATCCAAAGAAAGACGCTTGGGAACCTTGTGGTCTTAGCCTTCTTACTCCTGACTTAGAAATTAAAGTCATTGCATGCAATGCGTCTGATTTTTAGAAAAGTCTACTACAAATTTCACCTTACAGGCTTTCCAGATGCCTTTTTTAGTGCACCAGCAGAATACTCCATCAATTGGAAGTTTTTATAATGGAGAAGCTGTCTCTTATCCAAACAAAGGTATGTACTTCCTTCCTTAACTACTGGTAACTTTTTATTATTTTTAATAATTTTATAGTTTTGTATTCTTCTTTTAATCAAAGGGCTGCAAGGCAGAGAACAGAGTTAATTCTTCCATGCAAAGTAGATTGCTAGTAGTGTCCAAAATTATCAAGGGTGGAGGGTCTGTTTAAATAAAGTTTTGAAGGCAGATTCAACCTTCTGATCACTACACCACATTTATTTTACTATCTTTAAGTACCAAACATGCTGTCAGTTGAGAAACAAAATGAACAGGGTTAGGGTTAGGCTGGCCCTAAACACTCATACAGGGCAAAACATTCACCATATTCATTTTGTTTCTCAACTGATGGTTAATTCTTAATACATGAAGTATTTTTCTGAGAAAAAGGCTGGTCATTGAACATTCACAGTGATGACAGAAATCTGATTTCTTAACTGAATAAAAGTTCCCAAACTGCTTAAAGGAATCTCTTCTGGATACTATCACATGCTAGTACAACATATACAAAGAATTATATCTCTCTAACTTCCATATGCCGTAAGAAATTGAACGTTCAATGACCAGCCTTCTTCTCAGAAAAATACTTCATGTTTCTTAGAGGAATATAATATTGAATTACCATAATTGCACTTCTCTATAGTTAGAAAGATATATTTGGAGCAGAAAAAATACAGAATGATTATAGTGGTCTGGGGCTCAAATGACATCTGGGGGAAACTCAAAACCATCACATTTATCATACTGTACCTCATATTCAGGGATGGAACTAGGGTCTGTGTCAACCAGGGCAAACATGGATTCCATGCTCCCCCCATGGGTTATTTTGTCATTTTGGCACACCCGGGCATCATTTGGGCGCACCCCCAAGTGCGGTGCCTGGGGCACAGGCCCCCCCAGATGCGGCCCTGCTCATATTTATAGTGAAATATCAAGTAAGTGCAAAATCAATAAATGTCCTCCAGAATTTGAAGAAAACTTTCAGCTAGGTTAAATCAAAATATTTCCATAGAAAATTAACCTCTTTACTGATATTTCCTCTACAATAGTCATCTGAAAACTTTATGGCATGATCATTGCTATTTTCTGTATTCAACCTCTGAATTCACAAACGTTGAACGGAACAGCATTCTGGATTTCAACTGAAAGCTCTCAACAAAGCTCTTATACTTCTATAGAGCAGGCCATCTGATACAATACCCTGACTTGTGCCTGGCATGGAGGAACTTACATATATTAAGGATAGTTATATACATCAAGGATAGGCAACTATTTGGGCCAAAGCATACATCAGAAATTTTGTGAGCATTTTATAGTTGTCATGGAGGAGTGAACTTCTTTGTTCTTGCTTCAGCAATACACATATGGGGAAAACGGCTTCACCTTGCCCAAATAGTTTGTATCTGGGCTGGATGTCCTATGTAGAAGAAGTGTGATGTCACATGACTATGCTGACTTACGATGACAGTTCCAGCAGTTCCAGTTGCAATTGTTAGGGGAATCTCATGCGGTTGTTAGGTGCAACATCGTGTAATCATCATTTCAGGCCTCCTGCCAGCTTCCCCATTAACTTTGCTTGTCAGAAGCCAGCAGTGAAGGTCGCAAATGGCAATCACATGACTATGGGACACTCTGACCATCATAATTGTGAGCTAGTTGCCAAGCACCTGAATTGCAATCATGTGACCACGGGGACACTGCAACAGCTGCAACATCAAGGACTGGCCGTAAGTCTCTTTGTTCAGCACCATCGTAACTTCGAATGGTCGCTGAACAAATGGTCTGTAACTGAGGACTACCTGTATACTCTTCCCATCCATAGAAAGAAACATACACCCACCTAAACACAAACCTGATGCAGATGCTAGACAAGCAAATCAAGAAAACCCTTAATAATCTAGTCAGAAGAGAACAAATTACAAAAGAACAGTGGAGTATGAAAAGCTAAAGGCCCATCCTTTCATGTTTTTATACACAAACCAGACATACCACTCCATCCAATTCTGTCACTACCAGGACCCCAATGTTTCATCTAGTTAAAGAACTCACCCAAACCTTTGACACCTCATAGATGGGAGTGAACCTGCTATTCATTCACCATTATAGTGCCTTGATAAAATCAAAGGCTTAACCAAACAATGACCAGTCTTATGATGGGGGACTCAGCAAGAAGCAGTAAATACCAGAATTTCACTTACTAGTAGTAATTATATGCACAGGGATAGTATCTGCGTATGTGCTGAGAATTAGTTGCATTTGAAAGAGCCAGGAGGGGAGGAAAGAAAAATAAACACAAGGGGGTGAAAAAAATAGTTTTACGACCAATCATCGCATTTTCAGTCATTGCAGGGTCATGTTGTCATGTGATCGCCATTTGTTAGCTTCCCAACTGGCTTCCAACAAGCAGAATAAATGGAGAAAGCAGAAGTGAAATTACAAGTTGCAGTCATGTGATTAACGACCTCAGTGATTCACTTAATGATGGAAGTGGAAGTGATACCATAAGTCTGGCGTGGTCATGTGATTTTTTGCTTAGCAACTGCAGCGTTTAGTGATGGAATTGCCGGTCCCAATTGTGGTTGGTAAGCAAGGACTACCAGTAATGGTAAATGACAAACAACAGGTATGTGTAACCTATGTAAGGATTTATAAAGGAAGTACATTTTTTTCAGAGTGAAAAAAGCCTCGAATTGTAGGTTTGGGGCCATATTCAATTAATAGAGTGGGGCGGAGGAGGAAAACAGGACAAATAATAAATTGCTGTAATTTAACTTAATATAGTTAATAAGATTACCTCCCCCCCATATCTTCCATCCTTCTGTGGTATTTATTTATTTAGTTTATGCTCCATCTTTCTACTCATGGAAGCTAGCCATATTTAAACAGAAGAAGGGCTGAATTGGGTGGCCCTGGGCTGAGGCTGAGGTAGTATATCTAGTAAGTGGCCCAAAATTTCGCCTTATGTTCCCTAGGCTTATAGCATTGGTCTCATTTTGTTAAAAGCAGCAATACAGATTCTAGTGAAATAAATACCAGCATGGATGCAACAGCTACAGGACGTCAGCAGCCGGCTCAAGGCATCCTGGGAATTGTAGTCCAGAGCCTGGAAGAGTCGGTTCCCTTACCCCCTCCCTTCACGCGCGGTGAAAATGGTGATTTGTAAAAATTGTATAATTAATGTATATATATGCTTGTAAGCCGCCTAGAGTCCTCCATTAGGGAGGGGATAGGCGGGGTATAAATACCACAATAAATAAATAAAAATAAAATGTTGAAAACTACAAAAAAGGCCTGCAGCAAAATGTTGCAATGTAGAGAGCTGATCTTCCATTCCATACATTTTCCCTTCACCCAATTTTCTTCTCTTTCTCTCCAGTTCGATAGTATTCCACAGCTACTGCAGAGGGCTTCACTGACTTGTTTTGAGGGTCCCAATGCTGGGTTAAGTAGACCAACAGCTATATAGCTTCCCTTCTTCTGCAACCTTGTTCTTTTAAGCTTGCTAGAATCTCCCTCTGTGCATGGTGTTGTTTTAGTTTATTTATTTATTTGTCAAATTTATATGGCTGCCCATCTCACACGAAGTTACATAAGCATCAGCACTCAAAGCCTAAATCTTGGAAATAGGTACTGATAACCAACTGACATCCCTCTGGATTTGTAGACAAATCTTTAAAATCACAGACATATCAACTAGTAGGATGTACTTTTGTGAGCAACAATGGCCATACGTTTTCTGCAGTTGTATAAAGAGACAAGACATTGTTCTTACTGAAATATTAATCTTATGACTGGATTGTATCATTCCAGCCTTTAAGTTAGGACCTGTTTAAGTTAGGAAATACATAATTTAATATATGACATTTTCCCAGATCGAAAACTAGTTGTCAGAGAGAAAGGAAATAGTCTAGTTTTTGATATGGAATTAAAAACATCTTTTTAAATGGAAAAATAGTCAATCAGGTTATTTCCCCAAATCCCTGGACCAACACAGATTTAGCACCTCAGTGAGGACCAGACCAGAACAGTTTTCTCTCCCTTGAAAGCAGTTAAAACACACACACACACACACACACACACACACACACACAAACTGCAATTTCAATTAAAACTTGCAAAAGATTCCAGACAACCATCAATATTTTTCTTACATGGAAAAAAGTGACAGTTCCATTCAAATCAGGACACAAATCACTTTGCTATAACTGCCTAGTAAATGCTTTTGGGAACCCATCTTAGGGAGATGCTCTTCTGAGCTGAAGATACAGCACTTTTGAAGGAATAGAATTGCTTTCAGAGGAAAAGAAACACTTCAAAGAACAATTTAAAATCTTTTAAAGCACTTCCCGTATTAGGTAATTTCCATACTAGCAATCAGTACCTTCTAGAGTTATCCAACCATAATTATCCCAAAATTACAGTAATATGGACACACTTTATATCACTCCAAAGATGGCTGGGTGATGCTATGAAGATACTGTAAGTCGGAGTGTGGCATCCCCACACTGGTTGGAGGTTTTGGACACAGAAGGACTGAAGTAGAAAATGTATCACAGGTTCATGGTAAGATACACAATTGTCAGTATTCTATATTACTTTTCTAGTAATTTTTTTTTAAAAGGTAAAGGTTCCCCCCGCACAGTTGTGCAGTCGTGTCCGACTCTAGGGGCCGGTGCTCATCTCCGTTTGTTAGCCGAAGAGCCAGCGTTGTCCGAAGACGCTTCCATGGTCATGTGGCTGGCATGACGCACGCGGAACGCTGTTACCTACCCACCGAAGTGGTACCTATTAATCTACTTGCATTTGCATGCTTTCGAATTGCTAGGTTGGCAAGAGCTGGGGCGAGTGAGGGAGCTCACTCTGTCATGCGGGGCTAGGGATTCGAACCTCCGAACTTGCGATCTTCCGATCGACAAGCCTCGCGTCTTACCCACTGAGCCACCACGCCCCATATAGTAATATTTTTAGGAAGGCACTAAATATTGGTACTTTATTCACTATTACTGCAGTCTAAAGATGGGACAAGAAATCCAGTTGAAAAGTTTGTGAAAGGTTGTACTGGAAAGAAGTTTCTCAAAAGTTGCCTATTCACACAACTACAAACACTGTGAGAATAAGAATTCCCCCAATGACCCTGGCACTCTACAGCAACCTGGTCATGTTAAAGGGGTAACATCTGGAAAAGGAAAACTCTGATACTCAATAAAATTGAAAATGTTCTAAAATTCTGAACTGTGTGAAGTATAAGGAGGTAAAACAAATCCACCAGAGATTCCTATTTGATATTTGTGAAACCAGTGACCACATCACAAACAGGTACTAGCATCAATCTTTCCCAGGTTAACAAACTCAAACAAATATTTATTTGTGAGAGAAGTGTCTGAAAAAAAAGTACATTTCTGAAATTTGCATACAAAAAGGGTAAGCTCATTTTTTAAAAACTGTATATTACTTGTTTATTTCTCACATTTCTAATCCATGTGCTCCTGGCCAACCAGCCTGCAGCAGTTTGCACTATAAATCCAGATACAATAAAATCAGATTGGGAAAATTTACATTTAAGGATCTGTATCAGGAACATTTATATGACAAAGAATGAAATCAAACAACTCTTCATTATTATTCATTCATTCTTAAGGAATTTACTCTAAGTTAGTGAGGTCAAAAATATTCAGATCATTTTTGTATTTATGGAAATTTAGAGGGGCAGAATGGTTGCCTTAACACAGAGAGAGTCTTTAAGGTCCCAATTTCACCCCTTAAATGCCTACCTAACCATCTTCATTTAGTCCTGGCACTGCCTATTCTTACAGCACAACCCTTGACACATGGTGCAAAAGAGAAATGGCATACTAGGGCAGAGCTTTCCAAACTGTGTGTCGCGACACAAAAGTGTGTCGCCACACACAGTCTGGTTGGGACCTTTTCCCGCGGCGACACACCAACTGCAGCGCGCAAAACCCGAAAGCAGCAGCAGCGCTTCTGGGTTTTTGCGCGCTGCCGCACTTCCGGGTTTTCCCGCGGCGACACACCAACGCCGGTTGGTGTGTCACCGCGGGACAAACTTTGGAAAGCCCTGTACTAGGGACTGGCAAATAAAACTGATTCAGATTTTAACTGATTTTTTTTTAAAAAAGCAATTGATGCTCAAACTTTAATCATTTGAATGGTAACATGGATCAGATTTATACTGAGCCACGCATCTCTCAGGAGAGCTGATATGGGTAGAGCCAACTCCTTCCCGCAGGAAAATAATTCCCATACCACATCTGGTTCCTTAGGCCTGGTGCATGTACAACTTTGTTATGAAGCTCCATAACCAAATGAAGAACCTTGCATCTGAATAAAATCATTCCACCCTGTGTAGCATATAGCATAGAGCACTTCCTTTTTCAGTGATCTGAAAAGAAAGTAAATAAATAAATAGGCACATTTTTTAAAAAAAGAAGAGAGCTTCTGAAGTGTTTGTAGAGAAATTGTACTTTCATTATCCACAGAAATTTGAAACTTACCAATTTCCCTTGAGAAAGCTATTACCAAGAAAATAGGAACATGAAACACAATCACATCGTTATTTCATTTGAGAAATTGTAAGGCAATGAGGATAATGAATTTGAGAAGCAGCAGTTGTTTCTTGTATGTACACAACTCCTCTTGATGGATTGGTAATACTGTAATAAATGAAAGGTGAAAAACAACTATTGAAGACAATGTTTTGAAAGTGACTCCAGACCTAAGTTCTTATCACACATGGTGTTATTCAAGATTTTCTGTACAAAGTAGATTACTGCACATGATTCCAACTTTTCAAGTGATAGTCAAAATCAGTGGTAATCAACATGACAGGAAAAATACAAATAATTTAAAGGGAATTACATCAGCCTAGAGGAAGAAAGGATTCTGTGAATCACTGTTTCTTCTACTGCTTAGATCAAAGCTTTCCAAACTGTGTGTCGCGACACGTTAGTGTGTCGGCTGCAGTGTCTGGGTGTGTCACGGCTGCTGCTGCCTCCGAGCCCTGTCAGGATTCCGCGCAGGTCCTAGTGCCTGCCTTGTGCCCTGCTGTAAGAGTGTGTCACGAAATGATGCCCTGCTGTTAAGAGTGTGTCATGAAATGATGCAAGTCTAAAATGTGTGTCACCAACATGAACAGTTTGGAAAGCTCTGGCTTAGATCCTACTTGTGAATGGACAGCTTCAGGTTCCCTCCACTTTCTTCTTAGGGTTTAAACCAGATTTGGATTGAACAGAAACCTTCCGAAAGAGGATTGTTACATGGCCCTCAAAGACTTGGGCTCATCTCACAATTAGATCGTGTCAGGTGGAACTTTACCTGCATTTTTAAGGTCTATATCACCTTTTGCTTTTCAGCACAGAATGCTGGTTTCATCATTTCCTATTGTTGTATGATGCAACATTTAATGCCTTGAGGTATTAATTTGCCATGTCCTGTAGCAAACTGTTATTTACTCAAATTCACCAAACAGTGAATGAAGTGTCCATCTCTGCAGGCTCATTCAGAAGAAATATTATTGAGCAAAATTGATGGAAGAAACAATCCCACCCCCCCAGTGATATCTGTATCACATAGATTAAAAATGCCTAGCAGCTTAATTTATCATTGGCTTGCTAATTGTGAAACACATTTGTGAATTATTATAAAATGTAGGCATAGGATCCACAGCTGGCTGTTACAAAAAAAAAAAAAAAAAAGCAGGCCCTTTTTTCATTTATTGTAATGGCCTGTATCTGGGGGGCAGGGGAATGGATTGTGTCCTTGGATCGCTGTATAAAATTGTATATTAAATAAATGTAGGTTCTGTTTATTTATTTGTTTAAGTAAAGGAAGATTTTTAATATAGCTCCAAGGAGTTATCTCTTTTCCTTTTGGGTGATTCAATACGGCTTTAAAAAAAAGTTTGCCTTTCAGAATGAATTTTCAGCACCTAACTCAAGCTGGTTTTTAGATAAGATGTCAACAGATGTAAAAATGAATTGTACATGCTGGCTGATTCTGGTAAATATGCACAATCAGCTGAATTCACATGCCATGATGTGTCAGTCATTCCTGCTGCAATTCGGTTTGATAGAAATGGTCACCTGACATGCCTATGGATTCTTTTTTACTTGTATCTCCATATGTTGTTTTCCTTTTTCTATTTGTAAACCACCCAGAGACATTAAGGAGTCAGGCGGCCTCTAAATTTGAATGAATGAATGAATGAATGAATAAATGTTTTATCTAAGAATAAGTTAAATTGCAATCTGTTAATAAGCAAACTTTCTAGCTTGCCATGCATAAATTATTGACAAGCTATATTATTCAAACAACATCTAGTTCAACTTAACTAATTTTTTTTAAATCATCATTTAGGTTCCTAAAAAGAAGCAATGCCACACAAAATGCTCATTCTTGGGATAAAGAGATAATAAAGAAAGAGTATGCATACCTATACCTGTACAGATAGATGATAGATAGATAGATAGATAGATAGATAGATAGATAGATAGATAGATAGATAGACAGACAGACAGACAGACAGACAGACAGACAGACAGACAGAGCTTTTAAAATGTTTCTGGGCAACATTTCTTAGGTTTTCAGGATATTTCAGATGAAACAAAAGAGGAATAAGGACTCTTATTGAGCGGGTCTCATGTTCTAATGTGACATTGTCTTGGCAGAACTGGAAAAACAGTATTTTAAGGATGCTGTGGTGGTGTCTGTATGCTTTCCAGATCCACGGGATAGCTGCATAGTTTATTTTGCTGTCCTTCAAGTAGCTGTTGCATAGCCAGCCTTTTGTGTACTACTGTGGAGGGAACATAATATTAATGATAATATCTATTATCAATACACAGGTTAAGCCATTAGATGAAGGTCCTAAAACTAAAGAGAACCCAATTAAGCAAATGAGTCAAAAACATTATACTTATTCATTTATTTATTGAGGAAAATGATCCAAAGCTACATATTTATGTGTGGCAAAAGTATGTGAATCTTTGCTTTTAGTATCTGGTGTGCCCTCTTTGGGCAGCAATAACTGCAACTAAACATTTCAGATAACTGTTGAACAGTCCTGCACATCAGCTTGGAGGAAATTTAGCCCATTCCTCCTTACCAAACAACTTCAACTAAGGGATGTTGGTGGGATTCCTCAACTGAACTGCCCACTTCAGGTCCTTCCACAACATTTCTATAGGATTAAAGTCAGGACTTTGACTTGGCTATTCCAAAACATTATCTTTCTTTAACCATTTTTGTTGTTGTACAACTTGTGTGTTTTGGGTCGTTGCCTTGCTGCATGAGCCATTTTCTCTTGAGCTTCAGTTTACGGACAGGTACCCTGACATTTTCCCGTAGAAGTTGAAGGTACAATTCAGAAATCATCACAGCAGCTTCAGAGGACCTTGGATGAAGCGGATTACTTGGATCCTTTTCAGTTAGGATTCAGACTGAATTCAGAATTCCATCTGGGTATGGGACAGAAACGGCATTGGTTGCATTTTTGGATGATCTCTGGAGTGGGCGGGATGGGGGTTGTGCATCCATCCTTGCCCTACTTGACCTCTTGGTGGCTTTCAATACCATTGACCATGGTATCTTTCTGGATCGACTCAGGGGATTGGGAGTGGGTAACATGAGGTTTTGCTGGTTTGCCTCCTTTCTCCAGGGTCAGTTCCAGTCGGTGGTGATTGGGAGTGAGAGATCCTGCCCTTGGCCCCTACTGTGTGGGGTGCTCCATGGGTCAGTGCTCTGTCTGCTCCCTATTCAACATCTACATGAGGCCACTGGGTGAGATCTTCTGTCGCCATGGGGTGAGATATCATTGGTATGCTGATGATACCCAATTATACATCTCTGCCCCTGGAGAATTAGGCAATGCTGTGGATGTCTTATCCTGGTACCTGGAGGCTGTGAGGGTTAGGGAACAACAGGCTTCAGCTGAACCCTGGCAAGATTGAGTGGCTTTGGGTTTTGGGGCCTTCCAGTTCTAGGACTATGCCATCTTTGGTGCTGATGGGGTTGCACTGCCCCAAACAGACCCTGTGTACAATCTGGGGTCCTCCTAGACTCATGACTCCTGCTCAAAGAGCAGGTGGCAATCATGGCTAGGAGGGCCTTTGCTCAACTTCATATTGTGCACCAGTTGCACCCGTTCCTAGATTGAGGGGCTCCACTCATGCCCTAGTCACCTCCTGGTTGGACTCCTGTAATGCACTCTACATGGGGCTGCCCTTGAAGAGTATCCAGAAGCTTCAGCTGGTGCAAAATGCAGCATTGTGGGCAGTTATGTGTGTTTCTAGAAGAACACAAGTTATACCTCTGCTCCATGAGCTGCATTGGTTACCAGTCTGTTTCTGGGTCCAATTCAAGGTGCTGGGTTTGACCTCTGAAGCCCTACATGGCATGGGACCAGGTTATCTGAGGGACCTCCTCTCCCAGATTATTTCTGCCTGTCCCACCAGATCCAGCAGAGAGGGCATGCTACGGGTCCTGTCTGCTAGGGAGCTACATTTGACGGGGCCTAGGCAGTTGGCTTTTTCTGTTGTGGTGCCTGCTTTTTGGAATATCCACATACCCCCCCCCCCCAAAGTGAGGCTGGCTTCATCCCTTTTGACTTTCTGGAAGTCCCTCAAAACCTGGTTGTGCCATCAGGGGACTGGTGAAATAGTGAGGTGGCTCCATTGTCATTAACATCTCTTCTTTGCCCAATATTTCTTCTCTTTTTAGCTTTGTGCATTTTTATAGTTTTTAAAATAATTTTTTAATTTTATTATATAGTTTATTAAATAATAATAATAATAATAATAATAATAATAATAATAATAATAATATGCTAAGAGTAAAGAACACACCAGTCTTTGAGAACTTGTAAGTCCTAGTTAAAGCTTCTGTGCCTTTATTTGTCAGATTCTTCTCCAAGTCTTTGATCAGCACAGGAATCATAAAAGATGCCTTCTCATGCAACTATGAGATCTGTATCTGAGGGACCATCTTGTCCCGACCATGTCCGCCCGCCCCACCCGATCATGCAGGGAGGGCATGCTTCGGATCCCTTCATTAAAAGAATTCCATCTGGCGGGGTCCAGGAGGCGTGCCTTCTCTGTAGTAGCACCCGCCCTGTGGGATAACTTGCCCCCTGAGGTGAGACTGGCACCCTCGCTCCTAGCCTTTAGGAAGCCCTTGAAGACCTGGCTCTGCCGCCTTGCCTGGAGTGAAGGAAAGGACAGTTCCTCCTGGGGGTGGTTGGTTTAGTGGTTTCCTCCTTTTAAGAACAGACCATCTTCTGGATTTCTGCTTTTTATTTTTATAGTAGTTTTAAATGTCTAGGTTTTATTGTTTATATTTTGATTGTAAACTGCCCAGAGTCTGCCATGGCAGAGATGGGCAGGGATAAATCTAAATAATAAATAAATAAATAAATAAATAAACTTAGACAACTATAATTAAATATGTTATGTAGTATATTATAAACGAGCATACCATCTCTTAAACCATTCTGACATTCAGTAACACGTCCAAGCAAATTCAAGGAAAAAACAACAAAAGTGCTTGGGGAGATCCCACTTAAAATGGCGACAGAGTGACAGCTCTTTAACGAGCTCCTGATTTTTAAAATTCATTTTAGGTCTTTTATTTAGTTTTACTTAAGTAGTTTTAGTATTCTTCTTCATTTATTCAATTCCTTATCTCCCATCTATTTTTATTTTATTTTTTAGTAAATAGAATTAATATCTAAATTATTTTTAATTTTTTAGTAATTTTTTAGTAATTGGAAATAAGATTTTTTGGTACCCTAGAGCATCGTACACAATTTTAAATGCTAATTGAGGATGCAAAATTATAAAGCAGGAACAAAAAAGAACCTGAAAAAAGAGATTAAAAGGAGGCACAAACCGGAGACTCAGTCGAGAAAATCCCAAACAAGACAAGGCTGCAATGACTTCTAGGCAACCGAAGATAAAGGACTTACTCCAGCTTAAGGACACTGCATGTAAGTCTCCCTTTCCGTCTCCTTCTCCCCTTGTAACCTCCATTAACAACTCTTATTCCTCATTCGACCGGGATGTGGATGATTGACCTTCCTATGAAAATGAGGCTCTAATAGGAGATCGAGGGGAGGACATCGTCTATACTAGGAGTAATTTTAAAGGAGACCTGGATTTGTTTGCTAAGAATTGCCTTTTAACAGCTCAAAGAGTCATTGCTATTTTTGATCGGCTTTTGGATGCCAATAGATAACTTAAAGACTTTAATGGAAAACCATATTTCCAAATCAGTTAAGGAAACAAATAGCAACCCACATGTTTCAAAACCTACCTCTAATCTACAGACAGTACAGACAGTACAAAAGCTTCCAGTTAAAGAAGACATGGAGGAGAAACTAATTTTGCAGAGACACAGGATTATGATTCAAGTTGCTGATACGCCTTTGATAAGGGCAGGTGGCATAATAGATAGGGAATAACAAAAGTGCTTAGGGTGGAGAATTTAGTTTTCCAAGAAAAAAATAGCAAATTATGTTGAAATGAAACTTACGTGTGGAATCTGATTTGCCACAAAGCCTGTTTTTCAAATTAATCTTTTCTCATTTTGTGGCAATGGAGAATGGCTGTGTAATAACAATTTTTTTAGATGAATGAATTACATCACACCCATCTTTTTTAACTATCAAAGAGACAGGCTTCAAACTGTTCTGAGGCTGCTCATTGTATTCAGAAGTATAATCAATGATTTGAAGTAAACTGTTGACCTCAGAATAGGGCTGCCCTCTCATTCCTTTTAGTGGCAATCTTCCGTCATTGTCAAACTATAGGAAATTACAGCCACTTTCAAATAAATTGCCTTTATTTTAAAATAGGAAAGAAAACAGGATCAAGGTAATGGGCTACGATTACAAAGAAAGTTAACATCCTTCCTGTTCTATGTACATCAAAAGGTATGAGAATGCTGGCACTTCTTTCCCTGTTTAACTCAATTATTGGAACCCGTTTCTAGGTAATTTTCTTTGTAGTGTCACAGAAAAAGTTGGATGAAGCTATAAACTGCTAGTGGAGAAATTACTTTGGCCTAATTTTGGATTGTCTTGCTTCTTCTCATCCATTACTTTTGAAGCATTTTCCTGATGAATTGTTCTGAAGAACTCAAAAAAACTTTTCATATTCATCTGTCTGGTCTTATTATGGTTGGTCCTCACAAAAGTTTGACCCAAATTTTGGATTCTTTTCTAAGGGATCCCTATGGCTAAGATTGCTTTTTATGTTTCTTTAACTCATCGATCTGCATACAGAAATATTTTTGCCATCAAGGCAAAAGCAATTGGAGAAAGATTAGCAGAAGAACTATATTGGCAAAAACAGTTAAACCTCTTTTCCTTCCCCCATCCCGTTCCATGTTTCCAATACCAACAGAGAACCCACCCCACCAACATTTTAAAATAAAAATCAAAAGATATATAGATGCATACCAACCTGCTTCATAGTGTGTAGGTTTGATCTATATTTTCTAAGTCAGTGCTATATACATCATTTCAATATGTGGCTATGCTAGAAAGTTACCAGCTTACAGAATAAAATTTTAAACATTGCACAATGGGAAAAAAAAGTTATATGATGCATACAGGAATTATACATTTAATTTATATATACACATGTGAATGTTTGTGTGTATCCATGCATGTATGTGTGCATGCGTGTAGGAATAGGATTTTGTTATTTCTTGCCCCAAGAAATTTCCCAAGAAAGAAAACTTTAAGAAAACATATAATAATGCTTAACGAGCTTGTAGAGCTGAAAGGAATTAGCCTTCACTTACTAGAGATTATATTTTCCCTTGTGCTCTCAGTAAATTTTTGGAAATTCCACTTAGTCGAATAGGTATGTCATCTTTATTGACAAAGATTACAAATATATAAATATTTTTAATATTAAATATAAAATAAATAAATATAAAAAATACAACCTTGCTATTATAAAGTTAATTCATAATTTGTGATATAGTCTCATTTCTTGAATAATGGTGGAACACCATTTTTGAAATAGGAGTGAATAAAGGACAAATATTATGTCTGCAGCAAAACTAATGGGTATAACATGGAAGATAATATCCTTTTTTTGGCTACTGAAGATGAAAGAGGAAAATAGTACAAGATTTTTTAAAAATAGGAATAGCAAGCTGGGAAAGTGAAGGCTCTTTCCTTGCTATTCTTGCTTATGATAGAAGTATCCTTTTATTTTGTAATGTCCTAGTAATTCTTCCTCACCTTATTCTTATTCTTCAGTCTTATCATACAATAAAATAAATTCTGATAAAATAAATGTCCTCTGCAGGTTAAAACTATCTTTGAAAATTAATTAAAAATAGGCTGCATATTTTAAATTATATAGTAATGATTATACTTTCTCAGTATTTGCTTCACAGTCACACTCCTAAAAATCTTTCTACAGCATGAACCCTTCTTGAAATGGTAAATTCATCCTTTAGAACTTCAGAAGTTGCAACTGAAAGTTAATGTTACTTTTTCCCAAAATTGAAATTTATATGAAATCAAACCGAATTTTGTTATTGACCTGACCATGCCTGCATCTTTGTCCTAGTTCAATGTACTTTTGAAAAGTAGTCCTTGGCACACTTCTCAAAAATCACATGTGGCCCCTAGCCCTCAAAAAGTTGTGCATCCCCATAAAGCTATACACTGAAATAGACTTTACAATTTTTTGTGTCTTGTACCACTAAAATTTACAATTCTGGCTCTTTTCCCATTTTATACTTGCTGATCTACACATTTTGTTCCATGCATTGCAGGTATCACTATGGCATAAATCTATTAAATATTGACTCAATATTGGATTCTGCCTCTGCAAAGAGTTGTCCTCTTTCCACTTAGTAGGCCAGGGCTTTCCAAAGTTTTCCCGCGGTGACACACCAACCACCGTTGGTGCGTCGCTGCATGAAAACCCGGAAGTGCCGCCGTTGCGGCAGCGTGCAAAAACCCGGAAGCGCTGCTGCCGCTTTCGATTTTTGCGTGCCGCCGTTGGTGTGTCGCCGCAGGGAAACCCGGAAGCACTGATGATGATCAGTGCTTCCGGGTTGTGTGGTGACACACCAAACTGTGTGTGGCGACACACTTTTGTGCCGCGACACACAGTTTGGAAAGCTCTGTAGTAGGCATAGGCTGGGAATAGCCATCATGCAGTTAGATTGTTCAGGTCAACATTCCTGCAGTTTTTCAAACCTACATTCCCTATTTCAAGTTTTGTAATATTTATCCTCCCAGCTTTAATCAAATTAAATGTTACACTTGATAAAGTTTCCCCTAACTCTGTTTATAAATTCCAATAATACCATTACAAAATCCTTGAGCAGATTGCATTTTGTTATTTTTTAAAATATTGCTACTACTATTCACAGTCATTCTTAATTGCTTTAGTATGTCTCTCTCTCTCTCTGATGTGTGTGTGAGAGAAAAACATAGATTGTAATGTATATGACCTGATCTGATTTTCTTAATTACCCAACAGTTAATGTCAGGTACTTTTATGAACTCTGAACAGTGAGTGATCTCTAAAAATGTAGCCAATTTCTCTTCTTGCATCCTGTTGTTATTTAATTTTACACTTATTTCCCTTGACATGAGATCCATGAAAAATCTTTCAAAAACAAAGATTTTTCTGTTTTGTTTTTAAAGAAAATTCTCATAATTTTCTTTTTAAAAACTCACTAGATTATGAAGTCTTAAACTAAACCTTTGTTCTTCTGGAAACAATCAGTGGGCATATGAATATTGGAATACTGAGAACCATGTCTTCAAAACCTTACATTTCACTGCAATTGTCTGTGTATTTGCATTTCAGAGGACTGTCACTGAAGGACTGCTGTTGTGGCGGTACATGAAAGATGGTTAAGACTCTGTGAGAGAACTGTTATTGAAGACTGTTTAGAATGGCATTACTGTACTTGGTTATTTAGCAGCATCCAATGATAAAGTCTACAATTGTTCATGAAACACAAAATGCATTTTGTTTCATGCTCAAAACAAAACAGCTGCACCCAAAATGTTCTAGTGGAATAGACAAAGTGACTGTCATCCGTCAGAACAAAATCTACAAATGTTGTCTTCTGATCTCAAAACATTAGATATTTCAGCTGCAGGTTGGACATACAGGGTGAAAAAAGAAGCTTTGGATGCTGTGACTCCAGGGCTCATTTGGAGTATCCATGGGATACCTTCATGGCTATGACAACACTGGAACTTTCCACAGGCAAATCAAAGGCCTGTCCTGGTAACAGAAATGTCATGGCGACTATTTAACTAGAACTCTGCAATCATTTCTGGGACCTTAGAAATATTCTGCTAGCATATCTACACTTGAGGCTTATCCTTAACATTTCATTAGCCTTTGATGGGAGAATTGCTCTCTCAAATGGCTTGGGAACATTTTTCTCTCTTAGACACAATTTAGATAAGCAGCAACATAAAGAAATATTATTTGGATGTAGGACTGAGACTCATGGTGAGGCATCCCACCTTTTCCAAGTCTTATCAACCTCACATCAAATGTGGTGGATTGAACAAAGGCAACAAATGTGCAGGCTCTTCTCTTACTTGCGTGTTTCTACATGAAACTATTGGGTGTGCCTAACCCCCGGCCCCACAATTTTTGTGTAAGTCATTCTCCATTTAATGAGAACAGCTTACTGAAAAGCAGTTCAAAAGAGGGTTATGGGGAAAGTTCAAACAATGGAAGACTTCAGCATTCTTCTGTTTTCCATCCATGCTTCACATTAGAGCTTATATATTCTGCACTCTGTTTTAGAAGGATTCATTGACAGTCCAGTCCTGAATTACAGAAAGGTCTTGCTCCTTGGGAGGAAAGCTATGGCAAACCTAGACAGCATATTAAAAAGCAGAGACATCACCTTGCCGACAAAGGTCCGTATAGTTAACGCTATGGTTTTTCCAGTAGTAATGTATGGCTGTGAGAGTTGGACCATAAGGAAGGCTGAGCGCCGAAGAATTGATGCTTTCGAGCTGTGATGCTGGAGAAGACTCTTGAGAGTCCCTTGGACTGCAAGGAGGTCAAAGCAGTCAATCCTAAAGGAAATCAACCCTGACTGCTCATTGGAAGGACAGATGCTGAAGCTGAAGCTCAAATACTTTGGCCACCTAATGAGAAGAGAGGACTCACTGGAAAAGACCCTGATGCTGGGAAAGACTGAAGGCAAAAGGAGAAGGGGACGGCAGAGGATGAGATGGTTAGATAGCATCACCGATGTAATGGACATGAATTTGAGTAAACTCCGGGAGACAGTGGAGGACAGGAAGGCCTGGCGTGCTATGGTCCATGAGGTCACGAAGAGTCGGACACGACTAAACGACTGAACAACAACAACTCCTATCCTTGCATCTAATTTGGCATACATGCTGCAGTTTAAAATCTGTTTTCACAAATGTTTCCTTCCTGCATTGTACTACTTATAATCATAACATTGGAGATTTGTGGCTATTTAAGTGACAGAATCCCTTTGCAATCATTAGCTGGTTGATTTTCTGTCACTTCTATCAGTTTCTAACTGGCAAATTAACTGCTTTTAAGGAATAAACAGATATATATGGACTCCAAGCATCAAGATGTTTGTTTTAGTGCTCTGCTCCTGTGACAAGGCTATAGATTTTTAAAGTGTCAAATAATTATATTGGACTGTTTAGGTTAATTTGTAAATATTTGTGGTTTAAATTCTCTTCTAACGGCAGCCTTAAAATAACATGGCCAAGATAATTAGCAAGCATAGAATCTCTCTCTCCTCTCTCTCTCTCTCCAGTGATATTCAGCATCACTTTGTGTGTGTGTGTGTGTATCTATATCTATCCACCCATGACTAGAACCTGAATATGTTTGTGTTGGAAATGTGGTTCCATAAGCATCAATTCTTTGCTCCCTTCATCCTATTGATCTCTAGTGGAATTAAAAAGTAGTAAAGAGAGAAAGCAAAGGATTCCTTGCGCTGCTTTCTGCTAGTTGGAAGACTCTTAGGCTCTTCTCTACAACCTGCTTCCTTCTTTTTTTATTAATTTTTATTGAAAGTTTTAATAACAATAGTAAAAGAAAATACAAGCTAAGCTCAGAAAGAGGGGAAAGTAAAGAAAAGAGACAATAAAAGGTGTACAGAAAAAAGTAAAGAAAAAGAAAGAAATATTTAAAGAAGTAGCTTCCAATCTTCATCACAAGTACAAACTTAATAATTCATCACCCCTATAACATTACATACAAGTATCTCTTCCTTCCATAACCCAACCCTTATCCATACGCAAATCCATACATCATTAACATTTCAGTCCTATTGTCAGCAAAAAAGTCCGTAAAGGGATCCAAGATTTATACAAACATGTCTTATTTTAACCTTGACCAAACAAACCAACTTTGTACTTATCCAGGTCAATCTCTTGGTTATCATTTGTATTTCTACTTTAGTTGTTTTCTCTGTCTTATAGTCCTATTTTTTCCCCCCCAGTATTTCTGCAAATTCTTTATGTTCTGATATTTCTGCATCAGGCAAAATTTGTTTCATCTCTTGTAAATCTTCCAAGGTATTCTCTTTCCCATCAATAATTTCTTCTTTAATATCTATTCATAGAAAAATGTAACATTTCTGAGATTGAAGCTGCTATTTCTGAGATTGAAGCTGCTATTTTTTGACCCCATTCTTCAAAAGTCTCCTGAAGTATTTCAAACGTCATGGTGTTTTCTGTCATTTTGCAAGTTCCAATGCAAAGGTAGGCTTTTGACTTTTTTTCCTTTTCCCTTTCTGCCTGGAATCTTTATTCCCGTCTAGTGTTCAATTTCTGTTTTGACTTAAGATAGACTAAACAAATGGTTCCCATGAAGGGCTGTTTATTTATATAATTATTTCCAAAATCAAATAGCAAAAGTCCTAATATTCCATTATTCCAAGTTTGTCTGGTCCCTTAATTCATTTATAACTTTCTTGAACCAGATTCTTATTTAGCTTTTTGCCATTTATTTCTAATTCTTTAAGTTCTTAAGCTTATAGTTATTTTTTTCTTTTATTCAAGAATGAAGGTAAACTCACCAGGTGGCTTTTCAAACTTGGTGTTTTGAAGATATCTGTCAGGTCCGCGCAACCAATTTTCAGCTTTCTTTGGATTCTTGTAGCTTTCTTCAATTAAATAACTTTCCTTTTCTACTTTGAACTGGTTGAAGTTGTTTTCTTTGAAGTTTGAGCCTAGCAATTGTTACAATATCTAATATCCTTAAAGTAGTTGAATAGGTAATTGCCAAAAGTGATTAGAAAGTGAGTGAGCGAGCTCAGTGTCCTTTAAAAGGCTCTGCCATGGTTGAGAGCATGATGGTTCCCTTCGTCTCCCAGCGCTGAAACCTGCAGTCTCCTTGCTAGGAGCAGCTATCTGGAGCACAAGTGGGTGATCTCCCATCCTCTCCTTATCCAGAGAGGTTCCATGGGACCGGTCTACTTGCTAGTCCTTTGGTCTTAGCTGCAGTCGTCGTCTCCAGTCATTCGGAGACATCCTAGCTCGCCATTCCTCACCTGGAAGCTCCTCTACAACCTGCTTCCTATAGGAAAGAGTACTTCTTCCACTCTTCTCCTTTCTCCTACTCTGGAGACAGAAAACTCAGAGATTCCAGCTGTATATCCTAGCATGAAATTTCCTTAATAAACCTTCCTTGACCTTTTGAAATTTAAACATCTGATTCTTTTATACTCTTAATGGGCTTAGTTCTGCTAATACACATATGCTCTGCTAAATACAGATCCCAGAGAATGAACTGGAGGATCCCAATGAGAATTATCTCAGCTCTCATTTATTTTCCCCCAATAAAAGGTTTATGGGCCTAGGAACTGAGAGAACTGCCTGCATAACTTAAAAAGCTGTGAGAGAAAGTAATGTGTATTCAGCATGGGGATGGAACAGAGCGCCAAGGTAACTGAGAAATTGGATGGTCCTGTATTTGTATCTGTGCTGGAGAAGGTTGGAAGTCATTCTTTTTGTATTTCTTTCTATTTCTGCATTTTTTTAGTTTGTCTTTTTTCTTTTAGTCTTCTCTCTAATCTTTTTATCTTTTGTATTTTATATGTACTTTGAAAGTATGCATATATACACACACACACACACACACACACTATATATATATATATATATATATATATATATATATATATGAATGAATGAAATTGGATTGTCCTGAATTTGAGTTGTGATTCTTTAAAATGGAAATGATTTTGAGAAGTCCAAAACAGTCTCTTGCAAACTCAGCAACCATCAGAATCATGAGAAGAGCAAAAGGCTTGAGATAAATGTTAATGAGATGCTAGCGACATCAGACCAGCTAGCAGTTCAACTAGTGACTCAACCTAAAACAGTCTTAATTGAATTAGTGTTAAATATAGTCCCAGAATGTTTTGAAACTGGTGAATGCTCTAGAAATCTCTTGGCTCTTGGCTTTCTTGATGGTCATTTTGTGATGCTTGGCTGCTATGTGTTTTTATTTTTATATTATTTTATCTGTTTTATCTATTTTATTGTAAGCTTCTGAGAGTCATGTATGTGAGATGGGTGGCTATATAAATCAAACAAATAAATAAGAGAAGAATCACAGTTACTGTTTGTAATAAACTGTGCAGAAGTTTTTAATGTATGCAAAGATGCAAACAGGAAATCAGGAGGGAATGGAGAAGATGATTTATAAGTAGGTAGAGAGACAGAAGATGTTACCTTTACAGCAGCCCCAAGTGTATGCAAATTAAATGTCCCCAAGGAAAAGGAACTACTGGAGAGAAACAAACCAAGCCACAGTCTAAAGACAATGATTCCTCAAGGAATAAGAGGAGCAACACAGAGAGGTAGACAAAAACTTACCTTAAATCTGACAGTCAGAAACTCACCATTTGGACACCCAGCTTTTTAGAGCTAACACTGACAAGCATTCTTAAAGGATCTTTACTGATTCTGTTATAGTAATTTAATTAAGGAAAGGGAGATTCACTAAACTGGAGATAGATTTTGTTTTGTTGTTTATTCATTCAGTCGCTTCCGACTCTTCATGACTTCATGGACCAGCCCACGCCAGAGCTTCCTGTCGGGGAGATAGATTACAAAGTTCCAATTTATTTAACATATGGAAGGCAATTCTTTGCTAAAGTCAAAGGAACTATAAATTATAAGATTGCATTGCAAACTGGGAAAAAAGTGAAATGGATTGAATGGATTATTAATGATGCTGCATATGTTCCTCTCCTTATCAATGATATATGCCACTGAAAGAGGCTATAAGTAAAATTCAAAGGTTTCGTCACATGTAAAGATAAGTTGAGGAAGGGTCTCTCAAAGTGAGTAGCCTACTCAAAGTGGATTGTCTGAATGAAAAGTCTAAAGCTTCATCATAATGCCCATGTAGGAAGTGTTGAATTTGTGACATGGGAGACTGGGTCATACAAACTCAAATGCATTATCTCAACTCAAGAATGAGGATTTTGCTAGATGCCTGAAGATAGAATGTGGCAATGTGGAATATATGTCTCTATCTCTATATCTCTCTGTTATGTTAAGGCAAAGGAAACTGATCCACTTGTAAAAGAAACCTGAGAAGGAGAAGGAAACACAGCTCCCCCTAGAGATGATTCATAGTGATATCTATGGGCCCATGAAGATTAAAACATTTATTAGTGACTTTCTGAGATGTATATTCATGTTATTTGATTAGTGAGAAATTGAAATTGAAATGCTGGAGTAATTTAAAGAATATTTTGGAAGAGACATCTACAATTTTGGGAGCATTCAAAGAATGGAAATGAGTACTGCATAGAGGATATGGCAAGATACTTGAGGGAAGAGGATGAAGGGCACCAAACAACAATACTATGATAGAAAGAGACAAAGAAACTTAGATATGAAGGAGTACATGTTGGACATGCACAAGTTTGTAAAATATCTTTGATAGGAGAGTGCAGTGCTCTGGATTCAATTCAGTTCAGAATCCATGAGGGAGCATGAGTATAGCATCCCTATGTGGCTATTGTGGAAAAAGACACAGCTCTTTTAAAGGATTGCAGAGCAGTAATGCATTTGTATTCCCACACATTCCAAAGCATCACTTCTTCTCTTCTTAATCAAATCTAAAACATTGTACAGCTTTGAATGCTGGATGCTGTCATAGAAACTATCCAGATGTGTGGCATATCTTGATAAGAACAAGAAGTAGAAGGCAAGTTAAGTGCCAGATATTGGACTAAGCATCCAAGTAAGGGAAACTAAAGGCAGCCACAGTAAAGAGTTCATTGTAAACCTTAAGCCCGCCAGCAAACATGAACTAGAAGGGGATATAGAAACTGAATGTGTGGTGAGGAACTCAACAAGACACAAAGGAATTCCACCCAAAATACTTGTTTACATTGTCAAACTGGAAAAAAACAGAAAAGCCATCCATATGGAAGATACTGAAGGGATGTCAGGCATTGAACCCCATGAATGAAGAGATGTTGCAATGGAAGAAGTTGAATCTCCACACAAGAACCATATACGGGCACTCATAGAATTACTTGCAGGAAGAAAGGCTGCGAGGTGCAAATGATATTTAAAATAGAACATGAAGCAGAAGCTGATATCCAGTGCTACAAGGAAGATTAATAGCCATGTACATTCTCTCAAATTATGGCAAAGATTATGAGAAGACATTTGCTGTAGTAGTGGAACACACTTCTATAAGGATGCTTCTTAATACTGCAGTAGCAATAAAGATGCATTTACAATTAAAGGTAAAATCTATTTTCTTGCATGGAGAGATCAAGGAAGACAACCTTGGACAACCAGCAGGATTTGAAGAAACTGAAAAAGAAGGACTTACAGCAGAGCTTTCCAAACTGTGTGTCGCGACACAAAAGTGTGTCGCCACACACAGTCTGGTGTGTCGCCGCACAACCCGGAAGCGCTGATCATCATCAGCGCTTCCGGGTTTTCCCGCGGCGACACACCAACGGCAGCGCGCAAAAACCCGAAGGCAGCAGCAGCGCTTCCGGGTTTTTGCGCGCTGCCACAACGGTGGCACTTCCAGGTTTTCCCGTGGTGACACACCAACGGCGGTTGGTGTGTCGCCGCGGGAAAACTTTGGAAAGCCCTGACTTACAGTATAGGGAAGCTTCAGAAGAACCAAATGGTTTAAGTAAACGTTCACACAGGGAAACTGACCCATGCCTATACTAAATATTCAGAATGGCAGCTAAAGAATTATGTGGCTGATTTAATTTTATGCTGTTGGGAGAAAGAAGATGATCTAGAGCAGAGCTTTCCAAACTTTTCATGTTGGTGACACACTTTTTAGACATGCATCATTTCGTGACACACTCTTACAGCAGGGCACAAGGCAGGCACTAGGACCTGTGAGGAATCACAGCAAGTTTGGAGGCAGCAAGGCACAAGGCAGGCACTAGGACCTGCGTGGAATCCTGGCAGGGCTCGGAGGCAGCAGCAGTCGTGACACACCCAGACACTGCAGCCGACACACTAACGTGTCCCAACACACAGTTTGGAAAGCTCTGATCTAGAGATTGTGAAGCGCCTAAACAAGGAAAGAGAAATATGAAAGAACTAGGAGATATTATGTGCTTAGACAGGGCTGCAACTGGGGGGGGGGGGGGCAAGCGGGGCATGTGCCCCGGGCGCCACGCTGGGGGGGGTGCCAAAATGACAAAATAACCCATGGGGGGGCACGGAATCCATGTTTGCCCCGGGTGACACAGACCCTAGTTCCATCCCTGTGCTTAGAATGAAAATCAGGTGGATACTGCTTTTCAGGGTTAATCTATATTTCCTGCTTGCCCCAGCGCAAGGCAGGCCACCTAACACTTCAGGGCAGGGATGGTTGATGTCATCTTCAGCCCACTCCTAGCCTGCTGGGAAAATGACTTCCACCCATGTTTTCCAGCTGGTTATCAAAACTAGTGTTTTGCCCTCTCTAACAACACAAGCAGGACAGTCAAAACCATCTGATGCACTTCATTAATTCCAACCTAGACAATACCGCCATTCCAAGTGGCTGATGTGTGCTCTGGTGGGCATGATCCTGCTCTCTACCTTTGATGGCTAATTCGTACTGGTCTGCTTGGCTGCCTGCCATGAAAGGCTGAACTTTTTTTTTTTGCTTTTAATAGGTTCTGCAGTTAAATGGTGAAGTGCCAGCTGTTTCCTCTGTTTTTCCTTTTAACTGTGTAAAATTGACATGAGTTCTGCCAAGTTTCCCCTTATAGCCCAAGTGATAGGAAGATGTATAAAACTGCTGTCATTTTTCTCCCACCAGTTTTCAAAAGAGATGCCCACAAAAGGGAAAGCAATGGCACATACTTTCTTGGCACGGTGGGAAAAGCAATAATCTTCCAATCAGAACCATATCAACTGCATCAGGACAGAATACCTGCCATCTCTGTCTCCAGAGTGAGGAAGGTATCAGAATCCAGAAAGGATTTTCTTAAAGCAGCTTCATTTTCAGCCAGTTTATGCACGGGGGATAAGCTCTTGAAGGCTGTAGTTTTAAAAAGTCAGGAGCAGAAGATAAAAAACATTCTGAAAGCCTGGGATTAAAAAGACTAAGGAAATTAGCGCAACAGTTGGTGCAGAAATTATAAAACAGAATGAAAATGATGAGCTTCTATCAGATAACATCAGAACAAAAAGACATTTGGGAAGCTTCTGTATATAAGCCACAGTGACAATACCAGGGGTTGCTTTAGCTCATAGCTTTCCAAACTGTGTGTCGCGACACTTTAGTGTGTCACAACACAGAGTTTGGTGTGTCGCAACACAACCTGGAAGCGGCGGCAGGGGCGTGCACGGCGGTAGCGCAGCGGCGGTGGTGTGTATGGTGGCAGCGGCAGCGACGACAGCAGCGGTGCGCCATCAGTGCTTCTGCGTTTTAGCGGAGGCCGCCGCCACCACCACCACCGTGCACACCGCCACCGCCACCGCTGCCGCCGTTGGTGTCGCCAACGGCGGCACTTTGGAAAGCACTGCTTTAGCTGTTTTGATCTTAACAGAAAAGTAGGTGCACTAACTAAAAAAGATTGGATTGCAGTCAAAAATTCAGAAGGTACCTAAAACAGCATATTTGTGTCTCAGACTACCAGCATTCAGTAATCTTAGGGTGATGGGATTATGCTTCTGAGGGTTTATTCTCACACAGTCAGTGAAAAACAACATGATAGTAAATCTGATTCTTGCAAAAACAAGGGACAGAGGGAAACAGGTGAGCTTGCTCAAAATAAGCATCCCGTTACATGGGACAGGAAGTAACAGGCTTTTATATTATTCCTCTGTTGAGGGTTTATTCTTGAAACACAGCACAAATATTACTTATCAAAACTTCTTGGATTTCTTCTGAATTTGCCTAAGTGATTCCAGTCTTGCCTCTGGATGGAAACTGACAGCTCTGAAGTCAGAGCAGACTGTAAGTGGACACCTGGTGGTCTTTTAATTTTTTGTTTATGGAGATGGAGTTCACAATTGGGCCATCTGTGAGCAGCTAATAGTTACCCTCTGGCCACAGAAGCAGAATATATGTCAACAGAATTGTTGAACCAAAACCAGCTAAGATGTTTGAAGACAACCAGGGATGTAGTCAACTTTCACAGATGGAGAGTATTAAGTCTCAGATAAAAACATGTTGACATGAATCACTTTCATGTGGGAAATATGCAAAAGAAATGAATTGAAACTAGAATTGAAACTAAACAATAAGGGTTTTTTTCCCTGTTATTAAAAAATGGATGCATGGGGGTGTTCATGAAACCAACACACCCTCACTTTAAATAAAAAAAAAAACTGCTCATGTTTCACAGTGTCATAGTCCTGCTGGTAATGATTGCACTCCAGCTGCTACTGGGTGATATTTTTTAAAAAAAACTCCTGAAAATCTCCAGAATAAAGTCAAGGAGCATTGCTTTTACTTTGATTTAGCTTCAGTCATAATCATACAACAATGACTGCCATCAGATCAAAATGAGAGCAGTATGAACTGCATTCACTTTGGGATTTTAGAAGTGGAAGGAGGACAGGTGAGGAATATCTGCAATTGAAAAGAGGAGCAGTACCACTAATATTTCTGTCATGACCACCACCACCACCCCGTTGCAAATCTACAACCAATGAACAGGGCTACCTAATACTCTGTCCCAGAGCATTTCGACACTAGCAATTTATAGCGCCACCTAGCCACTGCTGTGGTGATATAAAGCTTCTCTTCAACAGTGATATATCTTCACAGTCATGACTGGATGATTCTATAAATCTTAAATGTGGAAATGCTCTGAGTTTTCAGAACAAAAGGGAACGGGGCAGAATTAAAAGCATGTCTGAAGCAGTCCTTTATTCATGATATAATTCAAAGGTTAAATCAGAACACATAGTGATAATCTATAGAAGCATACTGTTAGTCTGCCTGGGGTAAATGATAATGCTGACACTCAGTAATACATCACTTTCACAGTGTTTAAGGATTTATTACAGGATAAATGCTCAAAGGCATAGTAAAAGAAGGAGATTCTATTGTAGGCTTGGGAAGCCAGTGGCCCACCAAGTATTATTGGATTCCCCATTCAGCCAGCATGACTAATAGTCAGGGATGACTAACAGCAACACCCCTACATTATAATTTGAATAGTTGTATCTTTATTGCTTTGTGTATTATAATGATATATCAGGATTTCTTCGTATAGCTGGCTGAAGGCACCTTAATCACTCTAATTCATGGGAAGTGTTAACAAGCAGCTTTTCTGAAAGGAATTCTGAAAGACATTTGGTTAGCATTATCCATTTTCATGTACCAGCTGATAGGTGTGATAAATTCTAAATATGAAGAGGAACCTAAGATTTTTTTAAAAAAAATAGTAATTGAAATCTTAGGGTCCTCTTGGATTTTCATTGATGTGAAACTTCAAATGAAATAGAGGATGATAAATGGTTTATCAACACATTTAGAGCTAAACAGCACAATTGTACATGCCCAACATGATATATCCTGTAGAGTCCTTGGTGCTCTCTGAGCTTGGTTGTTTGCTTGCAGACGTTTCATTACCTCACTAGGTAACATAATCAGGGCACTGATGTAATGAAACGTCTGCAAACAAACAATCAAGCTCAGAGAGCACCAAGGACTCTACAGTTCAACCCGGAGCTACAGATAGTCTTTTCTATGATATATCCTTTCTTGGACTGTACCACCTTAAAATGAAGTTGAAGGTAGCAGAGTGGGAAATCTAAACAAATCTTGCATGTTCAAACCATCTATGTTAAAAAGTCCAACATCTTTTCTTAAATATCATTTTGTAAGAATGAGAACATTTAATTTTTTTTTAGACGAGGAAAGAGAGATGCTTTTAAATTCCTTATAGAAGGCAACCCTCTATAACTCTTTAGTCCTGCTACAGTAACAGGAATCCAGTGTTATAAACCATACAAAGATATGTGGATCAATGAAAGGACTAGGAAATAAATGGATGGTGCAGCCAGAGCTGCCCTGCATTAAAAAGATGTATGGACTTCTGCCCACCTCCTAGATTTGATTCAAATACATTTTCCCTTCCTGAAATCTGAATTGGCAGTATTGACAAATGACAGGACTGCTGCTCACACAGTTTGGCACTATATATCTTGTTTATATAACCATTAGGACTGGTTCCATCTTTTTGTAAAATTAAATGTGAAGCTTATTGAAACTGAAAAACTGTAAACACGGGACAATTATATTTCCAGGTGAAGCACTCAGAACTATATTAGTTGAAGCAAATGAAGTTGGAAAACTATATTACTCTTCTGCTATCCATAATGTAACTTACCTTGCTCTCCAGTTAAATTATTCTTGTCTCTTCTAGTGTTTATCTTCGATTTTATCTGCAAGTTTCACATGAGACAGAAGGAACATTTCTGCTTATTGGAAGGGTGACAAAACTTGTGGTGGCCTTTTAGATATCCCATTTAAGGAAAAACCTTTAGGACATCTTTCACACTCTGTAGATCAATGCAGATTAACAGCATGCATCAGAAAGCTATAGAGCTGTGATTGAAAATTGCCTTTCTCCCATATTTAAATACCTCCAGGCAGTTCAAGGCTCCCACCATCAAATTACACCACCTCAGAGTTTTCATTATTAACTCTTCCTCTTTCTTTCCTTCTGGACATACTAAAATGGTAATTTTAAATACGGTGAAATAGTTTATTAAGTGGCAATGTTCCTGAATATCTAATTCTTTCCTGTGAATGAAAGGATATTTTATAAAATGTTTTGAACAATCACTTTCAAACAGCAAAATGATAATTATAAAAGGTACCAATCTTCCCAAAGGAAGAGCTTTTTGAATGGAATATGATACACAATATATACATTTGAAATGCAATTTTCAGCAAGGAAGGAAACTTGGAAAATAAATATAATTTTGTGTATTTATTTACTTCATCCAAATTGGTTCCAAGGAAATTTGTAATGTAAGATTAATCTGAAAATGATTTTTAAAAAAACTGTTCTTGCTTTTTCCCCCTGAACATACTGAATAACCATTAAATATTCTACATATTAATGTGTGTTCACTCATTTATTGACATATTCCCAAGAACAGAGACAGCATTGTTTGAAACCATCTTTTTCCCTACTGTCTGTCTTTATTATTCTAGTGCTGACATGTTACAATTTAATTAGAATCCAACACTTGTGAATGTAGTCTCTCGGGCATAAACTAATAAAGTACTAAACATACATCTGGACGGTGAAATGTTTACCTGTGTTTCTTGCTTGTCCATTCACTGCAGTAGGATAGACCATAAAGGAAAAAAGATGCAATCCTGATTTTCTTTCTTTTAAAAAATGTAAATGTCATATGGGCACTGTGGCTTAGGTCTATTAGACATAGACTGCAAAAATCTGGATGACCGCAAAATTGCAACAAAGGGACAAAATACCACTAGCTCTTTGCTGCCACATACTGGTCATCCAGATTTTTGCAGCACAAAAAGTCTGATAGTTCTACCACTGTTGGTCCACTTAAACACCCTTTTGGACAAAAAAACCCTCTTTCCTTTAGCCTCCTAGAAGTTACAGATATGGTGGCTTTTCCTGGAGGAAATGGAGTTTGCTAGTTTCTGGCAACAGATTGGCAGTATTAGTGAAGAATGTACCTGCCATGTTCTTAATCACCACTTGGTTTGTTGAAGATATATTGTTTTGTTGCATTTTAACCTTATCAATGTTAGGTTGATGGGTTGCTGTTTTTTTGTTTTTTGTTTTGGTGCAGTTGAGTCAATGTTGACTCCTAGCGACTGCCTGGACAAGTCCCTGCAGTTTTCTTGGCAAGGTTTTGAAAGCCGTTTGCCATTGCCTCTTTCCTAGGGCTGAGAGACAGTGACTGGTGCAAGATCACCCAGCCGGCTTTGTGCCTAAGGCGGGACTAGAAATCACTTTCTCCCGGTTTCTAACCGGATGCCTTAACCACCACACCAAACTGGCTCTCTTAGGTAGATTGGGAGTAGAGATAGCACTTAAGAAACTTCCACTTGTATTCTTCTCTTTGTATCTGCTCTTCTTTCCTTTTCTTGGAAAACGTAGGTTCTCCCCTTTGGCCTTCCTTCTTTCCTTCCCTCCTTTTTGATACTATTAGGACACAAAGTTCAGAGATGAAGATTTTTTTACCATAGCAGGTAAAGGCTCTGTTAAGTATGATCCCAGGGAATGAACAAGAAGATTCCAAGTATTATCAGGTCAGCCCTTCAAAATAGGCAAGGTCAAGAAACAGGCAGGGCAGGGATTCCAGGAATGCTTTTTATTGTAGTAAGGCAGAATAACAGAATTTTGCAAGCCTGCTGGAGTGGCTTTTTTAGTTTCCTTCTCATACTTCCCTCTTTCTCATGGCTGAGTACTTTTCTGAAAGTGCCCCGTTAACAGCTCATTCATTTCTTCTTCATTGCCAAGGAAAGACCCACATTCTTTCACATATTTCAGCCTGTTTTTTCCTTACATTATTATTTGCAGGACTCTGCTGCCACCACACCTGCTTGATAATTCCAACGTCATGCACTGAAAAGTAACTCACAGTATCAGGTGAGGCACTGGAGGGCAAGTTGGCCTGGGAGAGTGCCTGAAGTGCCATTGCTATGCCATTGCAGTGGTATGTCTATGGAACTCTCTTAAGCTGTTCCATTTGTCTCTTCTGGCATGATAGGTCTCAGTAGGGTCATTCTCCAGAATGTGGCACTGAGGGCAAAGCAAGCTTGCACAGTGCCTGAATTATGCTATTTATTATGTGCTAAATGCCTATTATTACTTCTTATTACTGTTAAAGTTTAACAGTAATACTAACCTTTATCACCACTAGCTCATCTTCAGTTGTCTTATTATTTGACCTTTTGTACCTCCCTCTACAGTTGATTCACTTGTGTTTAGTCAATATCTTACTTTTCTTGGGCTATTCTTGGGCTACTCCCTCCTCACTTTGATAGCAGCTGATGGTTCGAAATTGGGTCACATAAGCTGTGTCACGTCAGCAAGAGTTTGCTGTTGTGCCTAATTCTGTTGCGTCTGCCTCTGAAGAGAAAAGAATCCCAGCAGGTCTTCACTTCCAGATCTTTAATGGATCAATCACTTGCAACTACTGCAAAGACAGACTGGAAACTGCTAACAGTGGCAGTCTTTAGCCAATATATAATACTTGACCTTTGTAGCTGCAGCTGAGCATGACTGACATAAGAATCCTTTCCTTGGGTCAGGTATCACAGTGGAGATAGTTTTCCAAAGCACAATAGTTGCTCATTTGGCACATGGCAGACAATATATTACAATCTAAATGGAGAGAAATGGGCACAAAACAAATTCTTATAATTTCCAGAGAAGCGGGAAGTGCTAGGAATGCTGTGTGCTTTGGATAATAAGAGTATTGCAATTTAGTCTAGATAACCAAAGGCCACGGAAGGAAGCAAACAACCCGGAGCACATCCTCCCTTATAACAAACACCCACCTATGTAGGAAACAGCTTGGCTGATCTCAAAAGCTACACAGGGTTGGATCTGATTAGTCCTTGGGTAAAAGAGCATCAAGAAATTCCAGTGCTGTAAGCCAGACTTGGAGATTGAAAAATGTCCCAGAAGAAGACAGTGGCAAACTTACTTCTATCTTGTTGCCCTAGAAAGCCATATGGAGTTGTCCAGATGGTCAGCAATAGTTGTGGTCAACTTGTAAACATCAATTTGCAAATATATGTTCAAGGTATTTTAGAATCAGCCTCCACACACACAACATATCAGAACGGCACAAGGGAATTTACAGTAGAACTATAAAAAGATAAAATGCAAAAATAATAAAGGCTAAAGCTAAAAGGCAGATAAAATACATATAGCAAGACAACTTTCTAATATGAAGAAGTAGCATTAATCATTGCAAGTTCAAGCAATATCCTTTGTGAACTAAATCCTATAAATCATAGTGTGGGGCAAAGCCGCTCCATACCAGGATATAGTCCTACAAACATCTCTGTCTTGTCCTTGGTGCCCACCAGCCATTTTCCCTTGGACATGATGTGTATCAGGGCCTTGGAAATGAATAAACGCTTTGCATAGTTTTATGGTATTCTTTGGTAATAATAAGGATAGTATGTGTGAGTATGTGTGTCTTAGCATGAAGAGAATAGAAAAACCGCAGATGACACAAACAGTGTTATTATAGTAAAATATTAATAGGGGGCGGCGGGGATAGGAACAGCTTTCTTGGTTGTCATTTGCAAGTACCCACTATCAATTCACAGAGATATTGTTATGGATATATCCTAGCTATGCTTTTGAAATAGCTCCCTGGGTGCCTGACTCATCTTTCATATGATTAATAGCATACGTGCTTATTTTAAAATTAAGGCATTTGTTTATATATGTGTGTGTGTGTGTGTGTGTGTATATATATATATATATATATATATATATATATATATATATATAATCATGCGCCAAGTATTTGATAGAGATGAATTGCTGAGTTTAGTGACAAATTGCAGAACTGTAACGATGCATTGCAGAACTGTGTGATAAACAGCATTCACTGGGTGCCCCTGCCTGCCTCACTTGTTTCTGCCCTATTAATATATCTTTGCCAAACCTTCCTTCTAAGATACTAGTCCCAAAAGTCCTTCATCAGTGCAAGCCCAATTAATGTATATTAAGGTTGTCCCTGTTAAATTTGCAGAGAGTTGCACTGAAGAAGTCAAAGTCTTAAACCTCTGCTGTTACACACATTTTACTTATAATCATAACAACAAACCAGGAAGCATGTTTACCAGGCCTATGCCAATTCTCCTAACTTGGAAAGGTTTATACTGTCTGTCCTGTCCTGTGATTTGGAATTTACAAGTCACATCTCACGGCCTTTTAGTTTATAAATAACTTTACATCCTGATCCCAGCAGTCCTAAGCTGCTGTGATTCTTGTCTCCTCTGGTTCTTAGGAGGCATAAAATATGTGATGTCATCTTAGTGCCTGGGCATCACTGAAAATAAGAGTTGTAAGATGGATAGAGGCTGATTTTTTTTTAAAAAAATGGTTCAGTACTTCATACAGGTAGTCCTCACTTATCAAGTGCTCGTTCAGCGACAGTTCAAAGTTACAACAGTGCTGAAAAAGGAGATTTATGACCAGTCCTTGAAGTTGCAGCCGTTGCAATGTCTCTGTGGTCACGTGATTGTGATTTGGGTGCTTGGCAACCAACACGCATTTACGACTGTCGCAGTGTCCTGCGGTCATACGATCACCATTTGTGACCTTCACAGCCAACTTACAACAAGCAAAGTTAATGGGGAAGCTGCCAGGAAGTCGCAAGTCATGGTCTTGTGCCATCATGCTTAATGACTGTGGGTGCTTTGCTTCACGACTGCAGCCGGAACTGATATCATAAGTCGGTGTGGTCACGTGACATTTCACTTTATGACCGCGTCACTTAGCAATAGAGTTGCTAGTTCCAATTGCGGCTGGTAAGTGAGGACTACCTGTATCTCTTAATAAAAAGGAATTAGAAAAATTCATGGAAGATCAGACTATAAATAGCTACTAATGATGGCTACAGTTCATTTTCAACTTCCAGTTGTTGTGAACAATTGTCAGAGAAGATAATTACACTCATATCTTGTTTGTGAGCTTCTAAACAATATCTGGGGGAATAAATAAATATCAGGGTAAAATTCACTTCAGTGTCAAAAAAAATGCAGTGGATAACTGAAACAAATACATGTTATCCTAAAAATCACTCTTCAAGGACTGGCGTTTCAAAATGAATTGTTTTGCTGAACATTTTGCTGCCAAATGTTTTAATGCATGGCATTGAATGGCCTGAAACCAGCAGCCAAACCAGCAACCATTTTTATTTGGCACTGAAACACCCAAGCATTTTTACTCTGACTCCAGTAACTTTTTTACTTATTGATCAGCTTTGGAAACAGAATGGATTTCTTTCTCATATCCTTGTTCTCATAACAAGACAATGTTGTAGCTGTTGCAGAACAATAATTTTGAGGATGTATTTGTGGGGGCCATCACAAAATGAGCACTACGGTGGGATAAACAGTTCAAGAAGATCAGTTTCCCCAATGAGACTTCTCCTTGCTACATTCCTTCTAGACCTTCAAGATGGTCTCCAACGCATCAACTGACTTTTCTCTTTTTTCCTAAGAAAACGGGACATTTCCAAATAAGGAATGGGTTGCAGTCACTCATCATTTTTATTTTCAATGAGCATTCTGGTACAAAAAATGTTGCTAGAAGCCGGTACCTGGTATAGTAGAATATCAGGAAAAAGTAAAATTAGATTTGGCAGGAAGCCTGGCTGATTTCCAGGTATCCTCACCAATGTTATTACTTCATTACCTATGAGGAGCTAGCAGTCCAACATAATGTTTGCTTGCTTTTATACCAATAGAAATTTTGCCCCAAAACAGTATTGACTCACTCAGTATTTCTCGGTATTTCTCAGCTTCACAGTATTCTCATTTTGGTTACAAGGCTTCATATAGTTATGCATACAAACATGTGGATTAATTCTTTCAGTTTTTTAGTTATATTAAAATGTTTTTATGCTTTTTTCTTTCTTTCTGAGTTGCTTTCATGGCATTCATTGAAATGAACATGCGCTCAGTTATATGTGCATACATTTTTACCACTGATTAACCTAGGTTAATTCCAACTTCCTAACCACTACCTCAGATGAGCTCTACAAATAATAGATGGAAAAACTTCAGGCTGTAAGTATAACCTTAATATCCATTGTGTGATGGAGCATAACTTAATGAACTTATAACTATAATGAACTTGTTCACAGAAAATGAAAGCCAAGTTAAAAGGGAGAAAGAGCTGCTATCAATCTCACTTTATGGGCCAGTTTAAAGAAGGGGTGGCAGTGTATTCAGCTGCACTGGGCCCAAGAAAAATAGCACGTACACACACACACACACACACACACACACACACACACACAGAGCAGAGTTGGTAGCAGGCTATGGGTAAATGAAGTGCCTGCCTCCTTGCTCTACCCTTGAGGGTGCACCCTATGTTAATCTTGGGCCAATCAGGCTTTGAGTAGGTAGGTGCATCCACAGGCTAACAAAGCTCTGTTTTGGTCAATTAGGTAGATTGGGTTGAAGGGATTTGAAGGGTACACTGTAGACTAGTGTTTCTCAACCTTGGGAACTTTAAGATGTGTTGGAGAATACTGGCTGGAGAATTCTGGGAGTTGAAGTCCACACATCTTAAAGTTCCCAAGGTTGAGAAACACTGCAGTAGACTTCCCAACGTTGAGAAACACTGCAGTAGACTAACCCAGTTCCATTTAGCCAGAGGGTAGATCAGTCCAACAGAGTAATTTTACTGCATGGTGACGTTTGTATCCAATATGCTTGTTCTAGATACATCTTTGACTTTTAGTTCAGGTTCTAGGGGCATTCCATATTAAGTGCATGATTTTAATCTCTCATTTTGCAGAAAACTGCAGTGATGATCTAGGGATGTATGTAGGGAAGAACTCCAAACCTGGTTTGCATTAGGCCCCAAATTCCTTGATCCAGCCCTGGCATTTTAATGCTAATGGCACATAGAGTGAGAGGACCCCCCTTTTTCCCGTTTGGGTAAGCTTAAAAAGCAGTCTTAACAGCTTGAAAATTGCCCTTTTTAACTTAATGTTTTTGAGAGTAGAAGAACAATGTCATGAATGACACTGAAATGCATGGCCTGCTGTTGCACGTTTTTATTGCTAAAATATTAAGTGGCTTAAAAACAAATTTCTAAGTGCCATATATTTAGGGGAAGAAATCCTCTGGACTGCAACTGAGCAGGGGGAAAAGCTTCAACCAGATTATGTAGAAGTGAAACATATTGTTACGTGCAGTTCATTTCCCTGAGCAATAAAAAGTTCCAGAGGCAATGATAACCTGGGTTTGGAGATATTACTGCCTTTAGGTAATATTTGAGTTTATTTACAAATATACAAGCTGATTAATAATGGAGATAAACAGTATAGCTCTTCTATCAACCAACAAATTAGATTTCTTAAAGAGAGAGTCCCAAAGGTCCATTCTAGAAATATATTATCTCTCTCAATCTATTTTTGTTCCTTCTTAGACACATATATCTCATCATTCTTGCCTGGGATGAGGACAGATATTCTCCGTCCTCAAAAGATTTTCACTATATCTAAGTATCCTGAACAAGGAACAGTCAAGTCTGCCTGGCAGGCTTCACTACTATTCAAAGCTCAATGAATGAAACCATGTGTTTTGGAACTATGAGGGGCTTTTAGGCTGGCATCAAAGATGAAGTCTTAAAAAACAGTATGTAATCTCCTGTGCTCAAAATACCAATGGAAGTTCAAAACCAGAAATGAAAAACACACCCATTTAGTCTGGCAGTATTATTCATAGCAAGATGATTTGCACTGAGTTTAATAAAATGTTTAACAATGAGTTATCAACAGTATTTGACAGTGAAATCCATCCTGCCATGGAGTCAAAGGTAATGTTCAAAGAGAATGAATACTGACTAAACTATATTAACTAAATGGGAAAAGATGATTCTAATATATTAGTGTCAAAAACAATCACATTAGAAAAGGAGACTATAGGTGAGCTGAGCAAATTTGCCTCACTTGTCACCAGTTAGAAACAGAATGAAGGAAATGAAGGGAGTGAACACTCTCACTGCCTAGTGGCATATGCAAAAATACTTCCTTGCTTATTTGCTCATAGAATGATGGTATATGTATGTATCTGCTCTTGTGCTCCAGCATAAACTGGTGAGGAGCATTAGCAATTGGAAATATGAAGCAGGGTCAAAATGGCAGCACAGGCTTCTGAAGTGTTTCCAATTTACCTGGAGAAGCAATGGTGTGTAACCTGGCTTTATACATAACCACACAGATACACAGATCTCTTAAAGCTTAAAGCTCCAGAATAGCTTTCCTTAAGCTAGTGCTCACTCGGATGTGTTGGAACCATGAGGGGCTGTTAGGCTGGCATCAAAGGTGAAGTCTTAAATAACAACAGACAGGTCCATAAAAAAAATAAGTGGAAGGAGAGCTTGAATGGAGGAGATAAAATGGCTAGTACAACCTAAGAGAGAGATCTCGACAATAGTGGCTGTTTAAGATTTGTTGGTTTAGTAAAGAGTAATGCTGGCTGGTAAACCTAAATTGAGGGACCGCGGTGGCTCAGTGGTTAAGACGCTGAGTCAGAGGCCATTAAGGTTGAAAGCTCGGCAGTTCGAATCCCAAGAGCGCGAGCCGCGTGCCGGAGTGAGCTCCCGGCAATTTGTCCCAGCTCCTGCCAACCTAGCAGTTCAAAAGCATGCAAATGCAAGTAGATAAATAGGTACCACTTTGGTGGGAAAAATCACAGGGACATGAAAGGAGCCTCCTTGGGCGTCCCCCGGGCAACAGTGATGTCACCGGCAAATCCTTTCAGTACAAAAGCGCCTTGGTGCTTCTGATACGAAAAAAAAAAAACCTAAATTAGCCAGGGCAGTGGTATATGCTGAAGACTTGTTTGTTTGAGGGCAATTTTAGGAAAAAAAATTGCTGAGTAAGATTGAGTAAGGTCCGGAAGAAGATTGTCAGCCCTTCAAGTTAGATCAGACCAATGCCATGTAGGTCAATCCTTTTATTGTAAAGCTATAGTAGCAGAAACTTGCAAGTCTGAATGTGCTTCTTCCCTCCCTCCCTCCATCTTCATGCAAACTAGGGAGTGGCTTATCTGAGATGTTTACTCACACTACTTTCTTGCCCTGGACTCAGGCCCCATTTATCTGACCATCGTCTTGGTAGCGGCTCTTCCTCCTGTCCCTCAAGGCCATTCCCTCTGCCCTCTATTAATTGAGAAGGAGTTGCAGATCTACCCTCTGTAGATGATCCTTAAGCTGTTGAAGATGACGAAGATAAGACGTTCTACCAGCCAAAGCCAAGGGAGTAAGCCTGTATCAGTCTGGGAGAAGGAAAGTTGGTGAGCCCGCATATTATTAGCCCTCTCCTTTTCTTTAAAGTAGGATGTGAGTAGAGTAATTAGAAATAGTTATAAGCACACACAGGTTAGAGCAACATTATAGCTTACAAACATATATGCAGTTAGAGAACCTTAGGCTATGATATTTAGTAGTACAGGAGAAAAAGTCATTTCTGCAAGGTGGTGTACAAAGTCAAATGGCAGCCTTACCAGGAAGCAAGCATTGGACTCCAGCGTTTTTAGTGCACCTGAACATAAGACTTTTCAAATATAGTTTCTTCCACAGAATGTACATAGTTGGATTTTAATAGTTTAAAATGTGTTATAATTAGCAATGTAATTACAATAATGAGAGTTCTGACAGCTCCCTTACTCCATTTTGAAATGCCAAGAAACAAAAACAACCTTGTTCCATAGTATAAGGTATAAAACTCCCACACACTTCAATTATTTCCAACTCCTCTCTCATGCTTTCTTTTTTGTCTAGGTGAAATAGCTATCACAATAGCTTAGCATTTATAATTAGGCTAATAAAGTTAATTAGCAATACCTGCTTTAGATTGTTCACCACTCTTCCTTAAAGCCTTTTAATTATAGCAAAATGAATAGAAAAAAAAAGCAAAACTAAATGTGAATATTAGTCTGGATTCAGACTAACCTCCCTAGAATAGACTATTTGAATCAATGCAGTGAGTCTACTCTAATCATAATTAAGTTTAGATACCACCCACTATAATTTGCAGCTTAGATTGGCAATCTTCAGGCTATATGTATCCCTCAAGGCCATTTTGTAAACAATGGACATGAAAAGTATATTATTAACTTATGAGGCATAGAAGGACAATGGTGAGGGGGAATTAAGAGTTACAAGATCATTACTACTAAACCACTTTAATTTCATAACACAGTGTATGTTATCCTAAAATATTTAAGTTTATAAATTTAACTTAATCCTACATTAAATCTTACTTTCTTTTATTTTGCCGAGTCATATTCCCAAGAAAATGTTGGAGCCAAAGTACAGAGTGTCAAAGAGACATAGTAGCCATCAGTGATTCATGAGAGCTTGTGCAAGATTTCATATATAGCTATGTTCTAGCTATGTTTTTCCACCTGCTCCAGGGGTTACATGTGAGAGAGTCTTTGGATGTTTGATTTTTTTCATACTATGCAGCCTTGTAGATGTACAACAGATGCTCTGGAAGCATTTGATACTTCCCACAATTATCTATCCATCCATCTTTCTTAAATACATGGAGCTTGTTTTTTGGGTTTTCTTTGTTTGTTTGTTTTGGTTTCCTTTATTAGACAAGATATTCAAAGCACCAAGAAGCATAATTAAAACCATCCCATCAAACCCAGTAAAATGATGACACAAATAAGGATCATCATAGTGTTAATAATCTCTAGTTAATACTGTATAAATACTGCAGTACTCAAACAATACAATGTATTACTTGCAATAATAAAACAGCAGTAAAATCAATCAATCAGCAAGAAGTAGAATGAAAATCAGCCCATCAAACCCAGTAAAATGATGACACAAATAAGGATCCATGCCAATATATAAAAACAACAGAACAGTAAATAATCAAATCAAATCAAATCAAATCTCACCAGAAAGCAAAGAATCTAGGCAGCTGTTCATTTGGCACCAGTTTTCTTCACGTCTGTTTTAAAAATAAGTCCTGTTAAGTTCAGTAAGATTTATTTTCTAGGAAGTGTATACTGGACTGCAACTCAAAAATGTGATCACAATCTTACGGCTTAATATTCAAATGTAAGTTTCATGGGTTTTAATTGGGCCTATTCTTAAGTCAGCTTGCTTAGGATTTGGTTTTAGTGATGACATATGAAAGGCATCTCTGTTCTTTATTCTTCATGTTTTAAGTATACTGGTTACAGCCCTACAAGATAGACCAGATTAAGAAACCAATCCCATATTGTTCAGGACTACTTTTATTGTAACAGCTATAGTAACAGAATCTAGCAAGTCGGAATGTGCTTCCCTTCTCCCTCACTTTATCTTTGTATGAACTAGGGAGGAGCTTGTCTGTTTTCTCAAGTTATTTTCTTGGCCCCTGGCTCAAGCCCCACTTATCTGACCGTTGCCTTGGTAGCAGCTCTTCCTCCTGTCCTTTATTCCCGAAGCCCTCTACAACTGGAGACTGTTGCAAGAAGAAAGACTTCCTTCTTCCTGTTGCAATAAGGAAGTGTAATGTCACAATAATTCTTCATGCTGCTGAGTACTGAGAATGAATCATTGATGTTCCTCTTTTTAAATGTTTGATTAGATTCTGGTACTTATTAATCTCTAGATTATTTGCAGGGATTCATTTCTATGGCAATAAGCATAGCCATGTGTATGGACTGGAGGGACAAGTGCAGAGTCATATGTATTTATTCAGCTATGTGTGTTTATACTGTGTGTGTGTGTGTGTGTATACTGTATGTATGTGTGTGTGTGTGTGTGTGTGTGTGTGTATATATATATATATACACACACACACATATACACATACACATACATACACACATATACACACATATACGTACATACATACACACACACACACACACACACATCCATGTCTGAGTTTCAATCAGCATTCAGGCTGACTGAGGCATGGTTCGGGATCATGTAGCCTAGGAGATTACTCCCAAGTCCCTCGCTTTCTCCTGGATAGGAAAAGGTTTTGCCTTGTTAAAATAAAGGCAGAAGCTGAGAATTGAGATTGAGGAGAAGAATGGATTTAGTTCCACCTACTCAGCAACCTCAGGATTAACTGATTGGAATCCTCAGGGAAGTCCAGGGTTAATAATAGAGGGAAAACATATCATTTCAGGAAAAACAACCAGGACTGGAAAAGACATTTAGATAGATATACAGCATAAGATTAAATTTTACTTCAGCAATATGTACTTAAGTCTAATATTTTGTCTCTGGTATTTATTCTCTGTACCCATTTAGCAACTGTGTATTTTGTGAGATCCTCCTGGAAATTAGGAGCTGGCAAGCGTTATCTCTTGTGTCTGGGCAGAGTCTTATATTTTCTTTTATATTCTTTATGGGAGATCCTTTTACGTTCCAGTGTGCAATTTTAACAGCTATGTATTTTTATCTCCTTTGCCACTGAATGTTTTACATGAGTTTAAGGTAAAGGTTCCCCCCGCACATTTGTGCAGTCGTGTCCGACTCTAGGGGCCGGTGCTCATCTCCGTTTGTTAGCCGAAGAGCCAGCGCTGTCCGAAGACGCTTCAGTTTATTTAAAGCTAAAAAGCTTATCTTTTTATCAGATAGAGTTATTTATCTCCTGTGAGATTGTCTATCAGTCACAGGAGGAAGGAAGGACTCTTTCCAGTAGTCACATGTCTTAATACTGCAAGGCCAGGAAGCAGTGTTCCATGACTTACTTCATGTTCTTTTCATTTTTCTCCTTTTAATTTGCCAGAAAAGCAACAGAGGGTCTAACAGTTTTATCTCTGACATGTGCTGGGCTTAGTGGGAAGAAACCAGGTGAGTTGCCTCCCTGGAAAAATAGGTGGTGGAAGCAATACTGTAACTATCAACCAGCTATTTCAAGGAAGGAGGTAGAACTAGAGTATAAAGAGTCAGAGGGATCCTCCTGAGGAGGAGGAAGAAGAGCCACAACCAAGACAACAATCAGATAAAAGAAATTTGACTCTGAGGCAGAATTGCAATTTGAGAAAGTGTCTCAGGTTTGACCCTCCCTAGTTTTCTTCAAGATAAAGAGAGGGAGGGAGGAGGCGCATTCTGACTTGCAAGATTCTGTAACTGTCACTTAATAAAAGTAGCATTAACATTCCTAACTTTGGTTTCCTAGTTCCTATACTCTTAGGCATGAAAGCCGGCTGGGTGACCTTGGGCCAGTCACTCTCTCTCAGCCCAACTCACCTCACAGGGGTATTGTTGTGGGGAAAAGAGGAGGAGGAAGGAGTATTAGGTACGTTCGCTGTCTTGAGTTATTTATAAAAATAATGAAGGTGGGATAGAAAATAAATAAATAAAGGGAAGAAAAGAGAAAACAGAAATCCTGATAGGGAGGAATGGGTAGATTGGAGTACCCTGGAAGAATGGCTGGCTAGTTGGATAGAATGCCTAACAAACATTGGGAATACAGAGGAGGGAATGAAGACAGTTAAGGGAGGAAACAGGGCTGTTTACAAAAGAGCCAGCTTTGTCCAGGGAACAGGGGAAGTGTGAGAAAGAGACTCAGAATAACTCCGCCTTAATTATACTAGGTATAAGTTGTGCTGGAGAATTTCTTTGGTAGGCTTCAAGTTTCTGTCACGGTACCCTACTACCAATAAAGATCTTTGCAGAAATCCAAGTAGTTCCTGCTTCCTGAGTGTGCCTGCTACAAATGGCTTGGCACTAGCTGAACTTTGAACTGAGATACTCTGTGCTGTAACATTTTATGGAGATTCCACATGTCATTCTATATTCTATACAGATATTTTGTTACAAGACTAAATGTTTGCTAATATGCTAGTCTTTAATATTAGCATGCCTTCAGAAGATAAATATTTCAGTTCAATATGCTTCATTGTCTTAAATTATTCTCAAACTTCATCCTGAACAGGATCAACAGAAAGGAAAGTGTTTCAAAACTATGATGAGGTACACCCAAAAATATATTGGCATTTAACTGTAATTGATTGTTCTACTGAAAGTAGAATTGTAGAATTCTGAATTTAAGCTTCCATTTATCAGATAAAAAGCTAGTTGGATGGAAAGGAGCCAAGTAATTACCTCAGCAGCTCATCTGTCAAACCTTTCACAATACCTCCATCTGGGTTTACTAAAAGAAGAATCCATTGCACAGCAACAAATCATTCCAACATTGGGGGAAGTGACTTTCAACCACTTGAATCCACAATTTACATAGCTTCATTTTTATAAGTCTTGAATATGCAGTGATTATTTATTTATTTAACTAAATTTATAAATCCTATTTTCTTTCTATTTAAGAGCAACGTAACACTACTGATTAGAAGTTAGTGTAAAATTAAGAAACACTAAGCCAAAAACAGTATCATAAAATTAGAAAAAAACATCAAATCACATTAATTGGTTTAGAATTACAGTCAATGTCCAGCAAGGAAAAAAAAATTCAAAGCAATGACCAAACACAACAGAGAGGGTGTAACAGCCATATGTCAACAACACACTCCAAATGCCAGGTGACTAGAGAAAAGATTAAATGTAGCAAACAACCCATCATATTGCATCAAAAGCTAATTCAGAACAGCCTTTACCTGTAAAGCATAATAAGTAGATGCCAATTGCATCCTTCTTGGGAGAAAATACTCTGAGATCCTGCTAGGTCCTGTTTTTATTACCTACTTACTAAAGTAGCTTCTCTTCACTGGGGGAACAGGTAATAGTGCCTCCAATTGTTGTCATAAATCACAGGCAAGTTCTGATGAAAAGAGATAATCCTTTATATATTTAGATTTTGTTACATGCCAGATAAATTCAGGCATTCCTTTTGAAGTACTTGTTTTTGCTTTATGCATATTTTATATACTTTTTATACCCAGGGATTAGATTCATAAATCACAATTAAGTTTTGTTCAACTTTAGGTTATTGAGTAAGCAATAATTGACAGTGTTCATAGAATACACAAAGTAATAAACTGAGATTTATTAATCACAGTGGTCAGATTTGCAAAGGGTGCTAGACTACAAGGTTGTTTCTTTGGCAAGTAGTGTGAACACTTGGCAAAACAAATAAAACCATAACAACTTTTTAAAAGCAGGAAGATCAATCTAAAATCAATAAATGTCCTTAAAAGAACAATTGTAGCATAACGATTTTCTACAGGAAGAAATCTAAAACCTAATTCACAGTATAGTTACAAAATACATAAAATGAAATCAGTGGGATCAAAATTCACTCACAAATTTAAAAGGCTCAGGAGATAAATGAAGAAGCATTTATCTGATATCAAAAAGTCTATAAAGAAATCCCCAGATAAGCCTCTCTAGGAAACTGAACTTTTGTTTGAAATACACAGGTCCATTTAAAAATCCTGAGTTCAGTTCTGGGCAGTTTCATTAAGCAGATCCATACAGCAATATTCCAACATATTGTAGAAAAACAATTAATAATATACATGTGTTTAAATGGGCTGGGTCACTGCCACTCATATATTTACCACAAACCAGAAGGACATGGAAATAGAACCAACTGAAAGCGGAGGACAGAGCAGCCCTCAAAAACCTAAAGATGGACCAAACTATCATCATCCTCCCAGCAGACAAAGGCTGCACCACCGTCATTATGGACAGATCGCAATATATACAAAAAGCCAAAGATTTACTTCAGGACAAAGAAACCTACACCCCAGTAAACACCAATCCCATACAGAAACTGGACAACCAGGTCAAAAGAATCCTCAACGACTTAACCAAGAAAGGTCAAATCACAAAAGAAGAACAGAGGCGGATGAAAAGCAGCGGACTCATCATCCCACGCTTCTACGGATGCCCCAAAATACACAAGCCCGACATACCACTCCGTCCAATTGTATCGTTACCACGGACCCCCACATACAACATAGCCAAAGAACTTACAAGAAAACAAATACTCTATCAACTCCCCACTACAGTGCCTCCAGAAAATCAAAGACCTAAAAATAGATGAAGATGAAATTATGGTGTCATTTGATGTCACTGCACTCTTTACATCCATAGACCAAGCACTACCGATTGAATCCATGGCAGCAGCTCTATGCAACACACCTGACCTAGCTAGATACACCATGATCAAAATACCCAGAATCATGGACCTCATCAACCTCTGCCTCACCACCTACTTTCAGTTTGATGGACAAATATACCAACAAATCAAAGGAACAACCATGGGATCACCACTCTCAGGATTCATAGCAGAGATTGTAATGCAACGTCTAGAAAGGATAGCACTCCCACACATACAACCCAAAATATGGATCCGGTATGTAGATGACACCTTCATCATAATAAAAAAGGAACAACTGGAGGAAACACATGAGACCATCAACAATATCTTCAAAGGAATAAAATTCACAAGGGAAGAAGAAAACAACACACTACCCTTCTTGGACATCCTCATCAGTAGAGGAAATGATGGCATTCTAGAAACACAAGTCTACCAGAAATCTACCCACACTAACCAAGTGCTCCACTACCAAAGCAATAACCCAACCTCCCACAAGAGGAGCTGTGTAAGAACACTATTCAGACAAGCACTAATGCACTGCAGCAACCCAGAACACTACAAAAAGGAAACAGACCACTTATATAGCATCTTCCAGCAAAATGGATACCCACATAACTTTATCAAAAAGTGCCTGACCACTCAACCCGCCACAGCAAAACCAACAGAAGCTATGAAAAGGATTACACTGCCATACATCAGAAACATCTCAGAAACTACTAATAGACTGTTACAGCCACACGGCATCACCGTGGCACACAAACCAACCAAAACCCTTCAGAACATCGTAAGTAATCCAAAAGACCCAGTAGCCCAAGAAGAAAAAACAGGAGTTATCTACAACATACAGTGTAAGGACTGTAACAGCCACTATGTAGGACAGACCGGCAGAAGACTAGCAGAATGCATCCATGAACACCAACTAGCAGTCAGAAGACATGATGAAAACTCCTTAATCTCACAACACATGGACAGGCTCAACCATACTTTCAACTGGGAAATGGTGAGCATTTTTAACCAAGCGAAATCCAAAAATGCTAGAGAATTCCTGGAAGCTTGGCACTCAGACAAAGCAGCCATCAACAGACACATAGAGGTAAACAACATTTACATACCATTCATAAGAGACAATAGAAAAGCCAGATGACCAGAACACCTCCTTGCCAGCAATCAACACCCAGATATGCAAAGATTAACACCAAGATTAGCACCAGAGGAACAATCAAACAGCACAATATACCTTAATCAAGGAACTATTAACTCAGTCAATCAACCAAGCAGCAAACAAGAGCCCAATCAAGGAAATACCAAGGAGAGAACAACACTCCCACCAACACAAGCAGGACAAGCCATGGTATATAAACAGAGAGCAACTCCCACTCCCTTTTTGCACTGAAGATGTTGCCTAGCCTGGCAATGAAACGTCTACAAGAAAACAACAAGGCTCAGAGAGCACCAAGGACTCCACAACTCATATATTTTACCAAGTCCCCTTTTTCTCTATTGGTCCTTGTGTACTCTGCACAATCTGCCCCAAAGTGTTTAGAGATCCTTCAGGATAGCATGGACATGGTGGACAGGACTATGGAGGAAGAAGAAATTGGATGAAATAACCTCTTTCTTCTTCTCTTCTATTGATGCAAACTGATCACAGCTTCCTTTGTAAATGGAAAGGCTGCTCTGAATCAAATCCTATTTAAATACATTTTAGTCCAAATCCAGAGAAAGTTACTCATACTTGTATCTCCATAAAAATCAGTGGGACAAGATACTTGCTACCAATTTATGCTCTATTAATTTTAATGTGAGGATCGTGGGTCCAGATATCTCAATAGAAATAAGTCTCACTATAAGCCTCTTTGGATATAGGAAAGTTACTTTATTAAGATATAGTCCATTGCTCTGCAAAGTCACAAGTGACTCAGATTCCCTCTTCCCCCTCATTCAGAACATTGGTTTCCCGCCTCCCCTTTGAAATTTAATCCTTGCAACATCTTTGGTTTTATGGCATGGTTCCCAGGCTGTTCTCCTACCTACCGTGTTACTTCTGATAAGAGAGCTCACCACAATAATTCCTCTGTCTCCACTCATCTTGGCTCCATTGCTAGGTAACAATCAGTTCAGTCAGTCCTCCCCCCCTCCCCCTTTTACAACCCATGTCAGTAGATGCATTCCAGAGGCTATTAACTATTGCTTCTGGGGTGTACTTCTGACATATCACCCCCCTAAAAAGAAACTTCCCTCCTGGAAGAGAAAAAGAGAAATTAGATTATCATAAGATACAAAACAGTATAACATTTGTCTTATCACATTGGCTTGTCGGGGTAGGTGTTATGAAACTGTTTTGTCAGTTTTTTCACTCTGACATCTTTACTGTTCACCCATTCAGAGTGACTGGGTTGTTTCCATCTAATTAGGTATTGTAATTGTCCTTTATGGACTCTAGAATCTAGAACGGAGTGGACTTCAAAATGTTGTTCTTCTATCATAATAGGAGGTAGTGGTTTTGGCTCAGGATGCCATTGATCAGAACCTCGGAATGGTTTCAGGAGACTGCAGTGGAAAACAGTTTGGAATTTTGTTTTATTTTTTTGGGGGGGGAGGGGAGGAATTCCTCATGGAATAAAAAAGATGGCAAAGTAATAGAAAGGCTGATGACAGAAGCTCGAGGTTTGCTGAAATATTTGCTTTCAGCACACTTTTGGACAATACCCTGAAAAAAAACACCACACATTTTTAGCATCCTCCATTCTCTAGAAATTAATTTAATAAACCCAAAATGAAAGGGATGTTTCACTGCATTCTTTTGCACTGTGTGCTCAGTCTTGTGGTTAATAAAACATTTCTGGGGAAAATATCTATTACATTTATGATAGTCTGGTTTATTGGAACTTAATTTTTTAAATACATACTGTACTGGTTTTGCTCAAATAGGATTTAACTTGTGTTCAAGCAGTGCATTTAAAAATGCTGGCATGTTTTAACCAGCTACCTTTACTCCTACCAGAAGCAAGTACTAGGGCTGTCTATAGCTCAGTATAAGGACACTATAGACACTTGCACAATTATCCCCTTATCTATATTATATTTGCACAAAAAGACATGGGAATTTGCTCATACCAGGAAGTAATATTTGAGAGAAAGAGTTGGCTAGTTGTTTACAGCTATTCTAGGATTATATTTCTGTATTTCTTTGACATTGCTATGGTGATAACACTGAAGGACTGCAAGAGGAAATCAATATCCTATGCTTCCAGATTCCTTTCAAAGAACTTTCTCAGACATTCTTTCCTTGCTAAGCTTTCACTCTTAAAAGGATAACATTTTCAATAAAGCCTCTGGAGAATTGTGATATGAAAGCAAAATGAGAATTTTCATGCCTTGCCCAGAAATAGTAAATGTCTGATGTTAAGATGTAGACAGATATCTAGGATTTTAAAATAGAGTATGCAATTAGAATAGAGCATGATAAGAATAGAAATTAGGTGAGAATATGCTAAGAATATGTAAATCCTTGTAAATTCTACAGTTCAGTAGGAATCTAACAATAGGTTTATGCTGTGTGTGTTATGGTATGTATTTTCTTTTTATATATATAAAGTTTTTACATAATTAAAAGATAAACAAGAAAACATATATAAAAATATAGAAGAAGAAGTGCTAGAAGCAGTACAGATAAAGAAAAAGGAAAAAGGAAAAAGAAAGTTAAAGAAGTGGCTTCCGATCCTCTTTACAGCAGTTCCAAACATACTTTACAATTTCTCCCCTGTAGAATTACATTATATAGTTCCCTTCTTCCTATATCCAACCCTTTTTAATCAGCAAATCCAGAGATCACCAGTTCATTTTTGTCCATTTTCAGCAAAAAGTCCATAAAAGATTTCCAATCTTTTATAAAAGTATTTATTGTTTTGTCCCTAATCAAACAAGTCAACTTAGCCATTTCTGCAAGTTCTGCCAGCTTCACAGTCCATTCCTCCATTGTGGGTACTTCTGTGTTTTTTTCTATCTTTGTGCATATAGTAACCTGGCTGCAATGGTACGTATTTTCAAAATACACATGTAGAATAATAATGGTTTTAATTTCATGTTAGTATTTTTAACTTTTTCTTAAAAAAAGACTCGTTAATTGAATGAAACACATTTTCCCCATTGTTCAAGGAACATTTCATATATTTTGGGCAATTATAAACAACAAACAAAATTTCTCTATTTCTGTAATGCCTGTTTGGTCAGATTAGTCAAATGAACTCAACACAGCCAACTTTAGAAAATATGAATAAAATCTGCATCATGCCAGAGTTGATTTAAAGCAGATAAAGCTGAAGTTAAAACTAAATCAGTCTTGTTAGTGCCTGGATGCATGGCAGCAGGGTTTCCTTTTTGTTGCTCCTGATGTACTGCGTGAAGGAGCCCCCTTTATGCCCCCTATCTTAGCAAAAGTCCATTCATGTGGAAATATCAATGTATATCTTGGCTTGTTTCATGCAAGGCATTTGTATGACAGCCACATTGCCATCATTTCCATTCTCCAATCCCTCGAACTGTAATCATATGCTATCCTCTTAGCCCTGAGAAGAAACAGCAATTATTGTCCTGGCTAAAATTGCCACAGGTCCTAGAGAAACAAAAATGCCTTCATCTTACTCCACACAAAAGAGAAATAAAATTAATTGCTTGCTCTCCACTCTCCCATGTTCTTACTTCATGTTATATGGATTTGTCTAAGCAAAAATATCTGAATAGCACCTATGAAGGCTTGCTGAAAAGTTGTCAAACCGGTTTCTCCTTGATGGACCTGCTATATTGGCTGAAGCTCAAGAGCTGGGAGGCGTGTTGAGTCAAGAATTCTTGCAAATGGAGTAATGGACTACCCACAGAGCCATAGGATTTCAAAGAAAAGACTATTTTTACTGTAGTTTAAGTACAATAATACTCTGCAGCTGAGTCAGAAATAAATTGACTCAGAAGCCAAACCCAGCTGACATTATAGAATTACAAAGTCTGTAGCTGCTGTCAAATTTGTTTATAGTTCTTACGTGGAGTGACCACAGAACTGAGCTGTCAATATGTTGGAGAACATGTATTATAATTGACCGGTTGCTGCTTAGAGGCTAAGAATATCCTCTCCCCAATTTGAAGCATGGCAATAAGGAATATTGTAGGACAGAGAGTTATAACATATAACGCTGAGCCTGATCTATGCTTCAGTCTAATTCATAGCTCACCTGAATGCAGCTTGATTTTTCTCCTTAGGTTTTTAAACAATTGAGTCATGAGATTTATTAGAAATGCTTAATTGAAACTAAAAGAGCATTAGCTACACATAACCCTCTATGTTTTCTTTTACTATTTCTTCGTTATAATTGGTTGGGCCATACATAATGGTGTTAATCCCAACAAACCCTAGCAGGGCTTTAGACTTCATATAAGTTAGCATAGCTTTACATTCTCATAATGTTTTATAAATTCTAGTATTATTTATGTCCTAGCTATTTATAGTATTTATATTATTTATTGTAAAATTAATTGTAATTTTATAGGAGTCTTTTGTGTTTTAATACCTCTATTCTGTAATTTTACCTTAATAATTTTATCTTTACCTTATTTTATTCTATCAACATGACTTTTTATTTTTATTTCTAATTTGGCATAATTGTTATTAGTTCTATGTTGGTTTACGACAAAAATAAAATTGATTGATTATCCTTATATCAAGGCAAAGCGTTCATACAGTCAGAAGGGCAACTAGGGTCTGTGTCACCCGGGGCAAATATGGATTCTGCGCCCCCCCCCCAAGAAACATTCAGTATACAAATACTATTTTGTCATTTTGGCGCCCCCCCCCCAGCGCGGCGCCCGAGGCACATGCCCCGCTTGCCCCCCCCTATTTGCGGCCCTGCATACAGTATTCAAGTAAACCAGAGCAACTAAGAGGTTTGATAACACTTCAATTTCTGTTCTTAAGGTCAAACTGCAAATGCTTAAAACATGCTTTCAAATGAAAAAGCAGGTGAAATGTAATCTGTTCCTCTTCTTTTTGCATCCCAGAAACCAAAGTAGTATTATGTCTAGAATGATAAAATAGAAATTAGAATACCCTGAGCAGGGATGAAATGGATATAAACTTTGCAAAACTGCACTGGATTTATTAGACTTAACTAGAAATTTTCTGTGTAACATAGTATGTCGTTTTTATCCATGACTTATGTCAGGGGTGGGGAACCTTTTTTCTGCCAAGGGCCATTTGGATATTTATAACCGGGGACCGGGGGGGTGGGGGGCGGGGTTTCTGGGATTTCTGCGGACCGGGGACCGGAGTTTGCGGGCAGGAGCCAATCACAAGCACTGGGGGGCGGGGTTTGCGGGCGGGAGCCAATCATGTGGAAGGGGCGGGGTTTGCGGGCGGGAGCCCTGCGGGCCTTATATGGCCCGCGGGCCTGACGTTGCCCACCCCTATCTTATGTGAAGAGATTTCTGGCAATTAAAGACATAGGACTGAAGCAAAGTACTGGCTGTGGTAGAAATCTTGGGCATGTGCCTAAATCTTCCATGTGAAGAAAGCAATGGGTTTCCCCCCTTTAACTGTTGGGAGACTTGAAGGAGGCTCAACATAATCTCTGGTTGAAAAGCTAAATCACTGGGGAATACTTGCTGCAGTGGTATGTTTGCCATGTAGCAATCCAGGAGTGCTAAAAAGTAGGATGTACTGCAATGTCTCTGCACTTGTGTTCTACCCATCCCATCATTAATGCTTCCGCAATGACACAGAGCAAGAGCTGCACTTGTCATAGGGGTTGGAGGAGCAGAGTGAGAAAAATAAAGAACCAGTTGCACCTGTAGATCTTTTGCAAGTATAGATGGAATTTTGGAGTTATGAGCTGTGGTCTTATGCGGAGGAGGTAGGCTTGTAGTGCGGATGGAGGACTTGGCTATACATATATTTATCTGGAAAATATGCACTCTGATACAGAGGCTGTACCATTGCAGCAAGAGTTCTCTGTCCCTCAGGAAGAGAGGCCATAGGTCATGGCAAAGATCTTTTTGATGCAGATCAGTCCTTGGCATTTCTAATTAAAAGGAGGAAAAACAATCTTCCGTAAACATTAAAATGGTTCTTGAAGTGGGAAATTACCACAGAAGGAAAAGCCTTGTTCATTTTCCTAAGAACTATATAGGATTCATTTTTCTCTCTTTTTTTAGTATTTACCTTCTGTTTCCAGGTTTTGAAGAAGATGAGGCTGATTATTTTGTTTTACTTATTTTCTGTTCTGTTCTTTATACAAGAAGAGCTGTGGCAGTTTAAAAGAGAACAATAAAGCAGATGAATAAAACTATAACAGTAAAACTAATAATGCTTAAAAACAATAAATGCAAAATGTAAAATCAAGGTCATTAAAAAAACCCAAATAGAAAAGCAATCTAGAAGAAAGTATGAAAGTGTTCACTCTCATTGAACAGGGGAATAACATTAGCCCAGGAAATTGTTTCCCTTCTTACTTTTTTAAAAAGTGACATCTCTAAATGAACCAGCAGGTTTGTTTAATCCTTGATACTCAAGAGATAATGCTGAGCCTGATCTATGCTTCAGTCTAATTCATAGCTCACCTGAATGCAGCTTGTTGATTTATCTCCTTAGGTTTTTAAGAGATTGAGTCATGAGATTTATTAGAAATGCTTAATTGAAACTAAAAGAGCATTAGCTACTCTCAAAGTCAATGCCTGTAAGGTCAGAATGAGAGTACCAGGTGCCGCAGAGATGTTCTCCTTGTGCTGCATTCTCCAGCACTTGATACCACCTGAAATTTAATAGTGCCAGTGCCAACTCTCTGAATCATACTTCCATTTCAAAATCTCTGACGATGGAAGACGAGAAACCAGAGATGAAAAAAAAAAACATTAACTTGTAGATGGGCTCATGAATCCAAAGCCCTGCTGTGTCACTTGGTCAGCAAACTGTCTAAGAAAACTTCAAGAGGTTTACGGTTTAATTTACATACCAAGCCACATGTGTTGTGATGATTTTTTCTGTTTTCTTTAACTTTTTCACCATCACTAATTTTAGCAGTGATAACTAATTTTTTCCCCATGCACTACAGTTGCTCATAGCTAATATCATCCACAGCGTGTGCTTGACAACTACTTTGGAAATTCACAGGAGCTTCAAATGTTGTTTCTGATCAAATATGAAATACCATTGATGAAACAGAACACATGGTTCCTGGTGTACAAGACAAAACCACTGTAAGTGTCTCTACAAATTAGGGGCCATGAACCTAAACATAAACAGAAGTCAATCTGATACTTTCAAACATTGACTATGGTTTATTTCAGTCTTGCACAATCTGTGTCTTGCAAATGCTTAGGACTGAACTCCTATTAACCCATAGGAGAAAATAATGAAGGTGGGATAGAAATTAAATTAAATTAAATTAAATAAATAGCCAGGATGACCTGGGGTGATGGATACTGTAGTCCAATACACAAACATATAGGTATCATGCTTGATTTTGTTTTTAAATCTCACACATCTTGCAAATAATAGTGATTTTGTTTGTTTTTGCCTAAGTATGACATTTGATCGCAGACACTGTGGCTTATAAAACATAGTTTATGGCTTAATTTCATAAGTAAGCTAGGCTTATTCAACAACCCATGTCCTAATGGCATGTGTGAACCCAACAATTTCCTTTCCCAACTTACAACTAGATTTAGCATTGGACATGAGTGTAGCAGTTTTGCCAGACCTTTTGTTCTTGATCTTTGCATGATTACCCTCCCACACACACAGATAAGCACCCCATTGCCCGTCAGATATTTTTATTACCACTACCTATAGGCTTTCCACTGTAACATGTTTCTCAACCTCAGCAACTTTACTGCTGGCTGGAGAATTCTGGGAGTTCAAGTCCACACCGCGTAAAGTTGCTGAGGTTGAGAAACACTGCACCGTAACATTAAAAGGTAACATATGCACATATTTGTAAATCTTTTCTGTTACATCCTGGGGAAAAAGAATCACTAAATCAGAAGAAAAAGCCACTCCAAATAATTGCTAACTAGCATGGGCACTTTAGCAGGCACACAAAAAAATCCTGCTAACTAGGTAATTATAAGAAGTCTGATGGGGGAGCAGGTGAATCACCAATGTCCCAGGAGAAGGGGTTAAAAGAAAGCAAAATGGTGGTCACTGCAACATGATTGAAGTCCCCACACACTTTATATGTGTGCACTCTTTTTGACATTCCATCCCCCACCACCAGTAAGGTGAATGTTGAAGAAGGTCCTCTGAAACTGACAGATCAATAACCACAGTTGTATACAGGTATGAAATAGATGGAGACAGATTTGGGTTCCCCATGCCATGGCATACATTACAAGAAACATATTTCAAGCACTACTACTACTATTATTTCCCCCAAATACATCTCTTTCTAAAATGTATCAAGCTACTTCAGTTAACTAAGAGGAATCAACCTGTTACAGGGTACTTTTATAAAATAAAGTTAATTAAGAAGCCAACTTACATCATACATGAAATGAACAAACCAAAAGGCTGATGAAACTTATTCACTCACAGTTCTTGAAAATCTTCAACACCTTGCTGCAATGTTAGATAATAAAATCGCTTATCTTTAGGCACATGCTTCAAACTGGCTTTGTTATAAAGGTTTACATGTTTAATACTCTCCTGTCTTTGAAACACTGCCACAGTATTATTCAGGCATTTCTGGTACTGCCTAGTTTATTGAATATTTACACTTGAGGGTTGAATTGTACAGCATACTGTATGTAGTGTCTTAATGATGTCACGTTGATACCTGGTTTTAGTCTTAGAAATTTAAACAATTTTAGTTCTGAAGCAACTGTTGTACAGTAAATTTTTGGTAATATTTATGTCCCTTTGCTACTGTGCTATGCAAACCTTGCAAGAAGGTGTGTGTGTGTGTGTGTGTACACACTCATACACAAAATCAGCAGCCACAGATAAATTACTCTGAAGTATTCTTATATTTCTGAGTTTATATTCCACTGCCCTCTGCCGGATGAAATGCAGCAGTGCAAACTTCCTTGAGGAAAAAATAATGATAATAAAATCTAAAGCTGCTCTCTCCATTAAAGAGAATGTAATTTTTGTGGGAATATGGTGAAACTATGTACATTCTTGCTATTAATAGACCAAATGTTCATACAACTCATTTTCCAGGAGTCCAAAATCTGCTTAATGCTCATGCTAGGTTCTTTAATTTTTCTTCCATATTTGCAGAATAATCTCATAACTTGGACCCAGAATAATTTAACCTTTCTTTGGAGCAGGAAAAATGAAAAGAGATGCACCAAAAGCTGAAAGAGTTATTTCTTATTTTGGTATGCAGCTTCAAGAATGTTAGTCTATGCTAGTTCATGATAATTCAATTTATAATCTCAATAACTATTTTTTTTGTTTAAAGATCCCATTGTTTCTTATAATATAGTAAATAATAAATAATAGATTTTCTAATGTGGTGCTCTTCAGATGTATTGGCTACAATTCCTATCACCTCAACCAGTTTGGCCACTGGCCAATACATCTATTTATCATAGCTGGAAGGCACCAGAGTAGTGTGCACTAGTACACTGTTCCAAAGAAAGACACCTGCCCACATTATTTAACTCCACTGCTATTCTGGGACCCATTGAGGAAAATAGTTAACTCAGAGCTTTCCAAACTTTTCATGTTGGTGACACACTTTTTAGACATGCATCATTTCGCAACACACTCTTACAGCAGAGCACAAGGCAGGCACCACAAACCTGCGGAATCACAGGTTTGGAGGCAGCAAGGCACAAGGCAGGCACTAGGACCTGCGCGGAATCCTGGCAGGGCTTGGAGGCGGCAGCAGCCGCGACACACTCAGACACTGCAGCCGACACACTAACATGTCGCGACACACAGTTTGGAAAGCTCTGAGAGTTAACTAAAGGAAGATAGAGAGCATTGCACAAACTGGAGAGATGGGGTGATTTTTCAGAGTCTACTGGATTTCCCTCCCCCATATATATGATTCTCCTGTATAAAAAATTAACTCTATTTTCACTCCCTTTTGAAATCTATAGTTATAAGGGTCACCCTAGAAATATGGACAGGAATAATTTATCGAAGTGTTGTGACAAATTATTCTTAACCAGTTCGGATATGCAAATAAAACTTCTATCACAGAAATACCACGAGTTCCTATTATTTACTTCCTGGGAAACCAAACGGGATATAAGCCCTATATTTTCTACAGTATGTTCCATTAAACTATTAAAATGATTGGGATAAAGCACCTAGGCTGCAATTCAGTGTCATCTTTTGTTGCAATAGTTTCAGTTGTCTAAAGGGATTTTTATTAAAGAGGAATAGGACTGTTCTACCAGTCACTGAAGTGTAAGTTCTTTCTTTATTTGTAGGCTCTAGATGATGATGATGATGATGATGATGATGATGATGATGATGATGATGATGAAAGATGTAGTACCTTTTGCAAAGCTTTTTGAATATTTTATTTATTTATTGCATCAATTGACCACATTTCTACCTCCGTGAAATTCACAGACCCGTCCACACATATGGGATATGTAAGTCTAGGATTGAAATTGTTGTTCTCTTTTCCAGAGTGATCTTCTTTAGTGGCAAATCACACCATCTAATTCTGGAAGCAAACTGCTTGGAAACAATTGCTTGCAATCAGTTAGGATTAGTTTTAGGATTAGAGTTATAAAAAGAATGAGTACACAAATTTAAAAAAATATCCAGAGTGTTACTGTATATATTTAAGACTTATGCAAAATTAAACCTAAGAAAATATTTTGGAATTAACCTTGCACAGTTTTCACTTGTGTAAATACCCAGCTTGATTATATGGTGGTTGTTTTTGAAGCAACTGATTTTGAAATAGCTGTCTTTGATTTATTTGACAAATACTGTATTTTGCAATGGTAGCTAAATCATATATGAGATTTTTCTGCCCTTTCTGCAAATATCCTTTGGGACTTCTTAGAAGAATCTGAGACACTACCATTTTTTATTTCTTATACATTTACTTTACTAAATTGTGCTATACTATATTTTGGTTCTACTTCCTCCACTTCCTCTTTTCTGCCTATGGCCAATTTTTTACTATCACTTTTTGAGTATGCCCGTTCTGTTTGAGTGAGCAGGGTCACAGCAAGCTTAAGAAATAAAGGGTACAGCAAGGGGCTATTGACAAGATGATGTGGCATGATGCATATGGCTATTGATATCATTGTACTGTATATGACAGATAGTGCCACCACAGAACATAGAGCACTGACATCACTACCCTACATGCTCCTGGAATGGGAAGTGAAGCCCTTGATCCATAAAAGGTTACCAATCTTTCTAGAGGAACTCAGGAAGGAGCTTGGAATTGTGGATGCCAAGACTCAATAGTACAGGACAATAGACACATTTTCTACTTCTACCATGTATATCAATTTCTTCTTTAAATGTATTGGTTGCAAGGTAGGCAACCTTTGGCTACCAGTCTTATGAGTGTAGATAAAGTACCACTATTATTAAATGTACATGCTTGATACAAGCTAATTTATTCATTCTGCCTTCTACAGGCTCTTCTACTGTATATATAACAGTAGTATGCTGCCCTTGTGTGTTTCCACAATGCCAGAGGTCTTCTGACATTCTTCATATGCTGAGCCAATTAATGTTTTAAGTTGAGCAATTCTGGTGCTGCTTTAGGGAAAATGCAATGAAGATAGATTTGATGTGTTTTGTCTATAGCTACTAGGTGGATAGTTCTCCATTGGCAGGGACTCCTGACTCCCCCCCCTCCTGAAGGTTTCCCATCTCCTCCTGAAGCAAAGCACCATGGCGTTTTGCCATTATTCCCCCATTGCTTGATTTATGGGCATTCTGAGGTCTGGCCACACTAAGTCTTTGCACTATGGCTATATTTTGTTTTATATTTTTGTTTACTTTTCCCTTCCCATAAAAAGGTAACATGGTGCAGGCACAACTACCATGTTATTTATTTTATTTATTTATTTATTTATTTAATTTATATAACCGCCCATCTCCCCCAATAGGGAACTCTGGGCGGTTTACAATAAATACCATCCTACAATAGATACCATCCTATCTACAACCTCTTATTTGGGGGAAGGTTATAGAGAAAGTGGTGATGTAACTATTATAAAGAATTCCAAAAGGAGTGGACTGTCTGGACCCAAGGCCATCAGGATTCAGGCTTAGGTATGGGACTGAAACTGCATTGGTCAGTTTCATGGATGATCTATCTTGGAACTTGGAGAGAAGGAGCACAGCCATTCTCATTCTATTGGATCTCTTGACATTCTTTGAATTCTTTTGGGCCACTTGCAAAAGTTGGGAGTCGAAAGCACTTTATTACAGTAGTTTCACTCTGGCCTGGGTAAGTGGGTTCAGTCACTGGTTGCCACTGGGGAGAAATCTGGCCTTTGGGCACTATATTATAGAGTGCCCCAGGGATTAGTTCTTTTCCCCATTCTGTTTAACATGGCCAGGAAGCTGCTGAGAGAGTAATCCATCAGTTCAGCTTGAGGTATCATCAATACACAAATGATATTCAATTATATATCTTCATCCTGGGCCATATGGGTTATGCAATAGAAGTCCTGAACTGGTGTCTGGGGAGTTTAGATAGAAGTACAAGCTCTGACTTAGGGGGCGTGGTGGCTCAGCGAGTAAGACGCCAGGCTTGTCGATCAGAAGATCGCAGGTTCGGAGGTTCGAACCCCTAGCCCCGCATAACGGAGTGAGCTCGCACACTAGCCCCAGCTCTTGCCAACCTAGCAATTCGAAAGCATGCAAATACAAGTAGATTAATAGGTACCACTTCGGTGGGTAGGTAACAGCGTTCCACATGCGTCATGCTGACCACATGACCATGGAAGCATCTTTGGACAACGCTGGCTCTTCGGCTAACAAACGGAGATGAGCACCGGCCCCTAGAGTCGGACACAACTGCACAAATGTGCAGGGGGAACCTTTACCTTTACAAGCTCTGACACAACCCAAGCAAGACAGAATGGCTATTAATAAGCCTTTTGATTTTGAGATAATGTCAACTTTGACTCTTGGCAGAGTTGTATTCCGCTGTGGATAGCAGGATCGCAACTTGCAGGTCCTGCTGAAAGAACAGGTGGAGATCATGATCAGGAAAACTTTTACCCAGCTTTGGCTGGTATGCCAGTTGTGGTCATATCTAGAACAGGACATGCTAAAGATGATCACTCGTGCCTTTGTCACCTCTCATTTGGAATGTGGTGATTCACTTTAAATAGGTTGCCCTTGAAGACCACTCAGAAACTTCAGCTGGTGCTATATGCAGCAGTCTGTCTTATTATATGAGACAGTTTCATTACTGCCATGTAATGCTGCAATTACGTAAGCTGCATTGCCTCCTGGTGTGTTTCTGAGTACAGTTCAAGGTGCTGGTTATTAGCTTTAAAGAGTTATAGAGCTCAGGGCTTAGGTATCCATAAGACTGCCTTCCTCAGAGAGATTTTGCCCACCCAGTCTAAGTGAACAGAGAATGCTTGCTAAGGATTCCACCTGTTGTGAGGTGATGGGTAGTGCAGAGCAGTGAGCCTTCTCCCTTCCTTTGGAACAGCTTGTTCCCCAAGGCAAGGAGGATTTCCAATCTCATGGGCTTCCAAGAAGGTATCTGTTTTGGAAAACCTTTGGAGATTGATCAGTTATGGTTACTAGTACATACAAACTGAATGCATTGGTGTTAATGTTATGGATAATGTTTAATTATTGTAGTTATAGTATAGCATTTGTATTGTACTACTGTTGCTATTATGTGAATGGTTTAGAGTCAATGATAACTTCCTGCCATCTAAGAATTCTTCACAGAGAATTCTAACACGTATGAACTCAGTCAAATAGATTCTGTATGTAGATGAATCTCACAGGTTGAACTTTATAAGGATTAATATGCAGACAGCCTCTAGATATGATTCCACAATCAAATTACAAACTGGAACAGGGTGGGGCTTGCAGTGTGAACAGCACATATGATGAAATGCTGCAGAGAGGGTGGCAGAAATAGGACTTCTTGTGCATATTGGTCAAAATAAATTAGTTTTACATTTATATGATAAAAATCATGGGCAGAAGAAGGGAAGAATACTGATTTGGCTCAACTTCATGGGTCAGTCCCACTTTATTTCTGAACATGGAGCAATTACAGGTTTTTTTAAAAAAATGAGGTTTATATCTCTCTCCGTCTCTCTTCTCAAGGAATAGAAACTATCTTATTCAGGCCACAGGAGGCCCCCAGAAAGCAGCAGAAGTGAACTGCTGAAATCCTATTAGATTCTTTATTCATGTTGAAATATCAGCAATGTCTTTCTTCATCTGTAAGCAGAAGTGGCAGGCTGGACTATTACGTTTGTGTGTGTGCGTGTGTTAACAGCATCTTAAATAAAACATCTTGGCCCATGTACATTTTATCACATAAAAATATTGTGATGTATTCACCTCTCAGAGCACTTTCCTAAAGCCTCCTGAGTCTCCATGGCAATGCTGTTGCATGTTGTATACTTTCAGTACAACTCCTGTTTATGGGCCTTGTTGTAATAAAAGAATACATTGCCCCCCAGGACTCATTGAAATGCATCTCATTATTCCAATCAGCCCCCTGAGCTTTACTGTATTACACTCTATTCGTACTGTATTTGAACTTTCTTATAATATGAAAGCTGATTCCAAGCCCATTACAACGGGTTGCAAATTAGCTTTTATTTCACCCTGATTGTTGAAATGTATTTTAATAAACTCATGCCAATAATGTTATAATCTAATATTCAGGCACTTTATCTGTTAATTACCAAGCCCTAAATTAATCCAGTTATGACTCAGATTCATTTCTTATTGTTCCCTGATTCCATGGTAGCTTTAGGATCTTTCATGTTTTTGTCCATGGGAAAGCCTATTGTAAAATGCTCAAGATAAATGAAATAAATGTAAGATACAGTAAATAAATAAATAAACAAATAAATGGGAAATGGGAAAATAAATAAATGAAGTTTTATATTCTTGCTTGAGAGCCAGTTTGGTGTAGTGGTTAAGGCATCAGCCTAGAAACCGGGAGACCGGGAGTTTTAGTCCCACCTTGGGCACAAAGCCAGTTGGGTGACCTTGGGCCAATCACTTTCTCTCAGCCCTAGGAAGGAGGCAATGGCAAACCACTTCTGAAAAACCTTGTGTTAGGGAGATAACTGGCGGAGAAGGAGGGGGCTCCCTCCAGGGGGAGAAATGCATGTGTAGTACTGAATCCCTATGCTTTCCTCCCAAGAGGCTAAAGAAGGCCCTGCCCTGATTTCTTGGACTCTTTCTCTGAGCATTACCAGTTCATGTTAGTTTAGCTGGATTCTGTCAAGGAGAGTAGGACAATAAACATTAGAGCTTCAACTCCAAGCCTCAGTGTGTTTTTCCTTCAGTCGAAGTCAGGACACCTTGCCAAGAAAACTGCAGGGACTTGTCCAGGCAGTCTCTGAGAATCAGACACGATTGTTGAAGAAATGTCAACTGCTTTTAAGAAAATTAATAGTGGAAAAGCGCCTGGTCCTGATGGTTTATCAGCAGCTTATTATAAAAGCTTTGAAGATTAACTTTGTTTACCTCTACAAATGACTATGAATTTGATTTTAGAAACAGGTGTAATGCCAGAAACATGGAAAGAAGCTCATATTGCACTGATTCCAAAAGATCAACAAGACTTGACTTTAACGAAGAATTATAGACCAATATCTTTATTGAATAATGACTATAAGATATTTACAACAGTCCTGGCGGAAAGAATGAAAAATATTCTTAAGAACTTTATTCATGATGATCAGGCAGGATTTCTGCCTAAGAGACAAATTCGAGACAATGTTCAAAATGTTTTGGATATATTGGAGTACTTGGAACAACATAATGAAAAACAGGCTGCTTTGATATTTGTAGATGCTGAAAAAGCCTTTGCTAATTTAAATTGGCCCTTTTTGTTTAAAGTATTGGAAATTATGAATTTTGGAGGAAATTTTATTAAATGAATTAGATCTATATATACTCCCCAAATTGCTAGAATAATTGTTAATGGCGATCTGAGTAAATCATATGAAATTCAAAAAGGTACAAGACAAGGATGTCCTTTATCCCCACTTTTGTTTATACTGGTCTTAGAAGTTTTACTTAGAGATATCAGACAATATGATGGTATATCTGGTATAAGAGTTAAAAAAGAAGTTTATAAGCTGAGAGCCTTTGCTGATGACCTAGTCATTACTTTAGAAAACCCATTGGATGGGATTGAGTTATTAATGCAGAAATTGAAAGACTTTGGGTCACTAGCAGGGTTTAAAGTGAATTTACAGAAAACAAAAGTCTTAACAAAGAATATGAATTGTCAACAACAAGAAAAACTGAAAGAATTAACTGGATTTACAATGGAAAAAAATTAAAATATTTGGGAATATATTTAACATCAAAGAATGTTAATTTGTTTCAGAACAATTATTTTTTACTCTGGACAGACATAAAAAAAGACTTAGATCGGTGGGAGAAATTACAACTATCACTATTAGGTAGAATATCAGTGATTAAAATGAATGTTTTACCAAGAATTTTATCTTTTTCAAACAATACCTATATTGGCCTCAGAAGCGCCTTTTAAACAATGGCAACGTGATATATCTAAGTTTGTATGGCAAGGAAAAAAACCAAGAATAAAATATAAAGTTTTGCAAGATTCAAAAGAAAGAGGTGGTTTGGGCCTTCCAGATTTGAAGTTATATTATGCAGCATGTTGTTTAGTATGGCTTAAAGAATGGATTGTTTTGAAAAATGAAAAACTATTGAATTTAGAAGGTCATGATTTAAGATACGGATGGCATGGATATTTATGGTATGATAAAGTCAAAGTTAATGTGGACTTTAAAAATCATTATATTAGAAGATTTTTGTTAAAGATTTGGAATAAATACAGATCAGCTCTATGTTACAAGATGCCTTTATGGATTTCTACATAAGAAGTATTCTATCGAACTGAAACAAGAGATAAAGATAAATGGCTGACTTATAAGGATTTGCTGAAAAAAGGACAAGGAGAATATAAAATTAAATCAAAAGAACAACTTGCTTTGGAAGGATATACCTTTCAATGGCTTTCTTACATGCAGCTTATAGAGAAATTTAAGTCAGATAAAAAAGATTTTGGATTTCAACAGAGTAAATCGGAATTTGAAATACAACTTTGTGAAACAGATGAACATTTAATTGCTAAAATGTATAAACTATTGTTGAGAGGAGAAATGGTGGAAGAACAAGTTAAAGACTGTATGATTAAATGGGCACAAAATATTGGACATAACATACATATGCAGCAATGGGAAAATATGTGGACTAAAGGACTGAAATTTACCCTGTGTTATAATTGGAAGGAAAATTTCTATAAGATGATGTATCGATGGTATATGACCCCTCAAAAACTTGCGAAAATATATGGGACTGTTTCTAACATTTGTTGGAAATGTAATAAACAAGAGGGGTCGTTTTACCATATGTGGTGGACATGTAAGATTGCAAGGAAATTTTGGATCCAAATACATACATTGATGCAGAGTATATTACAAATACAGATTCCGTTTAAACCAGAATTATTTTTGTTGGGACTATTGGATTTACAAATAGAAAAACATTTTGTTAGAATTATACAATATATGATAACAGCAGCAAGACTTCTTTATGCACAATTTTGGAAAACCCAGACTCTACCAACAGTACAAGAGTGGATGTTAAACTTGATGGACATGGCAGAAAATGATAAATTGACTTGTTTACTGAAAGAAAACTCAAGTTATCAATAGCTCAAAGAGTGGAAACCATTGATGGATTATTTGCGAAATGCAGGAGGGGTGAAGCTTACATGGGCTTTTGAAGAGTAGATTAAATATAAAAGAGTATATTAGACAAAGAATTATTTCTATCTATTGTATGAAAAACCAACATTTAAGACAGATTTTTTTATTTACATGACCAGAGATAGATTGGACGTTATCTAATTTTCATATCTTTTTTGTTCTTTTACTTTACTACACTTTTTCTTTTCTTTTTCTATATTTTGTATTTCTATTTCTTTTCTGTTTCTAACTTTTAACTATGTATTTTAAAATTCTAATAAAATTTCTTTAAAAAAAAAGAGAATCAGACACGATTGAATGGATTTAAAATATATATATTGCTTATGAAGCTATCTTGTAGGCAAGGATGATTTTGATGGCATTTTCAGCATGCAAACATCCTAGCTCAGGCATGGAATTTCATTGAAATGATTCTGTCTTCCATTATTTTCTCACCAATTTTTCCTACTTTTTTTCTTATCATGCATTGACTTCCTTCAGTGGTGCTCCAGGTATTCCAGGCAATAAAGGTGAAATACTTATTAGAAATGGCACATTAACATACCAATGTGCTATAAGAACTGCCTTTATATTACATTAAATATGCATGTTACATTAAAATAGGTATGCTTTGTTAGAGTTAAACCATAACACATAAAGTAGATGAAGGAAAGACAAGTGGATATATATACTATAATGTGTGGGCTTTTTTTCCAATGGCAATGCAAGTATAGAAACTGGCAGCTGTTGAATGCAGCAGTTGTTAATCCATATACTTATGGTATGAAAACACTCACGTGGCACTTCACACATTATGGTAAACATATCTACCTCTATACAAGTCATCTCTGTGTCACGCTGATCCAGCTGCTCTTGGCTGTGGACTGCTTCATTCCTAGCTGTTTTCCTACAAGATAATCTCCATGGGAAGGATAAAACAAGTTTTCCATCAAGTATGCTTTGAAAACAGTGTCAAGAAAGAAACCAAAAACTGCCCAAGTAGTGGTGTGTCTTCTTTAATTAGCTACATTTATATCCCATCTTTATTCCAGGAGGTAAAGACAGCATGCATAGTTTTCCATTCTCCAATTTTTCCTTACAACAACCTGCAGAGGTAGGTTGAGCTAACAGAAAATTATTGACTTAGAATCAACCAACAAGTTTCGTCAACTGAATGGGACTTTAACCTGGGTCTACCAGTTATATAGTCCAACACCTTAAGCAATATACAACACCGACTCTCAATATTTTATTTGCAAGTGGTTAATTATTTATTTTTGCCATTGCATTTTATTGCAGGCTGATGGAAGGTGCTTGAGGGATTTCTGACGAAAATCATGTGGTTAGATTCTGATGGCTAAGCACTTTGATTTTCCCTGAGTTAGCCCTACCGTTCTGTATACAGTCTCAGAGTGTGTATACCATGTATATGTGTAAGTACACAATATGTACATTTATTTATTTGTGGAATTATTTACTGCCTTTCATTCAGGAGGTCAAAATATGTAGTGCTCCTTCTTCCTATATTTCCCCACATAACAACCATGTGACGCAGGTTGGGCTCAGAGAGAGTGACTTCTCCAAAATCACCCAGTGAGCTTCTGAACCAAGGTCTCCCCACTCCTCGTCCAATACTAACCAATATACCATGTTGGCATGTGTATGTATAAGTAGCTTGTGCTCCTATGTAATCAAGGTGATAATTTTGACTCCAAAGCCCAAAGGAGACTGCCTTCTTGTCTATGTTATGTTGCAGTATTAAAATGGACTCAAATGCAAGTTCACCCTAGTTAAGCCACTGTGTGGTTTATTTGATTCTGGTTTAATGTGTTGTGGGATCCCTACTAATCAAGGCAGGTGAAACAAAGCAACATGTGGTGGACTCAGGTTGGCTTCTGGAACAAGCAACCACATTGTTTTGCAAGGCAGCTTTGAGGGGCGCTTTGCTGGAGCCTTCCTAACTGCCATCACTCATGGGATTTATGATCATTAATAACCAGCCTGAACACATGAGAATTCTGATCAAAACGACACACCTATCAAAAAGGAAAGATCCCGTTTCCAACTTTAATCCTCTTAAGAACTAGGTAAATGTGCACATTCAGCAGTCTGGCACATGGTAAGTTCCCTCTCAGGCTAGACAAAAAGAAGAGCAAAAACCCTGTTCAGGAGCTCATTATCTGAAGTGCTCCCTGCACAACACTCTAACTCATCTGCCCCCCTCCCCCGCTCCTCCTGACATGGCTTTAATGATAGCTGCTTCAGGCATTGAGGGGTGTGAGCCTCTGCAGCAGGAAAGTCTTTGCTTGAATGGCTGTACACATGTTGGCTTGCTTCCACCTACTTGTCACTGGGAAGCCTCCTCTGCTTCACTTTGGGGCTGAATGCTTGCCTGCAGCAGCCAACATCATTTGAGTGACATCAGAATAGTGTGTATGTTGCAGGGCTGAAAGAGGGTTTAAATTGACTCGATTTTCTAACAGAGTACATTTATTAAAGAATTAAGCAAAGAGTAGCACAAAATGATTAGTTGCTTTTAAAAATAAAACAGAATGTAGATGTCACCATTTAAATGCATCAAGAATCCCAGTTTTTAAAGATGCTTATAGAGCAGGGCTTTCCAAAGTTTTCCCGTGGCGACACACCAACCGCCGTTGGTGTGTTGCCGCGGGTAAACCTGGAAGTGCCACCGTTGCGGCAGCGCGCAAAAACCCGGAAGCGCTGCTGCCGCTTTCGGTTTTTGCGCACCGCCATTGGTGTGTCGCCGCGGGAAAACCCGGAAGCGCTGATGATGATCAGCGCTTCCGGGTTGTGTGGCGACACACCAGACTGTGTGTGGCGACACACTTTTGTGTCGCGACACACAGTTTGGAAAGCTCTGTTATAGAGTCATTCTTTTGGACACCCCAGCAGGCTGTGGCCTTTTTGTTCATGAGTCTCTTGAAACCAAAGCAAATTTCACCAAGGAGATGATTTCAAATGGGAGGATTGGAGCAGCTTCCAAGAAGGGAAATTTAAATAGACTACTCATTACCTTGAATTACTTGATAAAGGAAAACCAGGAGAGTTCTACTGCACCTGTTTAGCATACGAATCATGGGGAAGTCACTTTTCAAGATACTGATAAAGTTACCTCCTAAACAAAAATGTGCCAAGAGTTTCAATAGATCTTCCAGTAGAGTTCTAAGGAGAAAGAGAATCAACCTCTTCTTGGTTCATTTCCTCATCTGCTTGATGCATTTTGTCAAAACAGCCAATGAGTATATGAGCATAATGACAACTCTATGATAATAAAAGGTTTTGTTTATGACTCAATCATAAGAGATGAACTTGGCAGAAAAATGAAGGACAACTGTATGATCGTAGCTGAAAAGGCTGCAAGTTCTTTTTTCCTCCAAACATTTTGCTTTGCACATTAGCAATTTCTCAAGAGAATGTCACCTAATTCCTACTTTGTGTAGCCACTGGACCCAAAGAATTCTTTGGAAAACCTTTCTGTCCTGTTCGTGAAAAAAGTCACTGAGCCTAACACAAGATCATCCATCATTCTACCCACATATGTAGAAATTTTCGTAGCTGCTACAATACTCTGCTTAAACTGACATATCTGTGCATGAATGAATAGGTAGCCAGACTGCATTTACTTTGCTTAACATTTTTCTGCAGAATTGATCTACACGCAAAACTGACCTTAAAACAAACTTTTTTTTATCTTTGTTCTTTTTAAAAAAAAGTTTTTGGGAACAAACTGAATGAGAGAAAAGAGAAGGCAGTATTTTTTTAAAAAAATGTAGGGAGGGTAGAATTCACAATTAAATGTATTGCTTTTTATTCATGCTTACTTTTAAAAATATTTATATATCACACTTTAAATCACATATCTGTATACAACAGATACTTTACAACAGTAAAATATCCAGAAATACGATAATATAATTAAGAGAAAGCATAATATATAATACATATACCATCTATTTAAGGCCATAAATTAATGCAGCAGCATTAATATGATCATGTGGATATCTGGAAGTCCTTTTTGTTGTTTCAGGATCATAAATAGTAATCTGGCATTAAATATTTGCGATCAAGGCCAGTAACCTTTTTTCAGTCTCACAGCATCTTTTTTAATTAAAGTATATATTTGTCCCATGCCTATAAGCCTCCCCCTGACATTTCATATACAAGATACCTTGCTGCAAAAGGTCAAGCAGTATGGTTATAAATGGAAAAGAGATTAAAAGTGTTATGAAGCCACAGTGATCAGAAAGTGAGTTAAAAGGTGGAACATTTCTTCATATCCTTGTTTGGACATCTAGGAGCCAATCCCTAGCAGAGTTTCATTACGGTAACAGCAAAGCAAGCAGAACTGTTCATCAAAAATGTAGAAAGAAGTATTTAATATGCTTGTCTGAAAAGAACATTGTTGAGGTGGCAATTTAAGTGCTGCCAGAAGAAAATAAAAGTGAGCAACACCATCACCCATTCATACAGGTCCTTTTCCTTTTTTCCAGCTGAGAGATGGTCTTGGGTATCTGACAAATAGCATATCTCCCTTGTTTCTTCCTCATGAAGATGTATATTACAGGTCTAGCCAGCAGCCTAAAATATTGTGAATGTCTGGCAAGCAAGAATATTCATAAAGAGGCTTGATTCATTTTAGTTTCCAGGTTAGATTTCATTTTCTGACTAATGCTCCAAGAAGGGAAAATGTATAGAAATGGGCCAGTCACAGACCAGCTGAAATTGGCAGGAGACATATGATTATACCCTTCCTGCTAATGATCTCACTAACCCTAAGTCCTGGTTAGGAAATAATTCAAACTATTTGAACTGGTTCCTGGGAAACTGGAGAAAGCTCCAGTATATCTGGCTGTGCTGTTTGTTCTGTTTCTTCTGAAGCTGAGTTTTTAAAACATATATTTTTAAAATATTTATTTATTTTTCAGTGCTTAATTCAAGAGAAAGGCTTGTAATATACTGGGACTATATTATCGTATACTTTACTGGTACATTACGGTAACATGGGTGGAGAATTTATTTATTTATTTATTTTCTTTTTGTTGTTTATTCGTTCAGTCGTTTCCGACTCTTCGTGACTTCATGGACCAGTCCACGCCAGAGCTTTCTGTCGGCCGTCACCATCCCCAGCTCCCCAATGGTTGAGTCCGTCACCTCCAGAATACCATCCATCCATCTTGCCCTTGGTCGGCCCCTCTTCCTTTTGCCTTCCACTTTTCCTAGCATCAGCTTCTTCTCCAGGGTATCCTGTCTTCTCATTATGTGGCCAAAGTACTTCAGTTTTGCCTTTAATATCATTCCCTCAAGTGAGAAGTCTGGCTTGATTTCCTGGAGTATGGACTGGTTTGATCTTCTTGCAGTCCAAGGCACTCTCAGAATTTTCCTCCAACACCACAGTTCAAAAGCATCTATCTTCCTTCGCTCAGCCTTCCTTATGGTCCAGCTCTCGCAGCCATAGGTTACTACAGGGAATACCATTGCTTTAACTATGCGGACCTTTGTTGTCAGTGTGATGTCTCTGCTCTTAACTATTTTATCAAGATTTGCCATTGCTCTCCTCCCAAGAAGTAGACGTCTTCTGATTTCCTGGCTGCAGTCACCGTCTGCAGTAATCTTTGCGCCTAGAAATACAAAGTCTGTCACTGCCTCCACTTTTTCTCCCTCTATTTGCCAGTCATCAATCAAGCTCGTTGCCATAATCTTGCTTTTTTTAGGGTTTAACTGCAATCCAGCTTTTGCACTTTCTTATTTCACCTTCGTCATAAGGCTCCTCAACTCCTCCTCGCTTTCAGCCATCAAAGTGGTATCATCTGCATATCTGAGATTGTTAATGTTTCTTCCAGCGATTTTAACTCCAGCCTTGGATTCCTCAAGCCCAGCATGTTGCATGATGTGTTCTGCATACAGGTTGAATAGGTAGGGTGAGAGTATACAACCCTGCCGTACTCCTTTCCCAATCTTAAACCAGTCCGTTGTTCCGTGCTCTGTTCTTACCGTTGCTACTTGGTCATTATACAGATTCCTCAGGAGGCAGACAAGATGACTTGGTATCCCCATACCACCAAGAACTTGCCACAATTTGTTATGATCCACACAGTCAAAGGCTTTAGAATAGTCAATAAAACAGAAATAGATGTTTTTCTGAAATTCCCTGGCTTTCTCCATTATCCAGCGGATATTGGCAATTTGGTCTCTAGTTCCTCTGCCTTTTCTAAACCCAGCTTGTACATCTGGCAATTCTCGCTCCATGAATTGCTGGAGTCTACCTTGCAAGATCTTGAGCATTACCTTACTGGCATGTGAAATAAGTGCCACTGTTCGATAGTTTGAACATTCTTTAGTGCTTCCCTTTTTTGGTATGGGGATATAAGTTGATTTTTTCCAATCTGATGGCCATTCTTGTGTTTTCCAAATTTGCTGGCATATGGCATGCATCACCTTGACAGCATCATCTTGCAAGATTTTAAACAGTTCAGCTGGGATACCATCGTCTCCTGCTGCCTTGTTATTAGCAATGCTTCTTAAGGCCCATTCAACCTCACTCTTCAGGATGTCTGGCTCTAACTCACTGACCACACCGTCAAAGCTATCTCCAATATTATTATCCTTCCTATACAGATCTTCCGTATATTCTTGCCACCTTTTCTTGATCTCTTCTGCTTCTGTTAGGTCCTTACCATCTTTGTTTTTGATCATACCCATTTTTGCCTGGAATTTACCTCCGATGTTTCTAATTTTCTGGAAGAGGTCTCTTGTCCTTCCTATTCTATTGTCTTCTTCCACTTCCGCACATTGCTTGTTTAAAAATAATTCCTTATCTCTTCTGGCTAACATCTGGAATTTTGCATTTAATTGGGCATATCTCCCCCTATCACTGTTGCCTTTTGCTTTCCTTCTTTCTTGGGCTACTTCCAGTGTTTCAGCAGACAGCCATCTTGCCTTCTTGGTTTTCTTTTTCTTTGGGACGTTTTTTGTTGCCGCCTCCTGAACAATGTTGCGAACTTCTGTCCATAGTTCTTCTGGGACCCTATCTACTAAATCTAGTCCCTTAAATCTATTCTTCACCTCCACTGCATATTCCTTAGGAATATTAGTGAGCTCATATCTAACTGATCTGTGGGTCTTCCCTATTCTCTTTAGTCTGATTCTAAATTTTGCAATAAGAAGTTCGTGATCTGAACTACAGTCAGCTCCAGGTCTTGTTTTTACCGACTGTATAGATGTCCGCCACCTTTGGCTGCAAAGGATGTAGTCAATCTTTTTTTTTTTTTAACAAATTTTATTAGATTTTAATTTTACATAGATAAAAGTTTGAAACAGAAAAGAAAATGGAAATACAAATCAAGAAAAAAGAAAAGATAAAAAAGTGTAGTAAAGGAAAAAAGGAAAAAAGATAAAGCTGAAACATAGAATTTGGTCAACTTCCGATTTGTATCTGGTCATGGTATTTTAAAAATTTTATCTTACATGCTAGGTCTATATATAACATTAAAGAATATTTCTTGTCTATTACATCAATATATATATATTTTAATCTTCAAATCCCCATATAAGCTTTGCCCCTCCCGCATCTTGTAAATAGTCAGTTAATGGTTTCCACTCTTTAAGAAAATAATTATTTGGATTTTCTTTTAATAAACATGTCAGTTTATCATTCTCTGCCATATCCATCAATTTTAACATCCAATCTTGTATCGTAGGCGATATCTGGTTTTTCCAATTTTGTGCGAAAATAAGTCTTGCTGCTGTAATCATGTATTGCATAATCCTTGTAAATTGCTTCCCAGGTTGTCCATCAATTATTCCCAGTAAAAAAAATTCCGGTTTAAATGGAACTCGAATTTGTAATATATTTTGCATCAATGCATGTATTTGAGTCCAAAATTTCTTTGCAATCTCACATGCCCACCACATATGGTAAAAAGACCCCTCTTTTTTTTTACATTTCCAACATAAGTTGGAAACATTTCCATACATTTTAGAAAGTTTTTGTGGGGTCATATACCATCTGTACATCATCTTATAAAACTTTCAAGCTACAGATCATCTTATAAAAGTTTTCTTTTAAATTATAACACAAAGTAAATTTTAACCCTTTGGTCCACATATCTTCCCATTGTTGCATTTGAATATTATGGCCAATATTTTTAGCCCATTTAATCATACAGTCTTTAACTTGTTCCTCTACCATTTCACCTTTTAACAATAATTTATACATTTATGCAATTAGATGATCATCTGTCTCACATAGTCGTATCTCAAATTCCGATTTGGTTTGTTCAAGTTCAAGGTCTTTCTTATCTAATTTAAATTTCTCTACGAGCTGCATATATGAAAGCCATTGAAAACTGTATCCCTCTGATACCAATTCTTCTATTGATTTAATTATATATTGTCCTTGTTCTTTCTTTAAAAAGTCTTTGTAGGTTAACCATTTATCTTTATTTCTTACTTCTGTTCTGTAGAATGCTTCTTGTGTAGAAATCCATAAGGGTCTTTTATAACATAAGATTAATTTATATTTATTCCAGATTCTTAACAAGGATCTTCTAATATAATGGTTTTTAAAGTCCACATTAACTTTAACTTTATCGTACCACAAATATCCATGCCATCCATATCTTAATTCATGTCCTTCCAAATTCAATAATTTTTCATTTTTCAAAACTATCCATTCTTTAATCCAAACCAAGCAACAAGCAGCATAATATAATTTCAAATCCGGCAGACCTAGTCCTCCTCTTTCTTTAGAGTCTTGCAAGACTTTATATTTTACTCTTGGTTTTTTCCCTTGCCAAATAAACTTAGAAATATCTCGCTGCCATTGTTTAAAAGGTTCTTCTGATGCCAATATAGGTAGTGTTTGAAAAAGATATAAAATTCTTGGCAAAACATTCATTTTAATTGCTGAAATTCTACCTAATAATGATAATTGCAGTTTTTCCCAATGTTCCAAATCTTTTTTAATATCCATCCAAAGTGGAATATAGTTATTCTTAAACAACTTAACATTTTTAGTTGTTAAATATACTCCCAAATATTTTACTTTTTCTTCCATTGAATATCCTGTTATTTCTTTCAATTTCTCTTGTTGGTGGTAATCCATATTTTTGGTCAAAACTTTTGTCTTCTGTAAATTCACTTTGAACCCTGCTAGCGACCCAAAGTCTTTTAGTTTCTGTATTAATATTTCAATTCCTTCTAGTGGATTCTCCAAGGTAATGACTAGGTCGTCAGCAAATGCTCTTAGTTTATAAACTTCTTTTTTAACTTTAATACCACGGATACCATCATCTTGTCTAATATCTCTAAGTAAAACCTCTAATACCAATATAAACAAAAGTGGAGATAATGGACAACCTTGTCTAGTACCTTTTTGTATTTCACATGGCTTACTAAATTCTCCATTAACAATTATTTTGGCAAATTGTGGAGTATATATTGATTTAATCCATTTTATAAAATTTCTTCCAAAATTCATATTTTCCAAAACTTTGAACATAAAAGGCCAATTTAAGTTGTCAAAGGCTTTTTCAGCATCAATAAATATCAAGGCAGCTTGTTTATCATAGTGTTGATCCAAATATTCAATTACGTCTACTATGTTTCGGACATTGTCATGAATTTGCCTCTTGGGTAGAAAACCAGCTTGGTCTTGATGAATAAAATCCTTAAGTATATTCTTCATTCTTTCTGCTAATATCGTTGTAAATATCTTATAGTCATTATTCAATAAAGATATTGGTCTGTAATTTTTAGTTAATGTTAAATCCTGTTGTTCTTTGGGTATCAATGTTATATGTGCTTCTTTCCAAGTTTCAGGCATAATTCCTGTTTCCAAAATAGAATTCATAGTCTTCTGCAAAGGTAGACATAAATCCTCTTCAAAACATTTATAATAGGCTGCTGACAATCCATCCGGTCCAGGAGCTTTTCCACTACTAATTTTCTTAAAAGCTTTTATCAATTCTTCTTTTGTTATAACATTATTTAATGTCAATCTTTGTTGGTCATTAAGAACAGTTAGTTTTTGTTTATTCAAATATTCTTCAATCTCATCCAAGTTGACATCTTGTTTTTTATATAATTTAGAATAATAGTCATGAAAGGTTTTTTGAATGTCCATATTATTCACCAGGGTTTTTCCTTCATGTTGAATATTAGTAATCAAATTCTTTTGTCTTTGTTTCCTCAATTTATAAGCCAGCCATCTACTTGGTTTATTTGCATATTCAAAATATTTTTGTTTTGTAAATTTCATTTGAGTCTCTATCTCTTGAGTTAATATCATTGATATTTGCTTTTGTAGAAATTTAATTTGAGTGAGCAAAGTGTCATCCATTGGTTTATCTCTCAAATCTAACTCTTTACTTTTAATTTCATCTAAAATCAATTGAATTCTTTTTTGTTTTTTCTTCCTCATTTGAGCATTGTATTGAATAAAATAACCCCTCATATATGCTTTACTGGCTTCCCATACAGTTTGAATATTAGTCCCTTTGTTCAAATTAAATTGAAAATATTCTCTTAATTTTTTTTTGCATACATCAACTACAGTACATCATTATTCCGTAGTAGTGACTCATTCAATCTCCATCTAAATACATTCCGTTTCCCTTTAAGAGTCAACATTACTGGATTATGATCTGATAAAGTCTTAGGTAATATATCAACTTTGTTAATATCCATCATCAAATTTTTAGATATCAAGATCATATCTATTCTAGAATGTGATTTAAATCTCTCTGAATAATATGTAAATTCTCTGGAAGTCCCATTCATACATCTCCAAATGTCTTGTAAATCCAACATCTCTTTCAAGTCGAAAAATGTTTGTGGCAATTTTCCCTGTGTTTGCTTCACTTCTTTTTGTGACTGTCTATCCAATCTGGGGTAAATTACCCCATTCCAATCCCCCATGAAACACCAATTGTCATAAGTTAAGTCCAAAAGTTTATCCATCAGGTTTTTATAAAATACTCCTTTATCTATATTCGGTGCATAAAGTCCAACTATCAGTGTTTTAGTTCCTTGTATGTTAATTTCTACTACAATGTATCGACCCTCTTCATCAGCTAATATCAATTTTGGGTTTAACTTTGGTTGTACATATAAGACTACCCCTTTAGTTTTTTTATATCCAGCCGAAATAAATTCTTCTCCAAGCTGTTTTTGAATCAAATATTTAGTATCTTTTTTACAAATATGAGTCTCTTGTAAACAACTTATGTCCAATTTCTGTTTTTTCAAAAAATGAAATATCTTTCTTCTTTTTTGTGGAGCATTGGCTCCATTAATGTTCCATGTCAGATATTTAAGTTCCATTGGTGTTTTATTCTTTAAAATCCCTTTGTTAAGTCCACACCTGTAGATCCTTTCTCAGATAGATCTTCAGTCTTCTCTTTGTCTTTCGATGTTTCTCCTCCTTTTGTCAATTCTCCTTCTGGTAAACCCATTTCTTTCTTGTATTTCTCTAAAAAAGCTTTTGCTTTTAAAATGGAAGTTATTTTGAATCTCTGTCCTTTGAACTCAAACAATACGCCTTCCAATTTTTCCCATCTGAATGAAATACTATGTTGCCTTAATTTGTCTGTAAGGAAAGAATAGTCTTTTCTTTTCCTTAATATTCTCAAGGGAATTTCTTTTAATACAATTATTTCCTTCCCTTCTATGTTTAATCTAGTATTATAATGTTTCCTTAAGATTTGCTCTTTTGTCACTTTTCTTACAAAATATATCAATATGTCTCTAGGGACTTTTCTTTCCTTAGCATAACGTGAGTTTACTCTGAATATCTTGTCTATCTCCAAATCTAAATCTTGTTCTCTTGTCTCCAAAAATTTAGCCAATTCAAAAATCATCCTTTCTCTCACATTTTCATCTACTTGTTCTGGAATTGCTCTAAATCTCAAGATGTGCTCCTTCTCTCTCATTTCTGCTAAAGCTGTGATATCTAGATTATGTTCAATCTCTTTAATAGCATATTCTGATTTATCTTCTAATTTTTGCATCTGGCTTTGCGTATCTTTAAGTTCTCCTGACAGAGAGTTGACCACTTCCTTAACTGTTTGAATTTCTTTTTTAAAATCTTGCTTAATCTCTCGGGTTATTTCTTTCTTCATATCGTCCATTTTTTTGTCTAATGCTGTAATCTGATCTTCCATCTGCTTCGTGGAGTCATCCATTTTCTTATTTATTGCTGTATTCTGATCATCCATTTTCTTATTTATTGCTGTATTCTGATCATCCATTTTCTTATTTAGTGTTGCAACAGCTTCTAATATCTTTTTCATTTCTGGTAATAAAGCTTCTGAGGCAGATGTAGCAGGTGTAGCAGAATCAATAGGTGGTCCTCCAGTCTCCTTCTTCTTCTCCTTCTCCGCCCGTCTCGTTCCCAAAGATGCCATAGCCCTTCCCACTTGTAATTCTTCAATCCAACCACAAGTCAAAAAGAAAAAATGTTGCTAGAAACATGTAAAAAAGCCTCTACTTTCCATATAATAATCCAATAATCCAAATTAAACGTTAAATAACTTGACTTTTTCAGAAAAATAAATCCAAACAGAGTTCAAAGTTCAGAAAGAAAAAGAGGAACTTGTATATATAAAAGAATTTTTAATAGGGTTCTTTTTTTTTCCTTTCAGGCAGTAATCCCATCATCAAAGTCTTAAAAAATAAAGTGTTAATCACTCCATTTAAATCCAAGCTTTAATATAATATTCCAGAGAACAAAAATAGAAATACCAATAGTTGTCCATAAGTAAGAAACTCAAGCCAAACTGAAATAATAGTAAAAGTCACTTTCACTTCTAGCAAAGCCACTTAGCTTCTCTTCCCACCGTTTATTCTTCCATTAACAAGAAAAAAATATAGCACCAGCAAATATAAATCAAGTCCAGATACAAATCTTAGCACTTAATAAAAAAATAATAATATTTAAAAGTAAAAAAAAGTGACTAAAAGCCTGATCGGGCCAACTACTTATCTTTTAGAATCACGGCTGCTGCAGAGCCCCGTTTTTTCCCCAGTCTCCTTTCATTGCTCCATCTCCCTCCTCCCGCAGTGGAAATTACGGGAGTCGGGGGAGAGCAGTTACTCCGGAGACCCCTTGTGGTTAATCTTCTGATCACACTCTCTTCGAGTGTGATTTTTCCAGCGATTTTCTTCTCCCAAATCGCTGCAAACAGCTTAGCCGTGGAATCGAGGCTAGGAGCCCCGGTTCTTCGCTGCGCTCCGACCAGTACCCGGAAGTGAAAGTCAGGATGTAGTCAATCTGATTTCGGTGTCGACCATCTGGTGAAGTCCATGTATAAAGTCGTCTTTTAGGTTGTTGGAAGAGAGTGTTTGTTATGCACAGTGAGTTGTCTTGGCAAAATTCTATCAGCCTATGTCCTGCTTCATTTTGTTCTCCAAGACCATGCTTGCCTGTAATTCCAGGTGTCGTCTGACTACCCACCTTAGCATTCCAGTCTCCTGTAATGAAAATAACATCTCTTTTTGGTGTATTATCTAGTAGGTGCTGCAGATCCTCATAGAACTGATCTACTTCTGCTTCTTCAGCATCTGTGGTTGGGGCGTATATTTGGATCACTGTGATGTTAAATGGCTTACCCTGAATTCGAATTGAGATCATTCTATCGTTTTTTGGATTGTATCCAAGCACTGCTTTAGCCACTTTATTATTAATTATGAAGGATACTCCATTTCTTCTGTGGTCCTCTTGTCCACAGTAGTAGATCTGGTGGTCATCTGATGTGAAGTGGCCCATTCCAGTCCATTTCAGTTCACTGACACCTAAAATGTCTATATTTAATCTTGACATCTCGCCAATAACCACATCCAATTTGCCCTGGCTCATAGATCTTACATTCCAGGTTCCTATGGTGTGTTGATCTTTAGAACATCGGATTCGTCGTTCACCACCAGCACCGTCGGCCGCTAGCCGTCCTTTCGGCTTTGAGCTAGCTGCGTCATCACATCTGGGGCTAGTTGAACGTATCCTCTGTTCCTCCCCAGTAGCATTTTGACCATCTTCCGACCTGGGAGTCCCATCTTCCGATGGTATACCGACATATCTTTGGTTGTACTGATCCATTTAGTTTTCATGGCAAGAATACTGGGGTGGGTTGCCATTACCTTCCCCAGGGATCGTATTTAGTCTGACCTCTCTGCCACGACCTTCCCGTCTTGGGTGTCCCTTCACGGTTTAGCTCATGGTTTCATTGAGGTGCTCAAGCTCCAGCACCACGACAAGGTAACGATCTCCTTTGCTGGAGTATTTATTTTCTATCCCACCTTTATTATTTTTATAAATAACTCAAGGCAGCGAACATACCTAATACTCCTTCCTCCTCCTATTTTCCCCACAACAACAACCCTGTGAGGTGAGTTGGGCTGAGAGAGAGTGACTGGCCCAAGGTCACCCAGCTGGCTTTCATGCCTAAGGTGGGACTAGAACTCTCAGTCTCCTGGTTTCTAGCCCATTGCCAAGAATGACAGGGGAAATGGAAAATTTTGGGGAGAAGCATCCACTATCCTTTGAAGTCATACCTCAGAAAAAGAGATTGGATTAGAAGGCATGGTAATAGAAAGATAGAGAAGAATGAAGGAATGCAAAATCCTTTCTGGACCATCCTTTCTACCCCTTCCATGATACCATTTAAGGATCATCCCTAACAAGAATGCTATCAAAATATTGATGAAGCATCTTATCCACAGCATTTAAATTCACAATGACAAGGATTTTACATGCAGTGCTGTCATCACACCATAATGAAACACAGCCACAGACCCAATGCTGGAAAACTCACTCCTTTCCTGATGGCAGAGGTGGAAAAACAAAATAAAGGCCCACCTGGTATATCTCCATCCATAAAAGATGATAAGAACACCAACTGCAAAGAGGTATAGAATACCTTCAATCATTCTGAGTAACCTCCCTTGAAGGTATACAATAATTCTGAGTTTTCCAATTTTCATATTGAGTCGTGCCAGCTAACGTATTTGTGTGATTTCTACTTCAAGGATAGCTCAAATTGTTGTTGTTAATAGTAAATAGTAGCTTGCTCTTGCAGAATAAGGATAATAGAAATACATTATTAATCAATACTTTTTAAAAAATAGAAAAAAAGGAAAGCAGCAAGCTTATATGGAAAATAGAGGCAGCTTCTATGAAGAGACAGAAAGCTCTAAATGGCATTGATAGATATCTTCCTATTATCCCTGATTAGCTTCTTTATTTTCATCAGAACATTAAGCAGAAATTAAAAGAGACTTTTAGCCTAATGTTCTCCAGTTGGGATGTGATGACCTCAAGCTGATGAATCTCCGCCACACTAGAATAACCTTTATTGTAAATACATTATTTGTCATGTCTTAAGTAACCTGGTAAAACTTAAGATTTGAACCGCTGCAATAGATCTTTTCAGTCTGTTTTACAGTCACCAAAAGGTTTATGCCATGACCTGAAACTCCTAATTTCAGGGACTTTTTGTAGCCTATTAATAAAAAGGAGAGGAGCGGAGCGGATGCATCTATGCTATTGCTTTGGGCTTGACAAAAGAGCCAAGCTGGTTAGTTTTCTATTTTTTGACAATTTCTTAATGTTTGTATATTAAAATGGATCATTGGCTGTGACGCTAGGCAATAATACAGGTTTAATTTAAAGAAATATAATCCTCGGGATGTTTAATAATACAGGATTTTCTGCATCATGGCTATTCCTTTAAGTATGTTCATCATTTCTATTGACATTTGGGAAATGGCTTAAGTCCAGTGGACTGTTATACAATAACAATGTAGCTCTGGTCTTGAGAAAGGACATTATTTTAAGATGCTATAACGTGATACGATAGTAAATATGCTTGAGTCAGTTGAAAAAGGGCTAGTTCACACAACCCTTTAGAATATTTCTAGTACAGTGATTCACAATGAAAGTGCTGCACATATTGAACCCATCTAATGAATCCTTGTTAGAAAATAATTAATAGGAATAACCAAAATAATTTGAGTTCAAAATGGATCATTCCAAGCATTCCAGAAATGTTTCTGCAGTCCAGCCTGAACCTCAGAACACCTGTTTTGGACTTGAAACCTTTCCAAATGGTTGGAACAACTTGTTTCCCACTCAAAATGGAACATTTCAAACTTAAAATGTTTTGGATACCCCTAGTAATTAGGTAAGCTGACCATGCCAACAGTAGGCTTTCCTACTTGAGACAGCAATTTCACTCTGTGTTCCTAATAGTACACCTTATCCTGTTTGTCTGTATTAATATACTGTATAATATATTCAGTTGTGCACCCCCCCCAAATGAATTGGAGAAATCATTCTGAATTCTGTAATATGCTCTAATTTGTGACATGTTAATTTTCATGTTGGCTTCATGGAGCCAAAATAGCCCAACATGTTATTAGATCTCTGTTTTTAAAAAAGCACTTAATTGAACAGAAGGAATTTGCTTCTTTTTCAGCATCAAGGCAAACAATTCTATTACTTGCAAAGCTCCTATTAATTAAACAGCATCAATATAATTAGCCATCATCCCAAGATCTTCACTTCAAGAGAAAGTAACATGATTTGTGGATTATCTGAAGCTGCTCATCAACTTTATTAGATCCATCCTTTTTTCTATTCTAAATGTGATTTAGCTGCAATTACCAAACACTATTTAGCTTTGAACTGATGCCTTATGTTTGAAATTAAAGAGCAAGCAAAACCGGATTGGTATTGGAAGGAAGTATTGGAAGTATTGGAAGAAAACTATATTGCATATTTGATAGTTACCTTTAACAATCCATTTATCTAATTGCATCAAGATTTACACATCCATTTTCAAATTGATTCCTTCATAGCATCTGTCCACAAGGGCAAACAAATCTCCTGTATGTTCTTTAATTAACTTTTCCTACCTCCAGCCCTATTAACATATAAATGAACAATTTGTCCTATTAGTCCAATTTATAAAATCTGTTAGGTAGTTTGTCAGAATAATGAATGAATGAACATTTCTTTTTCTGCCACATGGTTTTGTAACACTGAATCTAGTTCCCATTTCCCTTCATTAATTTACATAAAAAATTAACTATACAATAAAAATTTAAACATGAGGTGGGGGAAAGGGTGCCCTATAGCCTTACTCCAAAAAGCTCACATATTCAGCTCTTGCACAGAACTTTGTATGCTGAAGTCTGCAAGATAGTTATAAGCCCATTAAGTTAAGCAAAATATAAACTTTCCCATTTCTCAATTGTAAGGGGAGTCATCTGTATGCACCCCTCTATAGAACTCCCACAAGGCAGGACTACCAGCCACAGGTATAGGACCCCATCCTCCAAAAGGCCCTCTAATTCAATGCCATTCTTTTTTTTTCTTTTCTTTTAAGAAATGAATCTGTCATTGCCTCCTCCTTGCTTGGAGAAAGGGAAAGAATTGGTGTGGGGGGGAATTGGGTTGGAATAGATACTAGGAGCAATAGAAAAATGAAACTGGACACTGGAGCATGCAGGGATGTGTGGACATCATCTATGCATATTCTCATTCCCACTACCCTTTTAATTCTGGCCTATTCAGGCTGAAAAGATAAATGGATATACTGATATGCAGGTCCCCATAGATATGCATAAAACAAAAACTCATTCCAGTCAACAATTAAGTACTCTTATCCCCATCCATAGGCTTATATTTTACATAAACACCGATGGGGGTACCACATGTGAACTTTCCCATGGCAGTACTCTTCACAAATGGGAGTACTTGTATATATCAATGCACGGTTAACCGATGCGCTATACAGTATATAGTATATTAGGACCGTGAATCCATTAAAATGATTTGGAAGAAGCATGTTGGGCCAGCAACTCTCTGCTGTTTTTTAAGCAGACTCACTTTTTTCAGAGTTCTGCACAAGCTTTTAATGAGTCAACTCATTAAAATTAGTCAACTCTTAAAGAAACTGCAATTTTTTAAAGGCTTACATGGAAGCCTGAGAAAAGCCAGGCTGCTTTACAGAATAATAAGAGGCACTGGGTTTGCACTTGCATAAAGTCCAAAGCACGTCTTCCAAATCATTTCTAAAGCAAGGATGTGGATGTGGATGTGGATGTGGATGTATGTGTGGATGTATGTATGTGTATATATACTGTGTATGTATATATATATATACACACACACGTGTGTGTGTGTATATATATGCATGCATTATAACACAGTAAGGGTGAGCATACAGAATAAATAACCACAAGTATACAACATGAGCATAGTCACTGCAATAATACAGAAGCCAGTCCTGAGTTCAAGTGCAGAATCCCTTAGGGATTGCCTAAACAGGACCCCTTTCAGTTCTTGTTTTAAACATGCCTGTTGCCCAATTGTCCCCCAGCAAGGGCAGCTCTAAGGGGTGATTAACCATTTGGAGCATCCAATAAGGGAAAATAAATATTCCTGTTCTAATTGTGAACTTCTTATGGATTTTACTATATCAATAAGAAACAACCACCAATGCCTAAAGAGTGGGTTCACTCCCAACCAAAGCTACTGGGAAAAATGGGTGACACTTCCAGCTTCTCACGCTCCACATTGTCCAAGCTGCCAACTGATGCTCTGGAATTCTTTGCACCCTGTGCATTCCCCCCCTCTATCTCTTGCTGATTCATGAGTAGCCTCTCTGCCGGCAGATATAGGCTCCCTTGTTTTCAAGTCCCAAATGTCCTTCCTTTTTTCTTTCCCTCTTACAACATACCACACCAAAAGTTGGAGTTCTAGATATGTTCCTGAATTGACTCTCTGCCTCCTGACCCAAACTAGCTGGTTTTACTTCCATGTTGTCCCTTTTCCCCAGTAAATGACTTTAAGGGCCTGGAGCCAGTTCAAGTATACCTTGGAGCCAGCAGGTCTGGTGGGAAGGGCAATCCAGTTTAGTTCCTATTTCCTTTTTATTCTGCAGTTTAGCTATTTAGATTAACAATGTTATCCTTTCCTGGCTTGCACCAACTTTACTACAACCCCTGGGTTCCATGAGTATATACTATACTGTGTACAACATGTTATTTAAATTGAGTACCTATGAATAAAAAGAGTTGTGGCCTTAACAATCAGTGTTAACATTATTCAAATCTTCACATTTCTCACAGTGTATAATGGGTCTTTCTTTTCACCCTACCTTCAAATAGATCAATAGCTCCTTTATCTCCCACAGACCCACATACCAGCATTACATAACAGTGACCTGGCTCCCACTTTGCTTGAACTTTTGGAAAATACAGTAATCTTGTCATAGGTTTGGAGTGAATTTACACTTTGGCTTTGGCATCATGTTTGGGGGTAAGAAATTAAAACGTCAAATAAAGACCTCTGGAAAAAATGTCAAATGTGTAAATGCAACACACTCAGATAAGAATCAGAATCACAGGCTCACTGGCTTGCATAGGCTAGGAGTTTGAAGGAAAAAGAAGATGGAGCCCAGGAGCTGGTAAAGCAGAGTGACTCTGTCAGCCTCCTGTGGTTTTTATTGTGTTGCCATGTCTTGGCAGGATTATGTTTTCATTGACAATTTTGAAAATGTAAAATCATATTCTATTTGCAAATCATTCCCAATGCACTGTAAAACTAACCATTCCTCCCATACTGTCCTCATCACCTACCAATCAAAATGCAGGCCTCAGGCCTCTTTTATCTGACTACTGTCTTGGTAGTGGATCTTCCTCCTGTCCCTCAAGGCCATTCCCTCTCCCTCTACATCACACTTTACAGAAGCTGGAATAGGTTCAGAGAGTAGCTACCAGGATGATAAGAGATGTGGAAATCAACTCTTAGATGATGATACAAGTTATTTATAAAGCAGTTAAATAACACTGGGCCAAGGATAGAGACATGGGAACATCACCAGATCTTCCCTCCAGGGTGATGCAGAACCATTTACAAGCATCTTGTGGGTGTTTTTGTCCAACTTGGCCATAAGGATATCATGAAACTCTTCGTAAAAATCTTTATTGAGAACAAGGTGTATACTACATCCACAGAACTCCCTGGATCTAACAAATTTCCATAAAAAAAGATCTGATACAATTTATTCTTGACAAACCCATGCTGGCTCTGGTAATGACAAGCTCACACACATGCTGCAGAGTAATCTGTTCCAATACAAAAGTTACCCTAAGTAGTCTATAGTTTCGTCCCTCTTTCTTTTTTTTTTGAGCAAGCAGGTTCAAATGGTACTTCAGCATTAGTTAACATGTTCTATGGCTTAAATAGAGGTACATCTCAGTCTGGATACCTATGTCCATGCTCTTGAGGAAGTCTCGTTGGGAGGAGAAGGGTTATTAAGCAAGAATTGTCATTAGGGAGACTTTGGCCTTGTTATGGCTTCCATACTAAGATCTTCAGAATCCATTCTTAGGGCTCAATCCTTACAGCTGAAGAAGAGTATGATTCCTTCACACTGGCAGAGTGGTGAGTAGGGTCAACATGGTATCCCGGATGTCTATTTTTGCTAGGGTTTCTGAGACAGTTCCCTCACTTTACTTTGATTCTTCTATGGCATATTCAAATCCACCCCCCAAATATGAAGAATCCAGTTCTAGGGTCATTATATGTTTGACATTTTTGTTTAAATCATTCTAACTTAGCTTGCTACAGAAACAAAGGTGTCTTTCAGCACTGACTACAAAAAACAATACTCTTTAAACTCCAATCTCTTGAATTTTCATTTTATTTTTATAAGCTGAGTTTTAGAGAAATGAATTTCCCCTTTTTACAGATGGTATGTTGGTATTTGTGGATAACTGCAAACTTTCTACACCAAAATTGATAGTTTTGAAATATTTTCTAATATAAATTGATCTAAATCTGAACTGATGTTTTACCTGGCTATTAAGTTGTCAAAATCAGCTTATTCTGAGCAGTTTTGATAGTGTCTGGAGGCAATAATTTATCATATCTCATATATTTCAGATGATTAATCCAAATATAAATATACCATTATTAGAAATAACAACAGATTTGTTGTTTATCAATTTAACAGCTGCAGTTAAATTGAATATCTGGGGTTAAATTAATAGTTCAAAAGTTAACGTAGTGCCATGGCTAATTTATTCTACTCTGCATTCCTTTATATATTCCTAAAATATATTTTTGAGAAATTTAATATATTATTTCAGAAGTTTATTTGGGGAAGCTTTCCCTTCATTTTCCATACAGGAAGTTTTGGTCCAAGACCAAGGGAATATTGAATAGTTTGGGATATTTAGTTTATATCATGATGTTTCTCCTGTCTCAGATTAATAAATGATACATTTTGCCTGCCAAAAATTTGCACCTTTCCATTTGGAGGGGTGTTATTGTCCAACTACCTTAGAAAGTATAGTATTTCTGCTTCTGCTATATTAATTACTGGAAGGAAAAAAAAAAGAGGAATAATCTGCCTAAAAGGTAAAGGTACAGGTCCCCCCACACATTTGTTCAGTCGTGTCCGACTCTAGGGACCAGTGCTCATCTCCGTTTGTTAGCCGAAGAGCCAGCGTTGTCCGAAGACGCTTCCACGGTCCTGTGGCCATATGATGTACGCAAAACACTGTTACCTTCCCACCGAAGTGGTACCTATTAATCTACTTGCATTTGCATGCTTTCGAATTGCTAGGTTGGCAAGAGCTGGGACTAGTGTGGGAGCTCACTCCATCACGCGGGGCTAGGGATTCGAACCTCCGAACTTGCGATCTTCCGATCGACAAGCCTGGCATCTTACCCGCTGAGCCACCATGCCCCAATAATCTGCCTAGGGTAGTGGTAACTCTCCTTCATTGGAGGGATTTAAAGAGAGGCTCGTTCACTCGTTTCGGACACCTCTTCACGGAACAGAAACCAATGCAAGACTGTTTTTAAATTTGACAAGGGGCTCATTTACATTGTGATCTAAATGCATTTTAATATGTAATTGGGACTTGTTAAATTAGATTTAAAACTATTTCAAATCAGAGGGTTTATATTTTAAAGCCCAATGTGTTTACCTTGTAGAATTCCAACTTGTACTGGTCAGTGACCGTAATAAATTGAAATTGAATTGAAAGAGAGGCTGGATAGATGTTGCAGTAGTAGATTCTTGCACTAGCACGGGGTTGATCTCTAACACTCCAGCCCCTACTTTCTATGATAACTTCCTTTGAAATCTAGATATAGGCCAGCAGCCCTAAATGTTTTTGAATCCCCTCTATTACTACAAGATGTAGCAAATTCTTTATTAAATAATAAGCTAATAATATTTATAAATGAGAATAAGGAACATGGAATAAGGAACTGGAAAAACTGGTACATGAACATTGGTGGAATCTATGTGGTACATTTATTTACATTTAAATTTATGAATAATTCATTATTTAGTGTCTACTGGTCATGTGATTCTTTTTAACCTGTGATTCTTTTTAACCAAGATATTGGTGAATTAAACTATTGGCCATATGATGCTCAAAATGCAATGTGGGTTCATACGAAGTGACAATGTGCTGTCATGGCTCCTTTTTGGGAAAAAGTTAATTCATATTTCAAGTTTGTCCTAGAAAATTATTTTTTCTTAGACGTTCATGCTCTTGAAGTACCTAACAACAGTGTGGAAAAGAACAGGAAACAACAGATATGGATATTGCTTACCTTTATAAAAAATATTCCTAAAAGGTTAGGAAGACACTCATTCACTTTCAGTTATGCAATAATCTTTTTTCATCTTTCATTCAATGTCTCAACAAGCAAGGACCATCTAGAAGAACCATTTAGAATTTGGCCTGTATTTACTAATTTGCATCCTTAAATTATATTTTTCCTATCATTAAGTAATTCAAAAAAAAATTAATTATATAATATGGCATGAATATTTATGTATGAATTATTTTATTAGAAAATGAGACATGCAAGCATTTGTGTATTTTTTTAAAAAAAATTCTCCTTCTCTCTTTCTCTTTCTTTGTGTTTTGGCATATAATAAAATGTTAAAAGGTAAATATTCAGCCTTTTGCCAAATTTCAACATTTATTTTGAAAACTTCGTTTTTCTCACTTGTTCATTTGCATTATGCATTTTTAGAGAGGCATCTGTCTTCTTTTAATTTCTATGAAATGTCTAAACACTTTACGAACATTAAAACAGTTCTTATTTTGTAATACAGTATGGCATACCTGATTTCCATTTTTCTAAAACGTAAATTTACATCATAAGTTTTCTCATTATTTTTCACAGAGGTTTTTTTTTTCCTGAATGTGTCTCATGAGATGTCTTTATAATGCCACATATGAGCATTCCTATTGCACTTAGGTGGATAACATTGTATAAGAATTCATCCTGCATAGTAGGTCTCGCTTCAGCTGGTGCACTATAGACATAATGCTAATTAAAGTTGAAAAGATTGTATTTAACATACAGATAGTCCTCGCTTAACAACCACAATTGGGACTGGAATTTCAGTTGCTAAATGATGCAGTCCTTAAGTGAAGCATCGTATGACTGGACTCGATTTTACGACAATTTTTACTGCAGTCATTAAGTGAATCACCATGGTCATTAAGTGAATCACGGCGGTCATTAAGGGACTCAATAGTTCCCTATTGATTTGGCTTGTCAGAAGCTGGCAGGGAAGGTCGCAAATCGCGATCACGTGACCACAGGACGCTGCAACCGATTGTAAATGTGAGCCGGTTGCCAAGCTCCCAATTCACAATCACGTGACCGTGGGGGTGGTGCGATGGTTGTAACTTCTAGGATGGGTTGTAACTTTTTTAGCCCTGTCGTATCAACAAACTGTTGTTAAACAAATGGCTGTTAAGCAAGGACTACCTGTATTCTGGAGTGCCTAAGTTTGAAGAAGATGGCTATGTACAGCCTGCTCATGCTTGATTCTAAGGCAGATAAATCTGTATTTGAATCTCTTTTTATAAGGAATTCATCCATAGTTTACAGTATTATTCAGTATATTTTAAAGGTTCATATTACCATCCTGGAGCAAATAATTAATAGTTTGATTTATAATTCATATTTTTGGCATAGTTATTCCAAGGCACCTACTAAATTTACTAATAATAGAACAAAATCACAGCAGCAGACTAGATGTAGACAGAATAATCCTTTTCAAATGACTGGAAAAGTAATAAAAGTGCTCATTCAAAAAAAATAGACACAACAGGAAGTAATCAGGAATGCATTAACTAGGAAGAAGGAACAAATTTGTTTGGTTTACATTTAATGAAACTTAACTTACAGTTGGTATTTCCCAAAGCGAATTAGTCATTATTCCAATGTCTTAAAATTTGTGAGAGGAAGCTCACAGCTCAAAAATGCATACAAAATTGATAATGCATACATAAAACTTTATATTAGGGGGAAAATATTTACAAATAATCTGCATATTAGAAAAAGGATCTAGAAATACTTCAGGAGGACTGCACATGTAAGGGCATGCAATTTTCATGTGGAACTCTTTAAAAGGAAATCACAGACAGAATTGGACTTTACTCCATAAGAAAGTATTTAAAACCAAAATTGGTTACCACCTACTCTCTTCATCTTACCAACTCTTTTTTGTGCCATCATGAAGTGAAGATGGCAGTTAAAATTGGACACATGAGAGTCAATGCTCATAGTTACTGATTATATAAATACAAGAAGGATGTTATAATTAGTTAATTCATCCTTTGCATGGGGGAAAAGTATGTGTTCTTCTGCTTGCAACATCATTTAGACAATACTAGTTATTAAGCATTTTGCTGCAGTCAGCATCTAAAAGACCATGCAGCTTTTGACTTATTTTTTCAGAGCCCTTCAATCAGCAGAAAGGTTGTCCCTGCAGTATGATGTCTCTGCGAAATAAAGTGTGGCACTTGGAAATCAACTAGTCAAAAGTCAATTGTAAGTTTTTCAATCAGCTTTGTACTTTTCAAAGTGTACTTTTATGAATGATCATAATACAGGAGAGAAGCAATTGATTATATAACTGGATTTTTTCTGCAGTACACATTCTTTTTTGGCCTGGTGAAGAATAATTAAAATGCCACTGACAAACTAGTAAAATCAAAGTATGGGAGATGATGTGAAGATGTGCAAACTGTATAGAATTCCATAGGCAGGATCACTTTTGCATTTTTGGATATCCCTCGGGCAAGACGTTCAGTGGGTCTTTTTCTGTGGGTGGAGATTCCATTGTCCCTCCTCTCACCCAGAGGTGTCCAGGGAAGGTGGGTTAAAAAGTCAAGATGGGGACTATGAGTGCATGATCGCAGCCATCATATTGACGACCCTGCAGATGTCCCTGTCCTGCCCATGCACTGTATGCTTTAAGCGTTACTCACTATCTCTCAGAGAAGGCAAGCAGAGAGGCTGCCAAGAAAAAGAGAAAGAGCTAGGAAGTTCCTAACACTGGCAGTTGACCCTTTGCAAGGACGTGGGACTCAGCAGGAACCTACTGCACTCCATAGCTCTGGTCTCAGGATGCTTGTAATTTCTTTCAGTATTAATGATGGCTGGAAGCATGACAAAAATCCTAAAAACAAAAGTTACTTTTATACATTGCAGCTGGCTTGCATGGCAACAGTTGTACACAGCTTACATAAATCAGCATCCTAAAAATGATTTAAACTGGTGTGGAGACTTGCCAATGCAGCCCCTTTAAATATTCTGTTAGCTCTCAGTATTAAATCACTTTTAAGACTAGCCTGTTGCCTTAATATACAATGGCTTTGAACTTTGACTAAAACTCCTTTCCCATCATGTGCTTATAAAGGAGGCGCTAACCCATTCTCCCAAATGGTAACACAGTTCAAAATAAGGAAGACAGAGGAACTTACTTTAACTGGGTGGGCTAAATAGGTCAATACTTTTCCCATTCTTTATTTTGATCTAGAGCAGCATCGAGGTCAAAGAGTCTCAGTTTCCACCTTTTCCTGCCATTCACAGCCAAAGATGTTCCCTGGGAGGTATTTAAAGCCCTGAGAGTGCTCTGTATTCCCCCTGAACCTGTTGCTTTAGCGATGCAGTGACTTCATCACTGCCAATATTTATAACATCTTATCAATTGTTTTAATATTAAACTACTGCTGCAATTTTCAAATCCATACTGAGCCATGGAGGCTTAGCGGGTGACTTTGGGCCACTCATTCTCTCTTAGGTTTAATGTCATGGTAGTCCATGTAGTCGGGGGGAGAGAAGACAATGGCGACATGTATGTGATATCATCACACAAATGATTCAGTTTATATACTTGTGTCACTATGTACATGACATCAAGTTGGTGCCTTGACTGTTGAGAGAAAAATTGGAGGAAGCAGTCTTATGTACACCACCTTGAGTTCAGGGAGACAGGGGATATAAATGTTCTAAATAAATAAACCAATGTGCTTACTCAGAAGAAAACTCCCATTGATCTTAATGGGGCACAATATGGGATCTGTGAGGAGAGACCCAACTTAGATTACCAATTAATTCGCTCCCATAATTCGCGCCTGATCGAACTCCATTCCATGTTGCAGATTATGTCTATAACGTATTAATATATACAGAAAGTAATGAAGTTTTCTGAATTTCAGATTTGAAAGTTAAAGTCAGTGTAGGTGAAAAAGAAGTCTTAAATAGCCCTACCAACTATGCATTTAAAAACAGACTTTGCCCTCTTCAGATGGAAAATAATTCATTGGTTTCTAAATGTCATAGTTCATACTTTATCAAATATGGTGATTTGATAATTTCTCACATATGATAATTCTCATCCTAAACCAGTCAGGAATAATTTATCATTAGGACAATTTCCAAGAATGAAATACAACTGTTTCCCTAGAGGCAGATTTTAAACTGCAATCTGAGATGTTAAAGCAATAGTTGTTAAGCAGAGAATATCCAGTGTCATGGGTGAAGGCCAGCTTTGAAAAAACAAATAGAAGTTCATGAGAAGAATTCTTTATAACTTGAGAACAAAACCAGAGTGACCTTATGACATGTATATTGACATTTGACCATACAAAAATGCATTGCTGTGAAACATAAAATTAAGTTGGGGACCGCTTAGAAATATACAAGGATGTGATACATTACCATGTTTTGCATATAGAAGACCCAAGAATCTGAAGAATATACTTCTTAGAAGTGATTTAAGAGCAAGCAATGTCTAATAATAAAATAGAACTATTACAGAATCTTCTCATCCATGCGACCAGTTCTCTTATTACAAGTATACATGTAAAACAACTTTTTTAAAACCAATTCAGCTGTAGAAAGGGAAGTAGAAAAACATTACAAAAGAAGGTTCCGGCAAACCACTTCTGAAAATGTTGCTAAGAAAATTGCATGGACCTATCTATGTTGTCACTAAGACTAATTTGAAAAACCATAACACCAACAACATATAAAAAACACAACTCCGGCCGTGAAAGCCTTCAACAATACAAAAACACAACGTTTGTTCAAGTCCCAAAATGTATGTGCACAAGACTGTTTGGGTATTAAAAGCTGGAATAGGGAATAATTTAGGAAATATAAAAAAGAAGAGAATAGGAGGCCATAGCTGCTATAAAACAAGGCAAGAGTAATAATGAAACACCTTTATTAAGAAAAAAAGAAAGTGGATATTTTCACCAGTTGGCTTAATCACCAAGACCCTAAATGAACATATTCAATATTTACCATTTATTTGATTCTTGAAGATCAGTTTTTACTTCCCTCAACCTCCTTTTTTTCTTGAAATATTTAACACATGAAAATATATTTATTCTTTTCCTGTTGTAACCTTAGAGTAAGAGTTTAATGTAAGTTTTACTTATATCTGTTGTAAAAGGAGTCGGGAGTTATTCCTCTTTCTATTTCTGTTTTCTTCTTTTTCTCCACTTCTGTTCTCTTTCTCTTTCTTTACTAGTTTCTGTTAGATTTCTCTTTGTTTTAAAATTTAATAAAGTTATTATAAAAAAAAGAATATATATATATTTTCCCACACTTATTATTCTAATTAGCCACATATATTACATTTGCTTTCCCTTATGAATAGAACTTTTTTGTAGTCCAAAAAAACTTCATTACCATTAGAAGTTAAAACAGCTGTTCTTTTATGTTTGCAAGTAACTTCTAATAGATATTCTTTAACTATTAAGCCTATTTAAGATAAATGTACTGTTTAAAATTCAGTAGACTTCGCTATACAGCAATGTACGATGGGCTTCTGGGCTTCCTACAGTATATGCTGATACTTTCAAAAAGGTACATTTGGTCATTATGTCTGTAAGAGGGTAGTGACAGACATCTCCTATCACCTTAGAACAGCTTCTTCCAAAAGTCTTGAAGGGTAATCTCTACACTGAGTATCATTCAGTTTGGGCAGGCGAACGTATTACTGTAGATACTTCCTGGGAAACACTGGGGGCATCATATTTGGCAGCCAACTGCTGCACTGCCAACCACTGCACTGGTCAGATGTCCAAGTGCTCTTTAATATAGCTAAGATGGAGTTCAGAAAGTGCTGATCAAGGTCAAATATGGGGGTGGGTTACAAAGGGAGGGATTGAACAATCAACAGGATCAGTAATAATATCAGCTTCTGGTCCAAATCTCTCTGCTTTAGCAGGCCAGATTCTATATCTCTTATGGTCTCTTGTGGGGGTAGGGCACATGGGGAGAGAATCCTTACAGATTTCCACATTCCTAAAAAATGCTATGCTAGATATAAAAAGTATACCAATTAGGCAAGTTTATGTAAAACTACTCCATTCTCCTGTTGTATAGTTTGGATTTTGAGATCAAGGTGCTTCTATTTTTATTTTGGAATTGTGTGCCAAGAATTCTACAATTCTACAGAGTTATTACTTGATGTTTTATTCAGTTGCTTAGTTGTGGCTTACTACTTACTACTAAGTACTTACTACTTACTACTAAGAAGCAAAGCACATTGCATTCAGTGGGATTTACTCCTCAATATAGGAGTACAAGACTGCAGCCTGTCCTGTTTTTCTTCTGGTACTACTGCATTATAAAATATATTCTTAATTATGAGCAAAAATGAGCAGAGTATTTCAAATGGTTTCTGAGTGTCTCAAATGAGCAAATTCATCAAGGTTTCCATCATATCTCCAAGAAGGAACTTGTAAAGTCATCACCAGTCTGAACTGTCAACTTCATCTTCCTTCTGCATAAAAACAAACATTTTCTCCACAATAAAGTATTTTAATAAAAGCAATAAAACAACTCAAGGGAGCATTGTTATCATGGGCTAATCAGCCCCTTAGGGAATTAGAGGCACTTAGCTGTATCTAGTGCCTCAACACCTGAGGGGCTGTGATAATTTCATGATAACCAACAAGGCCTGACAGACTGGGAGGTTAATTAGATAATATTCAAACTTGGCAATTTGGAGTTTGAAGATTTCTTTTGAAGTTATATAGCAAAGCCCAGCTTAGAAAACAGCTATGGGATACTGCCACACAATAGTTAATTAACACTGCCTACAAGTTATTCAAGGTTCAGAATAACTAAAGGTGAATAATAGTTAAAATAACAGGCCGCAAGGGGGTTCCCTAACAATGTGTAATTTTGATGAGTTTCTCCTATGAATTCTTTGCCAAAAGAAAAAGAAAACACATATCTTAGATAATATATTTTCATGTATTAATAACACAATACATTACGTAAGTTCTTGGTTATAAGGTTTTAATGCAGCTTTTGTCAGGAGATAAACAGTGTTACTATCAATAATTTCCAATTATGATTTCCAAATATTTAAGAGATGAGGTCAGTCTCCAACCAGATGCCCTTAGGATGTGTTGCAAATTGCCACTTCCAGACTGCATAGAGATTCTGGGAGTTGCAATCCCAACGCTGCTGAAGGTCAACAGATTGGAGAAAGTAGGATAGGAAAAGATTGCAGAATAAATGTATGCATCTTTATTTTTTAATTCACATCCATTTGTTAAAAATAATTGGATTTTTTTCCCCTGAGAAGGAAAGGAATATTTCAGTGAATTTTTAGGGAGCAAAGCCCATGAGAACACCTGAAAAGAAAACTTTCCCAGCGCCTTTTCAGATCAGGAAATTCAAGAACCCAAGCTACAGAAAGATGGAGAGACGTTTGGAAACAAGAAAAACTTCTGTCACTGCACCATAATAAAATCAGCCCAAAAGAACATTTAAATCAACCTTTTGACAAAGGAAGAAAACTTTGAGGAGATATGTTTAACATATCATAAGGTAATGATACAACTGTATGCAAATGCTTCTTAGAAGTGTAGCAAGTTTGTTTTGTTATACTAATACTTGAAAATAATGTCATCAAAATCAACATGCTTTTTAGTCATTGTTTATTTCAGCAGACTTCTCCAAGTTGTCCTCTGGATAGACAGGACTAAAACTCCACTTTGTTCCAGCAAACAGGGTCCTGCAGATTGAGGCAGGCTGTGCTAGAATAAAAGTCACACTAAGTCAACATTGACCCGAAGGCCCCCCACACACAAAAAATAATGGGATTACTGCTGAAATAAATTATCTTTAATACTATTTTATTTTCTTGCATAAAAGTTGCAGTGAACTTACAAACTACCATAGGATTTGGCTTGCATCTTTAGTGCTAGGAAGGCTAATTTAAATCACCTGGAGATATTTGCTCTGTGGAAATTTAAAGGGGGCAGACTTGATCTCAGACTTTGAGCACTGAGATCCAGAGCTTGTGAATTGATTCACAGAACACTATTTTGAAAACTGTGATCAGTGAGAATGACAGCACAAACTCCTGAATTTCTATCCAGAATTAAATACAATTTATTTTAATGGGGCTTAATCCCCAATATATCTGCATATTATATCCTAGACTTCACTGAACAATCATGTATAGCAAGAATAGAGTTTCAAAATTTGAGGTTGGTGAGAGGTTAATATGGAGGTAACATATATGGTAAGTTTGAAATACCTAGCCTTATATATAGATTTTATATTCATATATTGATTGTTTGTTTTTAGATATTTTTGTTTTTTAAAAAAATTCTTTGTGATTTATTGTGTGTTTATGTTGTACGCTGCCCAGAGTTACACGGTATGAGTTGGGCAGCCTTATAATTCTTGAAATAAAATTAAAAAATAAATTCATCATGTAAAGATTAAAAAAGTATTCTATTAAAGGGCAGCAGTAGCCTTTTTTTATAATTTACTTTCTGTGGTGTAAAAATAAATGTAAAAAATGGATAAGGGGAGTGTGACCTTGTGAATCTTCTTGGAATATTCAATGGCTTTTGACATCATTGCCCATGGATTTGTCTTGACAGCATGTTGGGTTGTGGAATCCTTGGTCCTGAAGGCACTGAAGATGTTGCCTAGTCTGGTAATGAAACGTCTGCAAGAAAACAACAAAGCTCAGAGAACACCAAGGACTCCACAGTTCAACCCTGAGCCACAAATATTCTCTTCAATGTTGGGTTGTGTTTAAGGGTATGGTGCTATGCATCATACAATCCTACCTGGCTCATTGGTCATAGAAGATGGAGAAACTTCTTCTCCATCCTGTGGTTTGGATCTGTGAGATATGCTCTTAAGAGTTCATGTGGTTACATAATCTGCTGAAGTATGTCTATGAAGGTTCTCAGTCATCCAGGTGGAATTGTCTGTAGCTTGAATCATGTCAACTGGATTTCCAGTGGACATGATTCAAGCTACAGATAATCTGCTGAAGTAGTTCAGAAGTTTGGGACTGAAATGTCAACAATCTCTGAATAACTTGTGAATATGACAACACCCATTTTCCACTTACTAGTTCTAGGGAAGCTGTGAACTCCGGCATAAATGCCTGAGGTAGTATTGAGATTAATGAGGTAAAAAGAAAACAAACACTAAAATATATTTTTCCCATAAAATGTAGGGCCTCTCTCTACTGCTGAGTTAAAGTGCTATCCCAAATACTATGGCAACGTGACAGGTTCTGCATCTATCTGCCAATTCCTCTCTTGCATCTATTCTGTCTCACTGTGAAACGATGCTGTTTTGATTTTGCATATGCAGCATGTCCTTATCAAAGGGACTGGTTGCTTTCTCTAGTTTTCCTGTCCTCCCTCTTCAGCATGTCACTAGCCTGGCAAAAAAGCATCTGCCCACCATGGAGCTAGAGAGGTAATCGGCCAGGTCTGACTACAGTGTCATCTCTAAGCCTCTGCCTGGGTCGTCCTCCTCACCCCATTCTGTTGCAGAGTGAAAAAAAAAAGCAAACGAAAATCAGATTAGAGTGAAAAAAGGGAGCCAAGTCACAAGCACCAATTTTATTTAGGATTGCTCTCTTCTTCCTTTCCTTTCTTTATATACAAGTGCAACTTCAAATTCCTCCCTGCTGTGTTTGGGTGGGTAGGTCTGATCCTATCATTTCACCATTATTGCTATTTCAGTCTTGTGCTACATCAGTTAGGGCTATAGAGTTAAAGCACTTACAGCCCTGCCAGCTAAGCAGTCTTACCATTACTGTGCAATTCTAATAGATCACCAACACAGCTCTTCTGAGTCCAGCTCTTTAGAGAGAGGCAACAGCAGACAAGGCTGGCCAGAGGGACATGCCCCCATCTGCTGGAAATGGCCTATAAACTCCAATCTAATCTCACCTGCAATCACTTGATGACTTACTTAAGGCTGAATCACTCATTGGCAAGATAAAAACAAGATCACAGGGACAGGGCAGGAAAAAAAAAAGAGAGATCTTGCCAGGACATGCTTGTTTTGTGAGGAGGTGGAAGACGGGAGAGACCCTTAGGATTGGCTCCATTTATGTCTCTTTAAAGAGTTTTAAAACTATCCTTCCTGGTTTTAAAAGTGTATTTGTATTTATTAATGGAATTATGGCATCACATTTTATTGGGATCTGTTTCATTTAAATGGGTTAATACTTAATGCTTATGTAGTGTCAGAGTATTGATTTTACTCCGTGTGGAAAGACAGTTATATTAAAGGATAGGTAAGAAATAGTTTAAACAGATAAATGCTTTTGATTTGTAAGACCAAAATGACTTACAAAAGTTCTAATAGTTGCATGTCCGATAATTATGTTTTATCAAGATACTGTACTGGATTGTTTTTCAAGATGAGGACTCGCAATTTGGAGTGTGCATCTTAATATTTATTTATATTTATTTTATTTTCTATCCCTTTATTATTTTTATAAATAACTCAAGGCGGCGAACATACCTAATACTCCTTCCTCCTCCTATTTTCCCCACAACCACCACCCTGTGAGGTGAGTTGGGCTGAGAGGGAGTGACTGGCCCAAGGTCACCCAGCTGGCTTTCATGCCTAAGGCAGGACTAGAACTCTGAGTCTCCTGGTTTCCCATTGGCTCCTTCCTAGGGCTGAGAGACAGGGACTGGCCCAAGGTCACCCAGCTGGCTTTCATGCCTAAGGCGGGACTAGAACTCTCTGTCTCCTGGTTTCCCATTGGCTCCTTCCTAGGGCTGAGAGACAGGGACTGGCCCAAGGTCACCCAGTTGGCTTTCATGCCTAAGGCGGGACTAGAACTCTCAGTCTCCTGGTTTCCCATTGGCTCCTTCCTAGGGCTGAGAGAGAGTGACTGGCCGAAGGTCACCCAAGTCATTACTAAAGAAAATACAAAAAGAAAATGGTTAGAAGTAGTTTGGAGTGAATACTTAAATGGTGCAATGGCTTTTTTTCTGTTCTGAGTGGTAGTTAAAACCAGCTTATCAGTCTAGGGATTTGTATCGTAAATTCATAAATAGGTTTAATGTTTAAAATATTGCAGAAACTGTCTAAGCTTTCAAGACGATTTGGAAAATGTTCTTTCATGAGAATCTTACGTCATGCCAGTCAACACAATCTACATGAAATGCCAAACAAAAACACCTGTCATTTAATTTAACTGGATAGGGAACCCAGCTGTTTAATGCAGTTACCATCCTTACTGGATGGATAATCCTGTTTATGCTAAAAACACTCCTTCCTAAATTACTCTCTCATATTTAGCTGACAGAAAACTGGCAAGATATTTCAAACTGTCACTACAAAGAATACACACAGAGGGTTCTAGATTCATTTAAGCAAATGACTGAACAAATAAAAAACTTCCTTTAAAGGAAGTTTATGAGGCTAGCTTTAACTCTGATCTTGATAAGGTCTTGTTTTTACAATGAGCCACTAGATGGCACCTTATAATTGGCAACCCTATTCCACAGTTTACTGATTATATTCAGTCTATTCTCACAGCAGATTGTCACCTTCCTCCATCAGATATTGCTGCTTATCATTAACAATACTTATTTCTTGTGGTTATTTTAGGCCACTGTTATTGTGCTTCTTAACACAGACTATTCCTATATACAGAAATATTGAATACTGAGTCCTTCTTTTTATGTTTTTTGGCTCCCCCAGTTCTTTCCCCCTCCCCCTTGAGTTGCTTGTCTACAATTGAGGTGGCTACTAATGAAATTTGGTGAATCTCTGGACCAGGGTTTCTCAACCTTAGCAACTTTAAGATGTGTGGACTTCAACTCCCAGAATTCCCTAGCCAGCTTGGGACTGTGCCTTGGTTGCAGAACCAAGCAGGGCATTACCGGCTCTGGACTATTTACTTTTCTCTGTTCAAAGCTGAGGAGGTTTTGTTGTTTTTTTTAAATCTCATGGCATGCATCCCTCCCAGGTGGATAGCTCCTTTGCACAGTGGTTGCTATAAACTTCAGTGGCTTGAATGGCTGGCTGATTTCCTCTGAACATTTTTTCTTCTTTTTTAGGGAGAGGAAGAGGGAATGTTTTGAACAGGTTTTCTAGCATTCTGATTAATTTCAGCCATTGCTTTAAATGAGATGAGAGACTCACACACCTCCTCAGGTAGTTATTCAGGGATACTTGGAAGTTCCTAGTGTGAAAGTAGAGACAAGAAAATGGTGGATTTGGGCTACATGTTGAATTCCTTTTTGTGACCAAAGACTGTGAGGGGCAGAACAGTCACATCAGGTATCACCAGAGGGTGAGGCAGCAGAATTTTCAGGGGATCCTTTCAATTTTAGTGTTGTGTTAAGCCTTTCCATTTCCCTCTACAGTGTTTCTCAACAGTGTTTCTCAACCTTGGTTGTTTCAAAGTCTCTTCTAATAATAATAAGTCGGAGGTTCATTTATACTAAATGTCTTTATTAGCTAACAACTCACACATACAGCCTCCTGCTCTAACTACTTGTTGCACGAATGAAATACTTCTGAGGTCAATAGCCGTACTTCCCAGCAGAGGGTGTGCTTCCCCAATCTCAGTCCTCTGTGTTACCAACTTTGTCCTCCTGACTCTACCACTTAGTTCCACCTATTGATACATTGGCCACGTTAAGATGTGTGGACTTCAACGACTGGCTGGGGAATTCTGGGAGTTGAAGTCCACACATCTTAATGTGGCCAAGGTTGAGAAACACTGCTCTAAAACGTGGCAGGAAAATTGCCTCAGATGTATCAGCATTTTGTTTCTGGGATTCAATGGCACAATCTGTGGGCTGAAGAAAAGGGCCTTGGGAACAGTGTGCAGCCATGTCCTCTTTTAGTCCTGCACATCCCTTTCGCTTGCAGGCCTGTCCAAGCTGAGTTCCCAAAATGGGAGTTGAACTTCCTGTTTGATTACAAACCCTGCTTTGTTGGGGCCTGCAGTTTCTTGGGAAATTCCCCCTCACATACGAAGCCTGAATGGCCACAGGCTGACTTCTGCTTTCTTTTACTGCCATTCCTTCTCCAAGCTGTGCTGCCATCGTGCAAGGAATCCATCTTATGCAAGAAGTAAGAGGCACTCATATTTTATCAGGTCCTTTAGGAAGCATAGCTGTGCTATACCAAAACTAGGAGTTTAGCATACTTAGCATATTAGCCTATTTTTCAGCTTCAGCTGCCAGCTAAACTAGGTCCTACTTACAATTTCATAACTTTAACTCCTTTCTTTTATTGGTAGTTAAGTCACAGGTGGTTGTTTTAATTTACAAACTTCTCCACTTTTCTGACAGAGTCCCTTTTGGATACGGTGACCATATTTTCTTGGAAAAAATAAAGGACAAACCTGAAAAAGCGGAAAATCTGAAAGAGGTTCATAAGGATAATTTTTTTAATTGTTTATATTTATAACTTTGTTTTACAAAGGAAAATTCAAGAGCAAACCAAGAAAATTTTTACGAAAATGCATATTTTAATAAAAATATCTAAAATCAAATCGTATATGTAAATTTATTTTAAAAAGACTATTCAATTTCCATACTTTTCACAGGAATGTGAAACACTGTGCATTAAGTGGTACATTTGTACGGTAAAAGTTAAATGACCAAGATAAAGGACAAAAGTGAGTTTTTGAAAAATAAATAGATCTAAAGGACAGCTTTTTGAAATAAAGGACTGTCCTTTACAATAAAGGACATATGGTCACTGTAGTTATGGACCTGGAAAATGCTTCCTTACTTCTTGGTGTCCCGTGTTATGCTGGTCTAAGAATGTAATAAAGATTTGATTTGGTTTGATTTGATTTGGTGACCCGTGTTCTTTTCAGTCACTAATTACCTATCAGAGGAATCAAGTGGGGAGTCAGCAACAAAATGTGGCAGTATTTGCCTTATATGTTACATGAATTCTAGATGAAGGGGCTTATGGTTGAAGGGAAGATTTCCCTTCTCAATAGATGGTCTGGAGGTACTTTTTCCTTGGTAGAGCTATCAAATTACCTTCTTCCTCTGGTCTCTGTTGCTTTGCCATCATCCAGTTTTTTTCTTTCTTCCCTACCTCTGTTCTTGATGTTGGCTTTCTCCTCACCTTATAGTCTTTTAATTTGGATGCCCTTTCCCGCATCTCTCTCATTTACTAGCCATTCCACTGCCACCAGTCCATTTCCACCTAATTATGGTACCAATATGTCTGGGCAACATCTTTTTTTCTGCCATGTTCTATGATGTTCCATTCATTTCTTCCTCCTGCCCATGAGTGAGATATACTGTAGATGTAGTAAAACGGTATTTTTCCTCTTATCCAACAGCAGCCTCCAAGAACTGATTCCAAGTTTGCAAAATCTGTTAGCCTTTGTCATCTATTAACTTGGAGGGAAGTCAGATGACTTGAAACAGAGGCAACAGAGACAGAGCAGTCATCCACAATGGGAACAGTTTATTTCACACTGGTATAGTAGGCATCTGTAGCAAACCAAAATACTGTCAAAAAGATAACACATGTATAGTGATGTCATGATGTAAACTCTACCCTCAAGTACAAGTACGTAAGTTGTGGAGTTTGCATCACAATATCAAAAAGGATGCATATTTCATCACTTGCCTCTCCTTTGCTCCCCCTCATCCACAGATGTGTGTGACTGGTGTGGTTTTCTGCCAACTCAAGAATGAGTGGTTAGCATTTCAGCTCAGCACTGGAAAAAGGCTCCCATTCTTCCATTGTTACTGAGCATGTTCACTGTGGAATGGACTTTTTGGTAAGAGTGGAGATATGCTCCATTCAACCTTAGAACATTTTTGTACCACTGCAAATTTCCAGCTTTTTACAAGCAAGCTTATCTGCTTTGTAATAGGTGATATTTGAGCTACAGTACATAAAGATTCTTATTTAGTAAGGACCACCTTTTGAGAGAAACAGATGCAGCTCAGTAGGAGAGAGAACATGGTTTGTAAGAGAAGATCTTAGTTTCAGTCTCCGATCTTGACTAAAAATCTGGAGAACTGCTGCAATAGTTATGGACAGGACTGAGATAGATGGATCAATGGTCAGTCTCAGTTCAAGTTAACTATTGTGTTTTTATGATTCTTCCCCCTGGACATTGCTGAATGGTAATATGCATTAAAGTAAATGGAATGAACAATATTCACTATAAATAATGATATCCACATTTAACATGTGCCAACAAATTTTTAGCTTCCACTCTCTCAGGTAAGTATGATAGAAAGCAATGTAGAGTGTTTTAAGTAAGCCTGTTGATTAGATTTAATTAAACTTCTTACTTTGAATAAGCAAACAACACAATTCCTATGGGTGCTGGCAAATGAATGAGAAATCTGGTTATAGGATAATTAGCTTAGCTACAATGGCAAGGAATGCAAACATTGCTTATGGCAATGGCATTGCAATAGTACAATCAAATAAATGAAAGGGCTGTAATATACACGGGGATGCATTTAAATGCTTAAGAAAAAATAGTTTGCTTATGTTAAATAAAGATCAAAGGAATATTTAACATACCTAAATATATCAGTTGTTGGTCAGAGAGTTGAGCAAAATCTCATTATTCTGCTCTACTTTAAAATTTAATTTATGCATATTCACAAAATTAATATATTGTCCATTTTACTCAACATTGTAGATCCCTGAATACAGTATTCAATTACCACTTCCTAATGATTCCATTATGGAATGCTTATTATTTCATTGTCAAATGATAAAATCATCTAATTTTGTTGTTTTACTATATATATCATAGAATTTTAGTTTTTAGCTTATATTTAGTCAATTTATGGGGTCTTGTTTATGGAAGCTACTTGAATGCATGAACGAAGAAGTAAGATAGCTCCTTACACTTACATCTCACATATACAGTAGGTTATAACACTGTATATTATATATCAGTGCCTGAGCAATAGATGTGGAACATTATGTCTCTTAGGAAAGGAACAGCTACAGATAGGTTGTACCTACTATTTGATGATTGCCATCTTTTCTGTTGGTTCCATCTAGGGTACAGTATGTTGTTGTTGTTGTTGTTGTTCAGTCGTTACAGTATACACACTGCAAAAGTCCAGATAACCACTAGATAGCTGGAAAGAGTTTTTTATGTCTTTGCTGTCATCTAGTGGCCGTTGGGATTTTTACAGCCCTAGTCCCATCTCCTTTGCTCACAAATACATTATATTCTGAAACCCAATAGACCACTACTTGGATTATCCAGATGATATACTTGTCTGTCAGGAAGATTTTCAATGGTGAAGTCAATATGGGTAAATTATACTTTGCCTTGATTATATTGAATAGATGCATACATTGCCAGTATGGCATGCAGTCCTTATCACAACTCTGAACACAGAAGCAGAATGAGTGCAGTAATTTAGGAGACACCAATATTTCTTCCATATAATAACATATTCCTACATTTAAGAGTTCTTACCAGCATACCAGCCTCCTTTTGTATGAATTTCAAGGATATACCTTGAAATCCTACATGCTTAAGACCTGGATATCTATGGCATTGCCTTCTCCCAGTGGCTTCTGCCCACCCAGTAAGATTGGGAAGGATGGACTGTCTCCAGGTCCCTCCTCCTAAGGGATCTAGAGACGAGGTTTCTCAGGCACTGCCCCCTTTCTCTGGAGTAGCCTTCCACCCTCCCCCCCCTTCCCCCAAATTAGACATGCACCAACTGTGTTGGTTTTCATAAAGCTACTAAAATCTGGATCCTCTGGAGTATCTTGCGAGCAGATTTTTTATGAAGGGTTATGGATTCCTACCTGTTGTTGGGCATTAGAATTGTGTGTTTTGGGGGATGGGTAGCTCTTATATTGATTACTATTTTAATTTTCTTTTGAAGAACATATGCAGCTGAGAGTCCTGTCTGGATTGGAGTGAAATATAACTTGTAGTAAGTGAATTAATCAATAAATAACTTTGATTCAAAGTACTCTTGAAAACCTTTTTTCCCACCAAACCATATCCATCATATATGGGAAAGTAATGAGTGCCATTATGTTATCCTAGCGTACTAAGCTGATTTTTCCCCCCTAAAAGTTTTGTTTCCATTTTCTTTTTAGATTAAATTTTTATCCCCACTCCTGCAGTCAGATGTATAATTTCCATTTTTCTAGATATTCTATAACTGTCCATTCTTCTGTCATTCCCAACACCTGACTGATAGTGAGCAACTACAATACTTGCAAGAAAATATCTGGATATATTCTGGCTAGGCTGACCATATTTCCTTCAGACGAAAACGGGACTTTGGGGATGGCAAAACAGGACAGGGTCTTATGCCACCATGCCGGCCTCCAAACCTTGCCCCCCAGTCCACGCAATTGGCTCCCGCCTGCAAACCCCGCCCCCGCCCCACACGATTGGCTCCCGCCTGCAAACCCCACCCCCATCAGCACGATTGGCTCAGATTTTAATATTTTTTTTTTATTTTTAAAGGTTTTTTTTTTCTTCTAGCAGTAAATGGTGCGGCAGAGCTGGTGTGTTTGGGGAAGGCCGGAGCACACACACTGTGCACAGCACCGTCAATGGCCGGGGGACAAAGGGCGGGGATGGAGGGGATGGAGGCCCACCACTGCCCCGTCCCCCTCGGGCTTGGCCAAGGGAGGGAGGAGAGTCGCTGCTGCTGCCGCCGCCGCCACTGCACAGTAGAAGCAGGAGCTGGCCGAGCTAGGGGACTTCAGCCACACCACTCCGCCCCTTGCTGCCTGCCAGGCTGCGGGAGCTCCCGCAGCCCGGCGGGTGGCAAGGGGCGGCATGGTGCAGCTGAAGCCCCCCAGCGCGGCCGGCTCCTGCCAAGGACGCAAGCCCACCACTGCCCCAGCCTCCTCAGACTTGGCCGAGGGAGGGAGGAGGGTTGCTACTGCTGCCGCCGCCGCACAGGAGAAGCAGGAGCTGGCCGAGCTGGGGGGCTTCAGCCACACCACTCCGCCCCTTGCCGCCCACCAGGAGCTCCTGCAGCCCGGCGGGTGGCAAGGGGTGGCGTGGTGCGGCTGAAGCCCCCCAGCACGGCTGGCTCCTGCAGAGGACAGAGGCTCACCACCACCCCGACCCCCTTGGGCTTGGCCGAGGGTGGGAGAAGAGTCGCCGCCGATGAGCAGGAGGCAGGTGGCAGCACAGCGCGATGAGGTTGTGACGCCTCCCGGGAGAGCGGTGGCGGTGGCGGAGAGAGGGACGGTTCCAGGCGGAGGCGCTCACGGAGGGGCCGCTGCTGGGCAGGGGAGGCAGCTCCTCGGGCCCCTCATGAGGAAAGGCAGCGCCATGGCTCCACTGGGCCCTCCTCTCCCTCCTCCGCCACAGCGCCTGACTCACTCTCCTCCTCCAGACATGCTTCAGGCTGTAGCCCAGGAGACGCACGCAGCCCAGCCCCGCGGACCCCGCAGCGGCCAGCGCAGTGTCTCTGCCCCACCTCTCATGCAGCGCTGCCGAGCCCCTCGCAGAACGCCACCCCATCGCCTGGCTTGGCTGCCATCCCGCCTCCCCAGCGCTGACATCTGCAAGGCGAGACCTAGAGCGTCTTGCGGGCAGGATTCTGAGGCAGGATCTCGGTCTTTTAAGGTTGGAATCTCGTGCTGTTTGCGGCTGGGACCCAATTGGCCAAGCAGCGTGCTGATAGGTAGAGGGGCTTCTTGTTCCAGGCTGCCTCCAATCGGCAGCTCTGGTTCGGACCATACCAGCTTCTTCCGGAGGTTGGCTCATCTTCCTCTGACTGAGTCCGAATCTGGCATGGCGGCGGGGGCTGACCCACTCCTGTCAGGCTTACTCCTGACTCAGATTTTTGAAAAACGGGACAAAATCAAGATTTTGACTATAACGACGGGACGCTCCAGAAATGGTGAAATAACGGGACAGTCCCGTTCAAAACGGGACGCATGGTCAGCCTAATTCTGGCAAAAGAACAAACAGGAGAAATGTATTGCCAAAGCCTCTTCCAGGAACCTCATCCATCCCTTGTTTTTTTCTCTGTGTAGAACTACCATTGTTAATGTGCTAAATTTATTTTGAGCTGATTTTGCTCCAAAAGATGAGGATATGGGCCAATGCTCTCTGTCTTGTCATCTTATACCAGCAATTTCATTATTCACCAATGTTGTGCAATTTTACAAATACACAAAAAATTTTTTCCCTAACTCAGAACTCACTGAATGTCATTCTAAGTAAATAATTAAGTTCAAAAGGTGATGGACATGTACGTTCAAACTGCATCTTACTGAAAACAGAACATTATTACTGGATGGCATCCACATTCAGATGTAGATTTCAACCTATACTATATTGAATTAAAAACACCTTTGGATTTCCATCCAAAATCTGTAAATGTATTCAGCCTGACCAAAGCCACATAAGTAGAAATGGATTGAGAAGAAGAAAATGCAGCCTAATTGCTTGGCAATGGATAAATTCCCCCCTCCCACCCCACCCCCCAATGCACATCACTGAGAATAGTTTTTCATCTTTTGGCAAAGGAGTCCTAAAAACCACTGTAAACTGGCATTTTTCACAAGTTGATGAAAGATATTTCAAAGTGGCTATTCTCCCCCCCCCCCCTTTTATTTAACTTTCCCTTTCCCCTCCCCTCTTTGTCCTGTTGACATTTCACATCTCATCTATCCTGTCCCAACAGATGGCCAGCCTTGTTAAAGCTGATCATGCTCCTCATCTCCTGAGCAACTATCTACACAGTGACACTCAACTCTCCTAGTGTAAGAACACTTACATCTCTTGATTGAAGCCCTTGGATATACATTTCCTCTTGTTGTGATGTGCATGTTGTATATTTTTTTAAAAAAAATCAGAGAAAATAAATGAGGAAGAAGTAAATAATAGCCCAAAAACTAACTGGTAGATTAGTTTTTTCTAAGTACACTTTCTCATTGTGCATTAAAATATCTAGGAAATTGTGGCATTGGGAATGATAATAACACAATTTTTTGCAGCTCTTTGAGATCGGATATTACTGAACCAAATACAGTAGTTCTTGCCCTGATTCAGATCAGATTGCTGACTTAAGGAATAATGAAGGGTTAGGGATGATACCAATTATGATGGCTATCAATATTCATGCTTGAGGGGGAAAGCAGGTAATGGGTAAAGGGCAGGAAGAAAGGGTCTAATATTACACAACTGTCTAGCCACTGAGTGGAACTGCTGCTTCTTCTGAAGCCTTTAATTTAGCCCATTGTCAGAATACCCAACTAGCTAGATAATTGGCTATTTTTTATCATGACACTAACTATATTCATGTAGCAAAACTTTACAATGAAGAAATACATGAAATTGAGATATAATTAGCTTGTTTATAAGGATTTTTTTGTGACTTAGCTCATCATCTTCTTTCTAAAGTTATGTCAGCCACTGAACCATGTTAAAAATGGATTTAACCCTACTTCTGCAACCTACAGAAACAGGATTTCCTCCCAATTTGGGGAAAAAACCCATCTGGTTTCCCATTCTCTGAATTTCTTCTAGATTAGTGTATATTTTACAGCACATGTCTTACTGATTTCCCTAAATTTTAACATTCTGTTGTATTGAGTAACTGCACTAAATTGGTTCCTTATTTACTATTTCAAGAAAAGGGCATAAAATAACCAAATCCTTGATTCTGATAAACCAGAAGCAGGTTTGTTTTGATAAAGAATTAGCAATGTTTCTTTATTATTCTTTCTAGATCCCTTCCATTTCTCAATCTTTGTTTTTGTTTCCAAATTTCTGCCTATTTTTTCTTAAGCATCAAGCACAAAAGAAAACAACAACAAAAACAAAAACCTGTATGGAATTCAACACCTTAGATGTCCTCATGATGATGTCACTCATGTTTTATGTCATCATGCAAATGACGCAAATATGACTGACACAAATTATATAAATCACATTATTTCCACAATTACTTTTTTAATAAGGATTTTATAAAGTTTGAAGCAAAGATAAAAAATACAAAAAAGCAAAAAACTACAAAAAAGAGAAAAAACAGAAAAAACAGAAAAAACAGAAAATGAAAAAAGATTTTTTAAGAAATTACAAGATGACTTCCGACTTTCAACAACAAGAATATATAGCAATTTCCATAGTTAATCCCTTACTCTAAATCTAACCAAGATCATATTATTTCTATAAATAATTCCATAGGCACATTATAAAAATCACTAAAGACAATTGCTCCCTCCCTATACACACACACACACACACACACACACACACACACACACACACACATAAACCTTTAAATCAACTTCCCCCCCCAAAGGAACCCATTTACCTACCACTATTCTATATATTTCTGGCCACTAGAATAAAAATCAAATTATAAAACATTAAATTATCTACTTTTATACTTAATACTAGCACTATTTCCACAATTACTTAATGACATGCATCACCTCTTCCCTTTCCCTCCACAGATGTCCATGGGGACCAGTGCTATTACTTAATGGTTTTCCCATGAAAATAACTCTAATTCCAACTCTATTCATTCTAATTCCATGGAAGCATTATTCTCTCTCTCTTTGGATGGCTATTCCTATGATAAAAGAAACGTGAATAGGAGCTAACAGCAATTTAGGATCTGTTAAGGGACATTCTTATTTAGAATTTATTTAGAATAATTTAGAAGAATTGATGCTTTCAAACTGTGGTGCTGGAGAAGACTCTTGAGAGTCCCTTGGACTGCAAGGAGGTCAAACCAGTCAATCCTAAAGGAAATCAACCCTGACTGCTCATTGGAAGGACAGATACTGAAGCTGAAGCTCAAATACTTTGGCCACCTAATGCAAAGAGAGGACTCACTGGAAAAGACCCTGATGCTGGGAAAGACTGAAGGCAAAAGGAGAAGGGGACGGCAGAGGATGAGATGGTTAGATAGCATCACCGATGTAATGAACATAAATTTGAGTAAACTCCAAGAGACAGTGGAGGACAGGAAGGCCTGGCGTGCTATGGTCCATGAGGTCACGAAGAGTCGGACACGACTAAACGACTGAACAACAACAACAACAAAGGGACATTCTATTTATTTATTTTGTTTATATTCTATAAATTGTACTTTTTGTGGAGTTCTCACCTCCCTTTCTTTAACTTCTATGGTTTTCTAGTTTAAATGTTCTGCAGAGTCCTCTGTGTATGAAGAAATGAACTTCAAAAAATACACTTTCATGAAGAGATGTAAACTGAATGTTTCCATTAACACATAAATGGTCATCTAGACACTGTGGGGAATTAGCAGATGGAATAACCCTTACAAGAAATTCTGTACATAACATTCTATAACATGTTGGTCTATTTTATATTATGGCTGTTGGATGACCTTATCAATCATTTAATTCTTTTTTAGAAATGCACCAGTTATGAGTCCCAGTCAGCATAACCAGTGGTGTGGTGTGATAGGAGTTACAATCCAGCTTCTGGAAAAGCACTATGACCACCAGATTCTTGTGGTCAATGAAACTAGTCACTCTATTCAAAAAGGTTAGATTGGTTTGGCATGATTTATTTTTGATAAACCCATGCTGGCTCCTGCAATTTTTTTTTCTGAATGCTCACAAAATAACTCCTTAATAAACTGTTCCAGAGTTTTGCCCAGTATCAGCATCAAGATGACTGGTTTGTTGTTATCTTGGTCCACTTCCCCCTTTTTCAAGATAGGAACATTTGCCCTTTTCCAGTCTTGTCTATTCCCCATGATTTCTCAAAGAACATGTAATGGTGAGTTCTAAGACTGATTAAGATTCAGGAAGCAATTATATAAAAAACCAACTGCATGTTTTTCTGTTACCAGTGGAAAGATTTGCCTTATTGCCAGTTCACAGAAAGCTGTTTAAAAAATTCAGTGTTAATATATTAGGGGACAAATTGATTCTAAATGGGTAATAGTTTAGTTGCTGAAATTTGTATGGCTATTCCTCTTCCTCTTAATAAATATTGCTAAAGACCACTAGTGAGAATATTGCTTCCAAATAATTACTTTTAGTTTGAGGCAACTACCAAAGATCCTGGCAGTTCACAGAAAGGGGCTTCAAGATCACATCTGCAAGCTCCTTCAAGACTCTTGGATATAACTTGGATTAAATCTGTCTGGTCCTATAGACTCACTCATTCATAGTAGCCAGGAAGTGTTCCCTAATTATCACCTTACTAAGCTTTGGTTTCTACTTCTTCCTTTTGAGTACAGTTCCCCTTTTAGGGAGGTAACCATAGCAAAGTAGGAGTTGAGGAACTCATCTCTCTCCGTCTCCTATTACTATCTTACCTTATTTTCCCTACCTTTTATTACTGGCTTAGACAAAAAAGCCTTTTTGGTTGATTTTATCTTATCTTGTGAGCCAAAGTTCCTTTCATAATTTTTGTCTGAGGATATTAGTTACTTAAACCTCAAAAAAACCAAGATTATGGCAACCAGCTTGATTGATAACTGGCAAATAGAGGGAGAAAAAGTGGAGGCAGTGACAGACTTTGTATTTCTAGGCGCAAAGATTACTGCAGATGCTGACTGCAGCCAGGAAATCAGAAGACGTCTACTTCTTGGGAGGAGAGCAATGGCAAATCTTGATAAAATAGTTAAGAGCAGAGACATCACACTGACAACAAAGGTCCGCATAGTTAAAGCAATGGTATTCCCCGTAGTAACCTATGGCTGTGAGAGCTGGACCATAAGGAAGGCTGAGCGAAGGAAGATAGATGCTTTTGAACTGTGGTGTTGGAGGAAAATTCTGAGAGTGCCTTGGACTGCAAGATCAAACCAGTCCATACTCCAGGAAATAAAGCCAGACTGCTCACTTGAGGGAATGATATTAAAGGCAAAACTGAAGTACTTTGGCCACATAATGAGAAGACAGGATACCCTGGAGAAGAAGCTGATGCAAGGGAAAGTGGAAGGCAAAAGGAAGAGGGGCCGACCAAGGGCAAGATGGATGGATGATATTCTGGAGGTGACAGACTCAACCATGGGGGAGCTGGGGATGGTGACGGCCGACAGGAAGCTCTGGCGTGGGCTGGTCCATGAAGTCACGAAGAGTTGGAAGCGACTGAACGAATAAACAACAAATTAGTTACTTGCTATCTCCACATCTTGCATACCCTTCCCAGTTTGTTTTTTACAGTACTTGACATAGCAGTAATTTCTGGGCTGTCTTTTCCCTCCCACAGAGGATTCAGTTTAAATCTCTCTAGATCAGGCTTTCAGGGCAACTTTCAAACACATTTTTCCCAGTTCTTGTGAAATCTATTATCCCATCTGTTGTCAAGAGTTCCTTGTCTTGGAAATGTGTCCTATTATCAAAGCAAGAAATAATTCTTATTGACACCTTCTACACAGCCAGTTGTTCAGTTCTATTGTTCTCCTTTTTCTCTCTCTCACCTGTGTTTATCAAGGCTCTAGTTTTAGGTGGTTTTCATTAGGAGAACAAATTAAGTAGATTTCTTTAGTAGTCTATGCCCTTGTTTCAGAGTTCATTACAAGTTGCTGCCAGTGGTTTTTACTTTTCAAACATCATTTATTTATGTTTTCATTACTCTTTTCCCCCCAACCTCCAAACACACTGGGGATAATTGATTGCGCCTTTATAAGACCTTTACATCAGCTAGCAAAAAGACAGTGCTAAATAGTAGGACTCTTAATATTGGTCTATTTTATGGATCTCCTTCAGGGACAGGCCTGAAAACAGGCAGTCATTATTACTCTGTTTGCAAGCGTGTATTTATGAAAAGCTTTGCAGCAAATGTGTCAACAGTTGGTGTATAAGCAGAGCAATTAACACAGTACTTTTCTACATTTGACTGTTAGCATGGGAGTAAACAGAAGCAGATGTGAAGTGCTTGTGCTGTTAGTACTGACAGGCTGTTCGGACATATGCAAATACAAGTAGTACTTTCAGAACTCCCAAACCCTATTGTATCATGACCTTACCAAATCCAAGATAGGAGTGTTATGTTTGCCTCATTTGTTTTAATTATTAACTCTCACATTTAACCTGGATGATCTTAAATTATCATCTTGTACAGAGAAAAGATCCCAAAGATCAGTATGCTTAATTTGAAAGCCATAATTTCATCCTGAAACATTACCCACAATAATAGTCAAAGCAGGTTATAATGCTGGCTGGCCTTCAATAAACTGAAGGGCCCAACGGAACACTTTTTTTTTAAAAAAAATGGCTTATTGCTTAGTAATTGAGGCTTGGGTGAAACACCTGAGAATACCATGGACAGCCAAGAAAATGAACAAATGGATCATCGAACAAATCAACCCAGAGTTCTCATTTGAGGCACAAATGACCAGGCTCAAATTATCCTACTTTGGACACATTATACAAAGACCTAGCTCTCTGGAGAAGGTTGTAATTCTGGGAAAGGTAGAAAGAAAAAGAAGAGGACAACCAGCAGCAAGGTGGATAGACTCAGTTACAATGGTGATGAGGGTGCTGTTGGAAGAGTTGAAGGACTAGGTTAGGGACAGATCATCATGGAGAAAATCTATCTATGTGGTCGCTAAGAGTTGACAATGACTTGATGGCATGTAATCAATCAATCAAACACCAGAATTGCTAGCATGTCCAGTGGCTAGTGATCCTGGGAGTTGCAATTCAAACAAAGGACACTAGATTGCATAATCCTGTCATATGAAGAAGTAGTTGCATAATTCTTTGGATTTTTGCCAATTTATAATTATTGTAAACAAGATTATGACTATATAGGTAGTCCTTGGTTAGCGACTGCCTTGTTTAGCTACTGTTTGTCGTTACAATAGTGATGAAAAAGTAAATGACCAATCCTCACATTTACAACCTTTGCAGATCTGTAAAGCAAAGGAAAGCTGAAGAAAGATCATAAACACAGTTGGGGTTTCACTTAGCGACCACTTCACTTAATCATTGAGTTGCCAGTCCCAATTCTGGTCACTAAATGAGGACTACCTGTACATATCTGTAATATTAGGCATTAATGATTAACTATGATGAGTTTTATGTTGCAGGGTCTTGTTTTAATAATTTTCTAGTAATGTTTAGATAATACAGTATATTAAGAAATAAAAGCCTCCTTAAAATCATATCCCATATTTTCTTTGTTGAAAAATATTTCTAGAGCAAAGATTGGAATTCCCCCTTCTTTTACAAGGTCTGCTCAATTTATAACCAACCAAGTTAAATGCAATCCATTATAAATGAAGGTTAAAGGTAACTTGTGTCTTCTCAGATGTTTACAGAACCACCTCCTCCTTTTTGCATTCTTAAATAGGGATTTATTAACTTCATGGGGAGCTTCATAAATGGATAGAGAACTTACTGCAATTTAGTGAGTCACAGGTTACTTTTACAAATAAAAAAAAACAAATTTAAAAGAAGAAACAATCTCTGCTGGAGGATTTATTCTTGTGGAACAAATCTGCTTATACTGAGTGTTAATGCCACACTGGAAGATTGGAAGATACTTTATCAAAAATATCTTCAAATACTTAATGCTGCACATAATTCCTTCAATATATTCAGGTTTAAAACGAAGGTTTGCTTTATTGAGAGGCATGGTTCACCTCCTGTTCTCAGTTGCTTTGTTCTTTCTATAATCTGCAATTCTGCACCTTTAAAATAAACTGCTTAAGATTATCCCTGCCAATCGGGGGCCACTTAGTATGATGGCATTGTCACAGAACCAATCACATTTGGTTAAATCATACAATTAAATTGGAGTAAAAGAAATATTTCCTACTCTTACTCTGAATAAATATTTTTTCCCACCACCCAACTTGTAATGGCCAGTATGTTGAACAATCCAAGGAAAAAGCCAGATGTTATTTCATTCATATGAACTTGACATAAAATAGCATTCTATCTTCTGTCTACTTGGTAAAATCACAGAATCTTATTCACCTTATTTATTATAAACTTTAATAGGACAAAGCAGCCTAGTTCCCAGTCTGACACAAATTGTTATAATCAAACATGTCCAGTTAAACAGTAAGGTGACTTGACACTCAGATATTACTTCTCTTTTACCAATCTTTGGATGGTGGCATGGATGGCAAGTCCTTCTAGGCAAAATTATTTTCTTTTAAATATATCCGTTTCTTTCTTTCTCTCTTTATGCCCCCTGCCCTCTACCAAGAGGCTTGTACATGTAAATGGTAAGGTTTTCCAAAGGAAGATAAATTATATTTTTGGAATCTTTTCACAACAATTAACTCAGATATTTCTAACAGGAAAGTGCAATGGGGTTCAAAAGCTCAGCATAAAATAGATGTTCTATATGCATATTTACTATTAAATATGAATATATGAGGATTGTAAAGTGTATTAATACATAGCATAAAATATGTTCTCAGAAGATACAGTTATAGCTCTGTGCAAGTTTTAAGGTTGATAGACAGATATGTAAAATAGATGAATTCACAATTAAGTTTAATCTTAAAATGCTCCATTAATGAAATCATACCATGGAGAGATTTGGTCTCTAGGCTCCTTTTACTCTGCAACAGTATCATTTTAATGAAGAGAATATCTAGAAACAGTGTAGTTACACATGCAGCTTCCACTGAAATTAATTTAATGTAAAAAGACACTGAGTATCCTGGTGAAAAAAAATCTCATCAATAACATTTGGTTCAGAGATTCTGGGAAAATAATATATTCAGTAACAAACTAACCTATGAGTAGATTATCTCCTAAAAGTAAAGGTAAACACCTGCTCAGAAAGATAAGAACATAATGTCAACTAACAAACAAGGAGATATCAAATCACCTCAAAAGGCAGCTATCAGGAGCTTTTCCTGGTAACTGAATATCACATAGAGACCTTAAAACTGTCAACAGACACCTAATTTGGTTAATTACTAGTCTGAGCATGGATCAAAACAGCAATGCTAGATCCAGCCCAACATATTGAGATCTTCCCCACTAATGCATTGAAATATTTGGTTTTCAATTAAGTTTTGCTAACTTTTGTTGTTTATTCGTTCAGTCATTTCCGACTCTTCGTGACTTCATGGACCAGTCCACGCCAGAGCTTTCTGTCGGCCGTCACCATCCCCAGCTCCCCAATGGTTGAGTCCGTCACCTCCAGAATACCATCCATCCATCTTGCCCTTGGTCGGCCCCTCTTCCTTTTGCCTTCCACTTTTCCTAGCATCAGCTTCTTCTCCAGGGTATCCTGTCTTCTCATTATGTGGCCAAAGTACTTCAGTTTTGCCTTTAATATCATTCCCTCAAGTGAACAGTCTGGCTTTATTTCCTGGAGTATGGACTGGTTTGATCTTCTTGCAGTCCAAGGCACTCTCAGAATTTTCCTCCAACACCACAGTTCAAAAGCATCTATCTTCCTTTGCTCAGCCTTCCTTATGGTCCAGCTCTCGCAGCCATAGGTTACTACAGGGAATACCATTGCTTTAACTATGCGGACCTTTGTTGTCAGTGTGATGTCTCTGCTCTTAACTATTTTATCAAGATTTGCCATTGCTCTCCTCCCAAGAAGTAGACGTCTTCTGATTTCCTGGCTGCAGTCAGCGTCTGCAGTAATCTTTGCGCCTAGAAATACAAAGTCTGTCACTGCCTCCACTTTTTCTCCCTCTATTTGCCAGTCATCAATCAAGCTCGTTGCCATAATCTTGGTTTTTTTGAGGTTTAACTGCAGCCCAGCTTTTGCACTTTCTTCTTTCACCTTCGTCATAAGGCTCCTCAACTCCTCCTCGCTTTCAGCCATCAAAGTGGTATCATCTGCATATCTGAGATTGTTAATGTTTCTTCCAGCGATTTTAACTGTGACCCCCAAATTTTAAGCATTTTTTTTCAGTCAAGAGGATTTTTAAAAGAATGTCAGTAACCTTTTTTTTTGTTCAATGCTTAGAGAAAAAGTTTTATTTGATTTAAAGAGATTTGATTTAAACATTCAAGAACTGTGAGTGGCTAAAAGATTGTCCTTTCATCTCAGAAGACAATGCCTGAATGAAATAAGGGTACATTTAAAGTTCAGCCCAAAGCAATGGGAAAAGAAGTACCAGCCTAACATCATTTGCTAAAAAGAGAAAGTAGTATATGTTAGAGATCGGGTTTCAACCAAGCACTTCTCACACAAGCTTGAAGGAGGAGGCAGCCTCTGTTGTAACCTAATCTTACTTGCTTTGTGTGGGAGGGGCTGAATCCCAGTTTCCTGTTTCCTGTTCCCCTCTCTTTCTCCTCTTTCTGCTTGAATCTCCACCAGGGGGGATGGCCTTTCTATGGCTGTCCACATGTTTCTCATACTTCCATACAGCAAGGCCACATTAAAGAAGCATGTGGGTTTTGTCAGAACCAATTGCTTGCATGCATGGACCGTTTCTACTAAGGAACTGTGAGTTACAATAAAATTGTAAACTATTTTTATGTAATGTATAGTCGATGTATAGTCGAAGGCTTTCACGGCCAGAATATTTTTATGTAACTTTACATTAACGTGTGAAGTGTGTTTATTTTGTGTTTTGAACTGATTAAGCCTTGTGCAAGTTTATGGGAATGCTTCTACTCTGCTACATACTAATAAGAAGCTGCGTGGAGTTCTGGTACTACCATCCCAGAATTCCTACAGTATAGACTTGCTTTGATAAAATATAATACTCTAACCATTCATTTATGGAAGTTTATGTTGTCTCTTAGAAAGGCAGTGGCATGAAAACTTTAATAAAATGTCAAACTTCCCTAGTAAAAGCCAAAACATAGAAAGCAAATGCTTGTTATGTCCCTATGTTTAAAATGAATTTAACTCATCTATGTTATGTTATCTGTAGAACAGAAATGAGCAATATTTTTACTCCCAAGGGAATGCACCTTTCAACATTAATGTGCAGGTGGACACATGTCAAAGATGGTAGAGGTGAAAACAGCAATAAGGAGAACCACAAGTAAAAATGGGAGGGAATTATCCATACTATAATAACTACTTCTACCCCCACCCCTCTCTCTTCTTTTCACTCTTTCCCTTCCCATGTTTGAACCATATATCTCAATTAAAGGCTCTTTAATTAGCTTGGGGGCTGCCTGAAATTTAGTTAAGAATATGTGCAAGTATCTTCAGACAACGCTGGCTCTTCGGCTAAGAAATGGAGATGAGCACCGGCCCCTAGAGTCGGACACGACTGCACAAATGTGTGGGGGGAACCTTTACCTTTTTATGTGCCTCTCTGGAATCACAGGTTGTCCATGATACCTCACAATCTACAGTATCTGCTTCAGCATCTTTTGTCCTTATTTTCAAGTATTCACTGGATGTCATTTCCATACAATGTTATACTTTCATTGATGTCCTTTCAAGTTTACCAGGGACTTTCCTCAGCAGAATAAGCAACAGGCTTGCTATGTTTTGAAGCGAAGCAAAATGGAGTCCATGTAAAAACATTTGAGGCAACTAAAGAAAAATGTGTTGCCTTTTACAGAGTTTCCCCATAAAACTACTAGATCTGGCAAGATGGAGGAAAAGTAAAAGCAAAGCCTAAAATGACTTGTGTGCTGACTACACCTCTTGTTCTTGTTACAGATATGAAAAATACCCACAGGCAGCTGTACATCCCACAGTATACTAGAACAAAGGAAAGATGAGCTTAGCAAAAGAATAGAGAAATAACTCAGAGTAAAGAAATACACATATACCTGTATACATAAAGTGTGTGTATGTGTGTATTGAACCTGGCATAACATAACATTGATTAAAAAAACACTAAATTACTTGTACTGGAAAGTGCTTTGGAATAATTTAAACCTACAGCTTTTTTCTACAGACTGTACCATTAAGACAGATAATAACTAGACAACCCGTGACCCATTGGTTCATCCTTTCAGAGATATTTTCTTACCTAAACAGAGAAACAGAATGACCACGGGCTGGCAAAAAAGCAGTGGGAGCAGCAGCAACTTCCGACTTCCTGCCAGGATTCCAAACTTGACTTTGATTTTGGGAAGCTGGCAGGGAGTGTTCCTCCTCTTCCTTGGCTGACCTGCGGAACTGTCTGCCACTTTGCTGGGGGGGAGGGAGAACAAAGGGAGCTGTGGACCGTGAGAAAAGTTCCACCCCTGCTCCCCATCCCAGTGGGTCCCCAAGGGCCCCCTCCCTCATCAGGCATCCAAGTCACTCCCTCACTGCCTACTGCAGAGCTTTCCAAACTATGTGTCGCGACACAAAAGTGTGTCGCCACACACAGTCTGGTGTGTCGCCACACAACCCGGAAGCGCTGATCATCATCAGCGCTTCCGGGTTTTCCTGCGGCGACACACCAATGGCAGCACGCAAAAACCGAAAGCGGCAGCAGCGCTTCCGGGTTTTTGCGCGTTGCTGCAATGGCAGCACTTCCGGGTTTTCCCGCGGCGACACACCAACGGCGGTTGGTGTGTCGCCGTGGGAAAACTTTGGAAAGCCCTGGCCTACTGCCATTAAGAGCTTTCAAATTTCAGCCTCAATTCCAAAGCAGCCAATTGCTGCTTGCCTGTCAGGCCTTGCTGCCAGCTGATTTGGTGCAGAGGCCAGAGGGAGGTGGGAAAGAGGGCGAGGGTATGTCCCTCCCATCTTCCCTTGCACCATTCAACCTACTGATTTCTGGGAAGTGTAGTCAGAAGGCATGGTGGTGCAGAAATGGCCACAACTTTGCCGAATTTCAATCCATAGGAGTAATGGGTCCCGGATTTTGGATGCATTCTGTAAGTTAGCCCATTTGAGGTATTTTAGTTCAAAAATTGTTGCCCTTTGATGCACTGTTTTGCCCCATTGAAGCTTACAAACAGACACAAGAGTTTTAGTAGTATATAGATGTGCAAGAATTCTGGAAAACAAAATTGAATTCACTATTTTAACAAATCAAGTGGGCTTATTCAAGAATGTTGAATAAGTTTCTTATGACCTTAAGATGAGACTAAATCATCAAAATATTCTTTTTCAAGTTTATTCAAGTTCAGCAGATGTTTAAGGATTGGGTGACAATCTTTTTATAAAAGTAGTATATTTTAGAGGGGACTCTGATACAGATAGATACAGGCTTGTCCTGTGGTTGTCCTAGTTTGGTCTAATATTCGATTTTGGAAAAAAGAAATACAGTATAAATATGCTAATGTAATGTTGAACTATATATTATGAATTTGGAATTAATTAATTTCTGAACAATTCTGCACTTAATGAGCTCCAAGTGTAGCTAAAAACATGATTTTGCATTGTTGGAAAGAAACTACAACTCTAGACCTACAGTAAAATCCAGGAATGAAAAATGTGTTCACTCTCAGGCTATCAATATAATGGAAAGACTGATCAATATGATGTGTGGTTTAACCTTTTTGCTTTTACACATATACTTATGACTGGATGGATGTATGGGCATAAGTGCTGTACAGGCATATCCTTATGCATGGGAATTTTCTCAAATTGCATATTACTTCTGAAAGTTTGGGGTGAGATAAAAAATTAGTAATGATTAAGGCCACCAAATCTAAGATCTACCGCAACTTCCAATCTCTTCATAAAGCAAGGCTTTCTCTTTACTGAAGGAGATTTGATCCTTCCCCGCCTTCAAAGAACAAATATATGTCCAGATGGTTTGTGGCAATGGGACAGTGCTGGGTAATGCTGTTGGAGCCAACATAGGAAGTGAATGGATGAGTGCTGCCACACTACAGCTCCTGCCGAAGCATACTCAGTGTGCCCTGATGCTTCTTTCCTTTGCATTGTCCTAACTGGCGCCAACTTCCAGATACCATCAACATGATATCTTGATCTCTCCACAACAAAGTTGCACATGACTTAGAGAAGGAAAGGAAGGAAGTCATAGGACATAGGCCAGCTAGTTTGCTTCCTTTAACCTGGAATGCAAATTGCAACCTGGGAGGTGTGGTGTGTGGTGTAATGACATATCAGAGTGTGTTTTCCTTTCATATGGTAGACCTATATATCACTGTCTGCTAGTCCACTGTTGTATCAGAGCAATGATACAACAGTATCAATGTATCTATCTATGTAGTAGGTCATCAAACCTATTTGAGATGATGATAGCTTTGCTTCTGTATTTGCTACAACCTAATAAACTTTCTTGAGGCTTGTTGCAATATGGTTTTGAAGCCACGTGGTGAAATCCATAGAAGCAAGCTGTGATTAGTTTGTAGGATGCTTTGAATATAAGCCTATGTTATATCCATCATAAGTACTGCATTTAATGCTGATCCTTTATTAGACCTGCCTTGAGCACTGTCTGGTTTGGTTTTAATGAATGAGTTCCTGTTGCTCAGAACTGAGATTGGGAAAAGTTGCTTGTCCCAGTCCAAGCAATCACTCAGTCCATGCCCTCATAATTGATTAAATCATAAAATATAGTGTGTCTGGCTGGATCGAAGATACTGAAAATTCATCTTTGAGGACTTGAGGCTTTTTGAAATTAATTCTGATTAGGCTATTCTGAAGAAACCCAACATGCAGTCAGAAGTTTTAAATTATAGAAGAGTTTCTAACATCCTCTTCTTGGCAAGTTAGTTAAGAAAGTACTCATTGGACAGTGCCAGCATTCTTGGTTGAACATTATTTTCTAAATCCATTTTAGTTGGGCCTTAAACCTACCATGGGAAAGATACTTGGTCTTCCTGAGGAATAACCTGGCAGGAGAAGGAAGAAAGGGCATAAATGAATTCTTGTTTGTTCTCATAGAGCTCACACTTTTTTTCAATATTGTATTCATCTTTATTTACAATTTAAGATGATTATCAGTCATGCTATTCATCTGGATATGCTCTTTGAGAAAATGGTTAGAGATTCTATATGGTAATGTTTCTCTTCCTACTTGATGGTCAATTCCAGATTATGGAGTTTAGGGACTACTGCTTATTCATAGCTATTGTATATAAGATATGCTGTCTGGTATTATTTATCTCATTTGATATTCCACAATTATATTCTTCACTGAAGCTAAATGCAATGATTTGATGCAATCTGACATTGCACAAATACAAACACACACATATTGAAAGAATTCTTTTACATATTATTCCCCACTCCCAAACAATTTGATAAATATTTATAGATTCCATTAATCTGATAACAAGTCTCTGAGACATCTTTGCAATTTATATTAGGACTAAAGTTAAACTACATTAAAGTTAAATTAAACTTAAATTAAATTAAAGTTAAACTAGAGAGCCAATTTAGTCTAGTGGTTAAGGCAACGGGCTAGAAACCAGGAAACTGAGAGTTCTAGTCCCACCTTAGGTATGAAAGCTGGCTGGGTGACCTTGGGCCAGTCACTCTCTCTCAGCCCAACTCACCTCACAGGGTTGTTGTTGTGGGGAAAATAGGAGGAGGAAGGAGTATTAGGTATGTTCGCCCCCTTGAGTTATTTATAAAAATAATAAAGGCGGGATAGAAAATAAATAAAAATAAATAAATAAATAAGTAAATAAGTAAATAAATGAGGATTGTAAGGCTAGAGATTCAACATTTCACATCAACATTCCATCAGACATAATATTGAGGCCAATACTATAAAAAAGAACACATTTTATGCTTGTTTGGTTATGTGACTGCAGCATATAATCTGACAACACAAACATGAATTATTTTAAAGGTTTCAAGTGCCCTGATTACAACTGTATTAAACTTGTATTCTTTTGCATTAAAGTCTCTGGGTTTGACAGAGGCTAAAATGATTCTAAACTTCATCTGTATTTTCCTCTATTAGTCTTTTATAGTCCCTGCTGTGTGGCATCTGTTTTTAAGCTGACATGCCTGAACAGTGGCTGAAGAAAGAAGAAACTATTGAAATTGTATTTATTTTCTAAATCTGCATAAAATTACTGTTGCAGGGAGACAATATTTAACTTCAGATTCAAAATGGTTGATTCTTTAAAGAACATGATTGACTTGGATTGTAAAATACTGTATTATCTCTAAAAGCAGATGAAAATAGGTTAATTCTATAATGTAAAAATGGCTAAAACAGTGTAAGAAAGCTGGTATTTTTAATAATAATAATCATAATAAAAACTATGTAGAAGTTATAACAATTTTCCACCAGAGGAAATTAAGGTTCCTTAAAGAACAAATCACCTCCATCTGCTGTTTTTGAAAAGAATGTTTGTGGCAGCCTCTCACACTTAGTAATACCAAAATAGTGCAAAAACGAAGATGACCCACATTCATATAAAATTAGAATTTCCAGAAGAGATATCAGCCATAAAGAATCAGAGAGATAACCTTGAGGGAAACAGGCAAGAATTGTTATGTAAGCAAAGAGAGCTGAAACATTCCTTAAGTCCTGGGAAACAAGATAGTATTTGGAAGAGAATCAGGCAGGCACCTCCCTGATTCATTCATATATAAAAGGGAAGGGAGTAAAGCACATTCAGACTTGCAAAATTATGTTACTATAGTCTACCTCAATAAAGTATAGTTCTAATCTTCCTGTGGAGTCTGTTTCCTGATCTGGTATACCTTGGAGGGCTGACAATATGAAAAACTCCCTCAAAGTAAATATAAACATTCTCAAAACATATTTAATATACTTTTATTTAATATTTTAGTACTGTTATTATATTAATAATAAATATTTTAAAGTATATTTAAGATTTGTGTATTGTTTTGCTTTTGCACTGTGGATTCAGTAATATTGGAAGCAAACCTTTCCCAAGCAGGTACTAAGTTTCTACATAAAGGTTTTGTTATTGTTTTTTGTAGGTGTCTCCTCTTGAAAAAGAAATAAATTACTTTTTCAAAAGATGTCAATTTTCCTAACATACTTCATTGATCAAAAGTGCTATTCTTCATTCCTTCTATCTATCTAGATGGGAGGTGCTTAAGCACGTCACCCAATTCTTTCTCATTTCCTCTGCATTAGGGGCATTTCAAGGGGCGTGGTGGCTCAGCGCGTAAGACGCCAGGCTTGTTGATTGGAAGATCGCAAGTTCAGAGGTTCGAATCCCTAGCCCTGCATGACGGAGTGAGCTCCCGCACTCGTCCCAGCTCTTGCCAACCTAGCAATTCGAAAGCATTCCACAGCTTTCCGCGCGTGTCATGCAGCCACATGACCGTGGAAGCATCTTCGGACAACACTGGCTCTTCAGCTAACAAACGGAGATGAGCACCGGCCCCTAGAGTTGGACACAACTGCACAAATGTGCGAGGGGGAACCTTTACCTTTACTTAGGGGCATTTCAGAATTGACAGCATATTGTTGTTGTGAATGTTAGTGTCAAGAGTAAGATAAAGTTTCAAAATGAAACTTACAGTCTGCATTAGAGCAAGTGTGGCTTAACAAGTGCTCTTGGCAACTCCTATCTTCATTGTTCATATTTCTGAAAGAGGTAGGCAAGAAATCATTATCAGCTGGAGAAAACAGTTTTATGCAGAGCTAATATTCTAAAAATAACATCAATTACAAATTCAGTTGTGTACACAAACTAGTTTGTCTGGATCATTATTTCAACTAATAAGAATGGGGGAAGGAATTTCACCTGACGCCATGGGACCAATTCATATGTGGTCCCAGAAATTTGCAAAAACATAGTTCAGTGGGCATTGCCAACTTAGTGTCAACATTTCTAACTTTTTATTATATACCTTCCCTTTGATTGAACAAGAGGCTCTGTAATGAAGACAAAGCGAAAGAGAGTCAGTTTGGTGCAGTAAATGAGGTATTGGACTAGAAACCAGGAGACCCTGAGGCATGCTTCAGGTCCCTTCAATTAAATAATGTCATCTATCAGGACCTAGGAAGCACGCCTTCTCGTTCGCGGTGACTGATCTCTGGAACAGCATCCACCAAGAAATCCCAATGGCTCCCACCTGAGGGTGTTCTGTATGTTATTGAAAACTTGGCTTTGCTTTCAGGCAAATACTAGGATGACACCCCTGTCAATTTTGGGGGGTGTTGTGTCGTTCCATTTTGGGGATTTTGTGCTATTCCAGATGTTCACGATCTTTGTTGTTGTTTTTATTCTTTGTGATTTTTAATATGTAAATGGCCCAGAGCTGTTTGGAGCCAGGCAATCTCTAAATCTAATTCAAATAAATAAATAAATAGTCCTCCTTTAGACATGGAAGCCAGTTGAGTGACTTTGTGCCAGTCACTCTCCCTCAGCCCAACCCATTTCACAAGGTGGTTGTTGAGGGGAAAACAGTAAGAAAGGGCATTACATACACCAACTTATGCTGTGCAAAATAAAGGTGGGATATAAATTAAATCAATAAATAAAGATCCAATGTCTTTATTTAAACTTTTAGCTATTTTTATTCCTGCTGCCAATCCTACAGAATATGAGTTTGATGCCTTTAGGCTCATGCTTGGGAGGAAAGCTATAGCAAACCTAGACAGCATATTAAAAAGCAGAGACATCACCTTGCCGACAAAGGTCCGTATAGTTAAAGCTATGGTTTTTCCAGTAGTAATGTATGGCTGTGAGAGTTGGACCATAAGGAAGGCTGAGCGCCGAAGAATTGATGCTTTCGAACTGTGGTGCTGGAGAAGACTCTTAAGAGTCCCTTGGACTGCAAGGAGGTCAAACCAGTCAATCCTAAAGGAAATCAACCCTGACTGTTCATTGGAAGGACAGATGCTGAAGCTGAAGCTCAAATACTTTGGCCACCTAATGCGAAGAGAGGACTCACTGGAAAAGACCCTGATGCTGGGAAAGACTGAAGGCAAAAGGAGAAGGGGACGGCAGAGGATGAGATGGTTAGATAGCATCACCGATGTAATGAACATGAATTTGAGTAAACTCCGAGAGACAGTGGAGGACAGGAAGGCCTGGCGTGATATGGTCCATGAGGTCACGAAGAGTCGGACACGACTAAACGACTGAACAACAAATCTAGCAACAATTTCTGATTTTTCAGCCGTGCTTCCATTGGCTGGATTGGTCAAATTATTATTGATCACATACACTTAAATTAGCACTAATATGTTCAGTCATAAACACTCAAAAACACTTAGCCTGGTTCACATGCCATAATGAGCTGTAATACAATTGTTTGTTTAAAAGTGGTTAAAACAAACCATGTCATAATGCAATGTATGAACCTAGTGTTTTCACAAGCAAACACTAAATTCTTGTCTACTAGGCTGCAGTGAAAGACAGGAGATGCTGGGCTAATAAAAAGGGCTGGTGACAGCTCTGTGAACTGCTTAGTTTTCCGTGTGTGTGTGTGTGTGTGTGTGTGTGTGTGTTTTGGGAGAATATTTTTTGCCAATGCATATATTAAATATACCAAGGCATCATTCTGACGTATACTTTACCTAGGAGAAAATCTGTTCAAACTCAATATAATTTACTTCCGAGCAGACATATAAAGAATTGCAATGTAAAAATTGTTCTTTTTATATTTTGCGTTTATTGAAATCTCTTAACAGACAGGAGCTGCTGCAAGCCAGAGACATTCTCGATATACAAAACCAATGTACAAAAGTGTACAAAATTACTATTTAGGCTGGGGCTTTTCAAACTAGTTTCCAGGGAACCCTGGTGTTCTGCAAGGACTTGAATGGGTTCCATGGGACTAAGGTTGCGGGAACCTTAGTCCCTTGTGGAGAGGTGGCTGGCTGGGGAATTCTGGGAGTTGAAGTCCACACATCTTCAAGTTGCCAGGGTTGAGAAACACTGCCTTAGTCACTTAGAAAAATGTTTATGGACACCCCTGAAGAACAGATCAAATGCACTCAGCCATCCACTCACATCCTTGACAGGTCATTCATAGACATTTTTCTAAGGTTCAGTGCAAGGGGCAGGGCTTGTCACTATTGATTAGGGCATAGCTTTCCAAACTGTGTGTCGGGACACGTTAGTGTGTCGGCTGCAGTGTCTGGGTGTGTCGCGGCTGCTGCTGCCTCCGAGCCCTGCCAGGATTCCACACAGGCCCTAGTGCCTGCCTTGTGCCTTGCTGCCTCCAAACCTGCTGTGATTCCATGCAGGTCCTAGTGCCTGCCTGGTGCCCTGCTGTAAGAGTGTGTCACGAAATGATGCATGTCTAAAAAGTGTGTCACCAACATTAAAAGTTTGGAAAGCTCTGGATTAGGGGCTCCAGGAATTTTTTTTTAGCAGCTTGAAAAAGTTTGAAAACCCCTGATCTAGACCACTAATTCACAGCTATACTCCATAAATAGAAGTAATAGTGGTTAATGACCAATAACGTTATCTATTTCTTTAACAGAAGCTTGCAACAATCCTAGTTTATCTATTCTTTTACAAGAAAGTAGGTCCCACTGAACTCAGTGGAGCTTATTTTCTGAGTAGATGTAGATGGGATTACACTGTGGATCTTGGGATTTTTGTCTGCTTTCCAATTCAGGCATATATGGTATAGACAATTTCATTAGTCCATTTTTGGAGTAATTAGTTATTTTAATTAGTGGCTTGGGAGTTGTCTATGGCCATTTCCCCACTAGCCACTTATGTTGTCTCCTAGTCATAGTTGAGGCTATTTAAAGTCTGTTCTCCTTGCTATTATATCGGCACAGCAATGGTTGAGTGATTCCAGAAAACACTATAAGTAACTAATCAGTTAAATGGCTTATATTTTTTATTTTACATGTTAGAATTAAATCTAGGGAACACTGTAACATTTTTGTGGGTCTTCCTTGATTACTTTCTGTAAGAACAGCCTTCCTGAGCTCCGTATTCCACAAGATCTTAGGTACAGGCACAAAGTAACCATGTCAGGATGCCTACTGATTTGTTAAGCCGATATCAAGGGGCTATTAGGAAATCTCACAAGAAGACTGTTTTTGAGTATTGTGTGTGTACAAAGTGCTGTGTATGAATGAGTTGAGCTTTGACCAGGGAGACACAGGCTCGGTCCCCACTTGACCACACTACTTACTGGATACTTTGAACCAGATACTTTTTCTCAGGCTAACCTATCCTACAGACAAAATTACGATATATAAATCCAAGCAAGCATGTTAATGGTAGAATGATGTTATATGGCACACTATACAAAAATGCTAGACAGCATATTAAAAAGCAGAGACATCACCTTGCCGACAAAGGTCCGTATAGTTAAAGCTATGGTTTTCCCAGTAGTAATGTATGGCTGTGAGAGCTGGACCATAAGGAAGGCTGAGCGCCAAAGAATTGATGCTTTTGAGCTGTGGTGCTGGAGAAGACTCTTAAGAGTCCCTTGGACTGCAAGGAGGTCAAATCAGTCAATCCTAAAAGAAATCAACCCTGACTGCTCATTGGAAGGACAGATGCTGAAGCTGAAGCTCAAATACTTTGGCCACCTAATGCGAAGAGAGGACTCACTGGAAAAGACCCTGATGCTGGGAAAGACTGAAGGCAAAAGGAGAAGGGGACGGCAGAGGATGAGATGGTTAGATAGCATCACTGATGTAACGAACATGAATTTGAGTAAACTCCAGGTGACAGTGGAGGACAGGAAGGCCTGGCGTGCTATGGTCCATGAGGTCACGAAGAGTCGGACATGACTAAACGACTGAACAACAATACAAAAATGATGGCAAAGGGCAGGGTTGCATTTTTTTCCCTACCAAGCCTTTTTTTAATGCATATACATGTTTTTAATCTCCGTATTGTAATTATAGAAGAGCTGCATGCAGTGACTGAGAACCGGTTTTGAGAGAAGTGGGATTATTCTTGTTTGTTCTAGACAGAAAACACATCTTGTCATTTGAATGTAGCTCTTGAAATGTTTCTCTCTTGCTGTCTAAATATACCATGTCACAGAAAACAAATAAGAGTAATCTACAATGTTCATTCCGTTTTTACTGTTATTTCTTTTTCATTTGATGTTTATTTATTGTCTTTAGTGTTTGCCACCTGGTAAAACTTTGCTATTGTGGTCAGTTTCAAATACAATTTGCTTCTAACATTTTTTTTAGGATGAACAGCTAAAGTTGTTTAATGAGCATTGATAATTAGAAAGCCAGCAATAGCTGTTAATTCTGCTAGATTCTATTTTTCATGACTTCTATTAAAATATGTTTCTTGATATTCACAGTTGTATTTCAATAATACAATAAACTGAAATTTAATCCAATAAATTGTAACTTCTTAAGCCTGATGGGGCTGGGGCTTTTGGTATGTCTCAAGACAAAACTTCATTTGCTATATTTATTGTCTGAAGGTTGCACATATGAAGATTTGCTATGAATGTGGTGTCTCACAAATCAAGAATAAAATGTGGGGGGGATAGAATGTGGCTTCTTTGAAATAGATTAAAATATTAAAGATTAATTTGAAAAATAAAACCCAAAATATTAGGGATTGGTTTGAAAAAGAAAACTATAAAGTTACTCTGTTGATTAGAACATAGAAAATGAAATGTGCATTGATAGTAAGGGGAAGAAGTAAGCTCTGAAGCCATACAGTGTTACCCCATAAGCATCTGTTGTGTTTTGCGACAGATTTCTACAGCGTTCTGTGCTTGCTTGTGTGTTTGCATCCCATATGCCTTGACATACAGCTGCAGGTGGTCATTCAACCATATCAGCTAGTCTAAAAGGTCATGGCAGCATTTGCTAGTGTTGAATTTCTTGCACTTTAAGCCTTATGATCCTCAATAATTCTAAACTAAATGCACCATTTTGTCTGAACACTTATTTTCTGTAGCAGTGTGCACATTATCAAATTAGTAACACAGCCTGTTGTTATTCTTGGGGTTTACAATGCATTTCAACATTTGATTTAAGCAAAGGTCAAAGCTGCAGGACAGAAATGGCAAGATAGTTTTGAGCTGTCACATGGAAGGAAGAAAGTATAGCCTTCCCTAAATTTGGCTTTTAGCACATACTCACATACTAGTCCCTCTTGCAATGTCTCAGTGTTCCTTGTAGAAAATTAGATGCACTCTTCTCTCCTTCAGCTTTTGATCTACTGTATGTCTGATATGACTCTTTAGATTTCATATTATTAACTTTTAAATATATATTACTTCCCCTTAGAATTCAAAATGATAGACAAATTTATAAAAAAGGCACATATATTATCAAAATCTATTATTGCACAGGGTTGTGGACAACTCTGTCCCTAAATACTGCAAGTACAAATAAAAAATTCTGTGCATGCAGACTAGGCTGCACAATTCCCAAGTCTCATTCGTACATCTATTCTGTGCATGCAAGGAAGCTTTGCACAGGGCTAATGTTTCCAAAGTTGAAACTCTACTTTTTGTTTCTTCAAAGCTCCCTCAAAGCCAAATTCCCCTGAATAAAGATATTTCAGTTTATCGGGAATACAGAAAGGTGAAGGGTAATTGATCACATAATATACAGGGAGCTTGTCAAGGCATCCCTTGCTTCTTATACTTGATATAATTAAAAGTTATATGTCACAGAAAACATGTCACAGAAAACAAATAAGAGTAATCTACAATGTTCATTCCGTTTTACTGTTATTTCTTTTTCATTTGATGTTCATTTATTGTCTCTAGTGTTTGCCACCTGGTAAAACTTAAATAAAGAAAAGTAAGTTTTCTTTCCAGTCAGGGATGGGTATCTATTGGCAGTATTATGACATGCTTTAGCACACTATCCCATTTACTTTAGTAGAGAGAAGGGGCCACTGCTGACCATGGCTTAATTATAGATCAGCGATTTTTAAAGGAAGGTTATGTTGGGCAGTAAATTAGTTCTTCAGTGCTATAAATTAGTTCTTCAGAGCACAGTATTTTACTCAGCCTTATTGGCATGGGTGTTTTTATACTACAGATAAAAACAAAAGCATCTTAAAGCATCTTAATTAAATAATAAATATTTAATTTATTTAAAATAAATAAAATAAAAGAGTGAGGCTAGTTTAGTTCTTTCATTATTTAAGTTATGGTTAAAGAATTGGTATTTGTAAAGATTTGTAACTTGCAGTCATAAGATACACTAACTAAAGATCTTAGATCCCAGTGGCAGAAATATCATTGCAGACTTGAGATAGAAAAACAATACTCGCCTCTATTTAGCTGAAACTAACTTTTCCCAAAGGTATAAATATTTATTTTAACCTCTAGTGATGAAGATTTGGACATGTGAAATAGGAGTCTTTCAGATTTAAAAATTCAGGAATTAACTGCATAAATTGATTTATTGTAAAAAAAATAGGCTCACAGATGATTAACAAACATTAGAAATGATAAAATAGGGTGGCTGTGCCTCTGGACCAGATTTCCCTATTTTTTTTGAGGGAAATGAAATGACCAGGGAGATACCTAGAGCACTGTTGAAGAAAGGCAAAGAACAAATCCTACTGAACACATGTGAGAGGCCATATCAAGGATTACATTGTGTGATGGATTTCGGAGCTGAGAAAGGAGAGAGCACATTCCAAGGAGATAAACGCACTCACAGCCTTGAGAGCCTTGGCAGGCAGACAAAGAACATTAGAGTAGTCCCACCCTAGAGCCCCTGGAGTATTTCCCCTTAGGTTAGTTAGGATAGCTTCAGTCTGGCAAGATTCTTTCTGTATGGTTATGCAAATAAAGAACTGATAGTCTGAATACACTGACTCACCTTCTGTTCGTGGGCTGACCGGGACACATTGTGGTAATACAAATGGCAAACTGTTTTTATTTCTCTGCCTACACCAGTGTTTCTCAACCTTGGCAGCTGGAAGATCTGTGGACTTGCTGGCTGGGGAATTCTGGGAGTTGAAGTCCATAGATCAGGGCTTTCCAAACTTTTTCTGTTGGCGACACACCAACGGCCGGCCCACAAAAACCTGGAAGTGCCGCAGCCAGTGCAGCGCAAAAACCAGAAGTACCGGTGGCGGTGCTTCTGGGTTGCTGCGGCGGTGGCAGCAGGTGCCCCTTCTAAAGGGCAGGCTCCGGGGACCCCGAAAATGCCCTCGGTTCCGGCAGGGAGGCAAAAAGCCTTGCCGCGCGCACGTTGCCAAGTTTTCCGCTGCTCAGCTGATGCGCGGGGAGAATTTCCACCCCGGCCCCCATCAGCTGTGCCGGGAATCCCGGCAGTGTGCGCGCACGTGGCAAGGCTTTTTGCCTCCCAGCCGGAACCGAGGGCATTTTCGGGGTCCCCGGAGCCTGCCCTTTCGAAAGGGCAGCCACTGCCGCTGCACGGCACCTCAGAAGCACCGCCGCCGGCGCTTCTGGGTTGTCACACAACACACTTGGGGCCCCCAGGTGACACAGTATTGTGTCGCGACACACAGTTTGGAAAGCCCTGCCATAGATCTTCCAGCTGCCAAGGTTGAGAAACACTGGCCTACACTCTATCTGCAAGTAACTGTCCAGCAACCCTGTTTAAAGTGACTTGTTCCCTGCTGGGTAGAGATGAGCTCCAGGAATATCTGCATAATTGTTGTGAAGACTATTCTAAGCACTTAGTGGATAAAGTTACTTGAACTCACTTGGAGTTGGACTCCAGCTGGGCAAATCCTAGTGAATTGATGGAGGCTTCATCTGGTCCTGTTGTTTTCATTATATATTTGTTATGTTTTTTTCTTCTTGATAGTGTATGTATCTTAATATTACTATTTTTGTGTTTTGTTCTGATTTCTTTTTTCTGTGATTAATTAAAAAGTAATAAACTTATAAATATATTGATATGATATGTAATAGCATTATAAAATAATATAGAAACATATGAGTTCTGTCTCAAAGCCTGATATGTCCTGACTGCTCTAGAAGTTTCTTACCCACTAGGGTTGATGATCCTATCAAAGATCTGGTTGTTCTATGGACTAATGAGGTGATCTGTGAAGCTGATACAGACACTCTTAAATGTTGAATGGTGGGATGCCAAGCTTGGTCTTCTTAGTTTTCTGAGATTTGGGGGAGCAAGTGCCTGGGCAGATGATATGAGAGACAATGTAGGAAACCTTGGGCCAAATTCAACCAAACTTCAGTCAGAATCCATTTTAGAGTGTATTTCATGGCAATGAAGACACCAAATATATATTCCATCTCTTCCTCACTGTATAGCACAATGTCTTCTAGCTAAGCTTTTCTACACTGATTTCAGGAACTTCTAGTTCATTTATAGCAATAATCTAAAATGATGGTTTGAGGCTAAATAATGTGCAGTTAGGACATTTCCCCCAAGATTACATAAAGCTGCATCCTTAATAGGAGATACTGTAGGCTCCACTGTACACACAGGAACTTAACTACAGAATAAACATTAGCACTGTTGTACTGCAGGTGTTGCAGCTTATTTTCCTTACAGATTGTGGAGATGAAGGATCACAATATTATTTTCCTTCTTTTTCCATTACTTTATGAATTCAAAGAATCAAGATTACTAGATGATTAAAAATTAATTTCAAAAAAGTAACTGGGAGCTATGAGTCTGAACATTCTTTGTTAGTTATCAGCTGGGAGGTCCAAACTGCCAGTATGGATCAAAATTAATCATTAATAGCTGTACAGGATATAGCACTATTGTTACACTTCATTAAAATATTCAACATACAACCAAAACATTCAAACTTTATTAGTATTATTCAATGTTCATTGGGATTGCTTTTTCTATGCAACATAGTCTAAATAATATGATTCAAATCAACCAACTGGAATAATGCTGAAAAAAAAAGAAAAGAAAATCACACAGTCTTCATTTACAAAAATATAAACATCGGAGGCTCCAGTTTGTATCCTTTAGTGCAGTGTTTCTCAGCCTTGGCAACTTGAAGAGGTGTGGACTTCAACTCCCAGAATTCCCCAGCCAGCAAAACTGAGGTCCACACCTCTTCAAGTTGCCAAGGTTGAGAAACACTGCTTTTGTGTATATCAGTCTGTATTAACTCTGTGATAAGAATTAGAGCCTAGCCTACTATATAACTCATTACCTAGAAAAAAAAGCAGGCGATGTAACCTGTAACAGAGTTATTCCACCCAGATCTCCAAGTTAATTAGAGCAATAGATCAGCCTTTCCCAGCTTGGTACTTTGTAGAATTCCCAGCCAGCCTTTGGTCATATTAGCTAAGAATTTGCAATTCCAGTACATCTGGAAGGAGCCACATTGAGGAAGATGGAGTATAATATTTAATAGACTTAGTGAGTGAAATACAGTCCTTGTGGTTTTTTTATCTGCCATTGATCGCAGTGGTTCATGCACAAATCAAATTTTCAGTGTATTGTGCCCATGATTGGTATTAATCTATTAAGAATATGGTCAAATAACCATAGTTAGTTAGGAGTTTGAGTAGGAAGGAGGGCTTGGATTTAGGTCACTAGATTCTTAGAAATCAAAGGGCTTCACATGGCAGAATAGAAAAACCATGGGAGGAACACAGGTGGCATAGTCCATATAAAGGAATGGTGTGCAAAACTCTTAGGCAACACATCCTGAAGAGTAATGGAAGTGCTTCTTCTCATCCTTCCATTGTAGTGTTAATTGCCAACTGTTCAGCAAAGGAAACTCTTGTATTAACATGCCCTGTTAGCAAGTTCCTTCTTTTTTAAAAAAAAAATTAAATATTTATTTATATTACTAAATATATTTATTTTTTTTAATTCACAGAAAATGAAGCTATACTACAGAATAAATGAATATGATCCAACCTGAACAGACTGAAGCTTCCCACTTTCATAATGGGATAAGAAACAGCAGGTAGACTCAATGTAACTTGATATGCTGCAGAACTCTGATTCATACAGGTATTTAATGTTCCAAACAGAATGGTCCTATGCAGAATGGTTGCATGTATGAAGAAACATATAGGAAGAAACTCCGTGTGCATCCTTTTCAAGCAATATTTGAAGAGGAGAGGAGTCTTATCTTGGTTTTAAGAGTAGACACTGTTGCCATTTGGGACATGCAGATATTAAATTTTAAAGAAGATGTGAATATTTATACTATTCCTTTTTGATGGATTTTTTGTTTCTCCTACCCTCACAATATAACCAGTACAATGAAAATAAGTAGAGTGCAAAGCAAACAATTAAATCATAGTGATACAATGTTACACAAAATACAATGAACAAAAGAAAATAAAGTATCTTGTAAGCAATGTGCTTTAACACAAGACACTCAGCAGGTAAATTATAAGCTTCATTTTGCTGGCCAGAAATTCCTGTATGATCAAAAAAAGGCTGGTTACCATGTCCGACAATATTCAATTTTTCTTCAGTTATTAAACCTTCTGAATCTAAGCTCGTCTCTTCTCTTTCTTCAGTTGGTTCCCTAATTAAAATTGTGGGCCCTATTTGTTTTTGTAGACTGAACTCTGTTTGAAGGGAAAACTGGCCTCTGTTTCCTTCTCTGTTCTCATTAGGGGGAAATTCTTGGGGTTTAGCAATATTTAGAATAATATGAGTTATTTCACCTGCTGGGTTGAAGTTGCATCCAGATCGAGCTGCAATTTCAGTTGAAGCATCCATGTGTGGAGGCAACACCTTTTCTATCTCAGTAGCATGAGCACCTACAAATTCTTTGGAAGATATCACTGAAGAGCTTTCATGACAGCTTCCCTCCATATTTTTATCCAAACTGGATATTTTTGGTTCAGTGTTGGGAGCTATGTGAGAAAATGATCTCCAGATGCTTCCCTCTTCAGCTTCTTCATTGTGTAAGCCTTGTGAAGAACGTTCTGAATGTTTCAGTGGTACTTCAGAATGTACACCTTGCTCAGAAACAGTTTTTCCTTCTGCCGAAAAAGGCCATAATATTTCAGTGGATGGTGAATTATTTATGGAGTTATGTTCTGCTTTGGCAAGGATTTCATTTGTAGCGTGTGTTGAAATCATTTCCATATGTACTGTTTCATGTGTGTGCACGTTATTAATATCTGAAGCAGACTCCTTTCCAAAGTTGGTGTCATATAATACACCTTCTCTATTGCATTGACAAAGAGGATAATGTGACCCATCATTTCTTCCTTCATGTATATCAAACACACTTTCCTTTTTCTCTGTGGGCCTGTCACTTAGTGCAGTCTCTTGGGGTAGCTTAACAATTACTGCTTTTTCACCAGCAGACATTTTTTCAGGAATACTTTCTGATGTCATTTTAATTATATAAGCAGCTGTAACTGCCTCTGCTTCCCCTGTACTATCATGCCTAGTGACTGAAGTCTCCTCATATCTTAGTGCGTCTTGGCAGGTAAACAATTCATCTGTGGGACTTGCTTTCAGACATCTTTTATTATCGCTAATACCCCCCATGGCTTCACCACCTGTTAGTTCCTTCATCTGCACTCTTCTATTTGCTTCACTTTGCCTTTCTGCCAACTGACTTTCTGAACCACTCCCCCTTTGAATCACCGATCCATCCCAGGTGCTCTGATCTTTAAGAATAACCCTGTCAGGTTCACTTTGGCAGGGTTCTGTCTCTAAAATATTTCTGTTTGCTGGGTCATCGCTCTGACTGTACTTCCTTTTTTCTAAGTTGCTTCTGGTATCAGACATTTCCTTTGTGTTTATTGATGTAGATTGCATAACAATACTTTCATCAGTTGGTAGTACAACATGAGGTTGACTTTCCCAAAGTCTACTTGTATTATGAATGTTCTCAGGGATTCTAATTTCTGTTCTTTTTGAGTCATGACTTGATTCATCTGTAATGGGACTTTTGCTTTCTGATTTATTTTTATCTGTGTTTCCGCTATCACTTAGATATGGTAGCCCTATTGATTTAGGCATTTGCTCTTCTTCTTTTTCATCTAGGACACTGGAAGTCATTACTTCTTCTCTTTGAGGTGACTTATCTATCCTGTTGATTTCATAATCGTCACATATAACATGTTTTCTATATCTGTTGGTAGAACATATTTGCTTTTCTGGAGATTTCTCTAAAATTCTCAACATGAATTCTTTCTCCTTATCAACATTGTATTCAGACTTATAATTTTCTTCTACAATGTCTTCTGAATGAGAGCTTACAAAATAATTTCCTGTGACATCAGCATCAGCTAGGGTATCGCTATTTAAACCTCTATTTACACATAATTGGTTTTTGCTTTCAACTTTCTCTTTTTGGGGTTCATGTCTGATGACGTTTTCTGAATTTGACTCTGGAGTTTGGGAAGCTATTTCCTGCATAAGTTGCTCCTGAACTGTCTTGGCATTATTATCCTTTATTTTTAATGCATTTTCTTTTAACTTCCCTGCTTCATCATCTTCGGAGGAAATTGTCTCCCTCACTTTTTTGAAGTTATAATCATCCTCACCTGTGAATAATGTCTCTGTTGTTTTACTTCCTGGGGCATTATTAGATTCATCATTTGGAACATCTGCATGATGCATTCCGCAGTTGCTTGAGACAATATCTGAAATATGGGCAGTCTGATTTTCCTTCGTTTCAAACCAATACCCTGGTGAGAAATAGGTTTCATTTGGATTGAAACCCTCTGAGGACTGTGCACTTTTGTTTACTGAGTCAACCTCAGTGCATTTTTCTGGGAATAATGACTGCCTATAATTTCCAATGGAATATCCTTGGTTATTCTGCAGTTCTTTGTCTTGTAAAGCATGTCCTGTTGAAGAGCTTATAGGCAGAGGTTGTCTAAGCAAGCCAGAGTCTAGCTTGTCCCCCAGTTCTTGTGGTTCACGTGGAAATCTAACTGGCTCAGTTGCATATGAACTCCTTTCATTTGTTGAAGAACCTCTGCTTCTAGTGAAGTGCTGACTTAGCTGAAACAATAGAATAAAAAAAAGAGTGAGAATGTGTGTGAATGTGTGTGTGAATAGACTAAATGCACACACACATATACACACACATACACACATGAAAAGGGGTTTAATTCAGGAAAGGTCTTTTTTCCAGTATAAACTGTTTTCAGAAAACACGTTTCCAAGCTGTTTACAAAATGAATATTGCATTTTAAACACATGTGCATGCACACACAGCCACAAAGGTCAACATTAGACTGTGTAAGAAACAAGAAATAAAATATATCTCAGTTCTCCACCTTTCTTTTTTATGTCCCTCCCCATCTTACCCTATTTATTCATGAGCTCAGTAAGCGTCAAGTCTGTTTCATAGAAATGAATCCTGAAGAGAATATTCTGTACAAGGCAAGCTAATTCATTCACAGAGCACATTCCATTCTAGGCATGCTTTATTTTAAAGTGAGTGCAGTGACACAGTACATCAAAGCTAAAGAACGTACAGGATTGTCCAGTAAAATAAAGACACATTTGCACACTGACAAATACTATAAGGGTCATGTTTGACTCATTTCTCCCAGGACCCCTCAGACAGGAATGTTTTAGAAACTCCAGAAACTGTGAGTTAGGAAAGGCCACAAATAAGTTTCTTCAGTATTACCCAAATATCAAATTATATTATTCAACAGCATTTGCTCTTTATGGCATTCTTCCCTTGCTTTCAAATGCTCAGATGGATGGTTCTATACCAATCAATTAGAGGGTAGCTTCTTGGATACCCCCTTATTACATTTACACTTGCTGCAGATACCCCTATTACAGTGTCTCTTATTAATATGTTTTCTGCAAAGCCTCTGCAAACTATTAATAGTAAAACGTCACTCAAAGAAAAGTGAAGGAACTAATGTTTCTGCAAATTCTGTTTTAATGACCCTCTGCCAACTAGTGCTCAAATGTATCTGAGCTTTTCAGCGATGCCAACTGTCAGGATTTAATAGTGAGATGCCTGTTTCTTTTCCCCCCAATCTCCCTCCTTATAACTGACATTTGCATGATTTCAATAATTATATGCAAATCTTACGATTTCCCCTTCTCACATAAGGCTGATGTTACTTGTCAACTGCTGAGCTGTCTTGTGAGCTATTGCCTATGGGTTTCAAAGATTTGGTTGCATTTCCATTTATTATAGACCTCTATTGTTTAATTCATTATACAGCATATGAAGTAAATTAAAACCTGAATAGCACACATATATACTTCTCAATTATTGTACAGATAATCACTTGTATTTTTTTTAAAAAAAACTATACATTTAAGTCTTCTTGTATTGGGGAATCCTATGACTTTTCATAGCTTCTCTTTTCTTAATAAAAAATAATAATACTTCGATGCTGATGATTCAGGCAGTGAAAGCTCCATTCTGAATGACAACTTTGAACTCTCCTAAAGTTAGAGCTAAGATAGCTTTGGGCTTCTGTGTGAAAAATTGTCTTGCTCACTACCCAAAATGGCTGTGTGGTGCTAATGTTTAGCATGTCCCTTTGTGTGTTTCAGATTTTATGTTTTCACTAGCAAACACCATTATATTTCCTGCTTACTTAGTTGTGTATGGAACTATGCTATGATTTTTCTTCTCATAAAATATAGGTTAACCCATTTAATAAAATTCACACAATACAGCATTCACCATGGCATTGAAGATAAAAATCATGTTTAATATGAATATATTTCTTTATAAAATCATTGTGATTTAGTCAATGTTAGGAATGTGTGTTTTACATCTGGAAGGTGGTATCCATCATCTGGTGCAATTTTTGAGCTTAAAAAGGATAACAGATCTTCCCTACTATTATTCTCTCCAGAACCAAAATTTCTGGACAGGGAGCAAAAAACTTTCCTTAATCAATGGTAAGGAACAGGGGCCACAGTAAAATGTATCTTACCCAGTTATCAAATGCTAAAAGGATTCACTCCCAACATCATTGCTACTGCTCTTTGATGAGCTCACAAACAATCACTGCTGAGCAGCCATCAGTTATAGCCTATGTATAGCTCCCTAACTGTAGAACTAAAAAAAAAATTGGGAAAAAATACGATCATAGAGATCAGGAAAACAAGAATTTCAGTTATTATTCTTCTATTGCTTTCAAATTGTCCCTTATATCCTGTGATAAAAAAAGAGAAATAAGTTGTTAAATTAAAGATAACAAAATAAACTGTTTCAAAACATCCTATATCCTTTAATCATACTAAATATGTAATTGAAGCTCTGATACTAACATAGCATTGGTAAATTATGTAGTATACCTATCACCATTGTTGAAGTAGAGAAGGATCTTCCTCTTGTGGAATATATAATAATATTGTCTAACAGAAGCAAACAATGTTTTGGTGACCAGAGACTGTTCTTTCTTTAAAAAAAAATTATTTTGGGTGGTCAAGTACCATAGTAGACAAGGCAGTAACCTCAAAATGTCCACAGAATGATTGGTCATTGGAAGGAAAGGGAATAATAATCTGAAGAATTCTATGTCCACCAGCTTTCTAACTTCTCCCCTGGGAAAAATTTGATTAGCCAGTTTGGTTGGTCTAAATAAATGTGCATTGCTTGCAATGGGAAGGAATATTTGTTTATTTTAAAAAATGAAAGAACAGAGAATGCAGTTTGATTCTACTTTCAGCATTCTGACATGCAGCTGAACAAGTTTTAGAGTACGTTAAAGTCACAGCAGTTTCTTTCTTGAGATTGTTCTGTAAAAGATAGATTTGAAAGCTTACCAGCAACTCCAATTCTTTCTCATTTTCATTGTCATATTCATGACAATCAACGTTTTTTTCTTCTTCATTTTCTTTCCTGTGATTAATTTCATTATCATCCACATGCGAATAAAGGATTTGGGGGATGTCTGAGTCAAAAGATTTAATCAAAATAATTAAATAATATCCACCAGGATGTTTTGTTACTTAAAAAATTAATAACAACATGCATTACAGAAGGATGAATTGACTGAGATTTTCTACCTGAGATTCTGGGATTATTCCAAATGTCTTCATCAGCCGTTGCCAATGTTTCCTCTTTACTGTAAGATGAGAAAGAAAAATGAGTGATAGTTATTCAAATCCTCTTCTGAATTTTTTTAGCTATAATATTATCATAGTTAATGTTGTATTTTGCATAAATATAACTTTAAATCAGTGGTGGGCAATGTCAGGCCTGCGGGCTGTATAAGGCCTGTGGGGCTCCCGCCTAAGGCCTGCGGGGCTCCCACCTGCAAACCCCACCCCTTCCACGTGATTGGCTCCTGCTCAGAAACCCCACCCCCCAGTGCTTGTGATTGGCTCCCATCCACAAACTCTGGCCCCCGGAAATCCCAGAAACCCCATCCCCTGCCCCAGGTCCCCGGTTATAAATATCCAAACGGCCCTTGGCAGAAAAAAGGTTCCCCACCCCTGCTTTAAATAATAGTCCTCACATCTGGCTTCATATGTCATAATCTAATGTCACATAGAAAGATAATGACAGTAACCTAATCTCTCCATGGTTCCTCCCATAAATCTAACCTGGGCTAAAGGGAACACAAGGAATTGGGTATCCCATGCTATGTTTTGCAAATTATCCATGTGAATATTGTATATTAGTTCATTAAGGATCATGCTGTAAGGGCCTTAAAGCAGAATGTGCTCTCCATTTTTATCAGTTTGCATATGCTTAGGCTGAGAACAAGAATGGGTAAGGTATTTATTAATTGTTACTTTTATGTTGCTTTGAGGAGGTCTGCTTTGGTACAGTTTGAGAAATCTGATTTGATATCATTTTATGTTTCCCTTTCATTAATGAATGTTCTTTAAAAATTGAATACAAAGAATGTTTCTATAGTAGTTTGAAAGAAAGAGCTATGGATACCATAACTTTAATCAAGTTCAGACTTCTGTCAATGGAAAAGGGAGAGAGGTAGTCTTTGCCAAATCCAACCCCCCATACATCCAACTGTTCCATATGGTTGGGCAAGTCTTCCAAACAGGATGGAGAATTCTACAAGGGAAATAAAATGGAGGAAAAATAACCACTTTGCCTGTTTCACTGATAGAAGCTTCAACTGGTACAAAGACCTCTTTGGCAGCAAGTGGGCTTTGTTGGATGTAATCATGTATTCAAACTGGTTCAGATAATCTATCAGAACCACTGCAGTTAAGATAAGGAGCTTTGAAACTGCGTACAACTCTCATTCAAATAGAAACAAAAGTTTTGTTTCATTTGAAAGTCCTGCAACTTACTAATATAAGCTTAATATTCTGATTTTAACCACGGTAGCAGTTTGTTGAGTGGCAGTATCATATAGTTTTACTATGGATCATCGAATAGCTTGATAAAAATAGGTGGTCCTTTCATGACTCTAAATTCCTTAGCTTATTGATAATATCCATAGATTTTTTTTCATATAGCAGCTGCATTGGACCAAGTCTTTTTGAAATGCTGTGACTGTCTGAGATGCAGGAGATATCTCATCTTATCTTCAGTTCAAGATGTAGGACACAACCTCTTTTTCTAAAACTAAACACATTTTGATTGGTCAGTCCTGAGAAGGATAGTCTTTTATTCTGCCCTATGCTTCATAATGGAAGGAAGGTGGGGTGAATTTTACATGCATGTAAGTTGTATGTGAAAATATGTTAATACATTTTGCTGCTAAAGAATATAACACTCATATTGAGAAAGGCAAAGATAAAATCTCCTTTGAATCAGTATCAAAGTCCTTTTGGTTCCCAACCAAACTATAGTCCTGGTAATCTCCCATTCAAATATTAGCCAGATCTAATTCTGTAATTGTTTCAAGATAATCCTAAAAAGGTAAAGGTTCCCCCCGCACATTTGTGCAGTCGTGTCCGACTCTAGGGGCCGGTGCTCATCTCCGTTTGTTAGCCGAAGAGCCAGCGTTGTCCGGAGACGCTTCCACAGTCATGTGGCTGCATGACGCGCGCGGAACGCTGTTACCATCCCACCAAAGTGGTACCTATTCATCTACTTGCATTTGCATGCTTTCGAATTGCTAGGTTGGCAAGAGCTGGGGCTAGTGCGGGAGCTCACTCCGCACTCGGGGGTTGGGAATCGAACCTCCGAACTCGCAATCTTCCGATCGACAAGCCTGCCGTCTTACCCGCTGAGCCACCACGCCCCAAGATCATCCTAGTTGGCAATTATATTGACAATCTTAGACCTAAATTTTACTTTATTTTATTCAATTTAATATTTTTAAGGAAAGATTCTTTAAGGCTAGTTGAATGATTAGAAGAAGGAATGCTGATTACCTAATACAGATGGACAAAAAAATCTATGAAGATCATACACACACACACAGTCCCATGATATAAGTACAATATTAGAAAGGCAAGTAGAGTTTCTAGCATTATGTATAAATACGTAAGATGCAGCATTTAAGATTAATCTCCTCACGTGGTTGTACTTTAAAGTAAAGGTAAAGGTTTCCCCTGCACAGTCGTGTCCAACTCTAAGGGCCGGTGCTCATCTCCGTTTGTTAGCCGAAGATCCAGTGCTGTCCGAAGACGCTTCCACGGTCATGTGGCCGGCATGACATGCGTGGAATGCTGTTACCATCCCACCGAAGTGGTACATATTTACTACTTGAATTTGCATGCTTTCAAATTGCTAGGTTGGCAAGAGCTGGGGCGAGTGCGGGAGGTCACTCCATCACGCCGGGCTAGGGTCTCTAACCGCCAACCTTCCGATCGACAAGCCTGGTGTCTTAACCGCTGATATCAACAATATGTAACAACTATTATCATCAGCTACTCAATCACTACATACCATTTGCATGCTCCTTCTATTTCTTGAGAGAAAGAGAATGAGATTGTATATTTATATTTATATTATTATATTATATTTATTATATTATATTATATTATATTATATTATATTATATTATATTATATTATATTATATTATATTATATTATTATATTCAGGCTCAGATTGACTCATATTTGTAAATAAAAATGTTCCAATTTGGACTAGATAGTGTTCACTTCTATTCTAGTCCTATAGTTCAGTTAAAGAGGAACATCTCCTTCATGAGGCCCATTAAAATGGACTAAAATGTGTTTTAGTTGATTGCCTGTAGGAGACATGTCTGGTGATGGTCTCCTATATATTTACATTCTGTCTTTTCCAATCTACTTGCTCTCTTCACTATTAGCTCATGTTCTGGTCTTATAATCAATTATGCATCTTTCCTTTTTCATTTTATTCAAATATCTTATAGGCAAACTGATGTTATTCACCAGAAATAATCAGCAAGAGCTTGTTAATTTATACTTGGCTAAAATAGTCTGCATGTGGCTTGGGTTGTCACCATCTTTTTATTTATAATCCTGTTTTTTCTTCTTTCCATAATACATAGTAAAATAATCCTTTTGACAAATATTGTATTTATTTAAACAGTGCCTCTGTTTTTTCAATAGCATCTTTACAATGGAAAGCATGCAGACACTCAATATGTGAAATTCATATAACAAAATATATTTCATATTTCTTGGTCCCATGTAGTTTCTCTCACAAAACTTCACTTTGATTTAATATCCTGATGTCATAGATTCATTTCTGTTAATATACTGTAGTTGTTTTAAAATCAAATAACGGAGATTCCGTCTTTTCTACATATTTAGATTTATATATTATTGTGCTATAGGTTTCCTGGGCTTAAAGCTATATAAATAATCATGCATCAGAATAGAATGTCCTGCTTAGTGATTCTGATCCAGAGAAATATTAATTGTGGAAATTCAGCATCTTGAGATTGAAGTGAATCCACCTAAAGGATCAGAAATTAGTACTGAGCTTTTCAATCACAGATTAATACAACCTTATGATCATTAACTACAACCTTCTGGTCATGACTCTCTGTTGGTCTATTTTAGGATGTTGTCTGATTGCAGCTTTTTCTGTCATATGTGATACTGTAGGATTGTGCAAAATAAATAAATAAAATAAAATAAAATAAAACCAGTATCATGAGAAATTTTTTTAAAATGCTTAATGCTCTTTGAAAGCAAGATAATGCAAATTTACAGTTCAGAGTAACATGCTGGATGATTTTGATGTCATATTTAGATCCACTTGAACTAGCACAAATTAGGTAAATTCTGTGAGCAGTTACTGTGTATAGATGTTCATGTCATTTCTAATTCTATAGGATACAACTAAGATATGGACTAAAAAATAATTTATAGGTTTTGCAGATGGCCTCTTACTGAAGTATAGGATGCTCTTTAGAAATGCATAATATTGTATGCATAATATGCGTATATCTTCTATACCAAAGTTGTAAGAATTTCAAAACTGCCTCTGGACTATGTTAGAATAGCCCTTAAGTCAAGAGTATTCAAATTTCAGAAACACTACGGAATAAATACCAATCCAAAATAATTTTAGCAGTAAATATACTGGCTGTTAGTGCTGAGCTGTATAACATGTCATGAGTTCCTCTTCCACTCAATATTAGGGATCCTGTTACCAGTTTCACTGTAAATGTTATATTTCCTCTTCACATCATTTATTTTAGAGTTGTTCCATTTCCTTTATAATTTTGGTAGTCTGCATATTTAATATGGTTAATTACTTCTAGTAAAAAAGAAATGGCAGGACATATATTCAATAGGTGACTTAACCTACAACTGTGTAACTAATTAACTGGTATTATGACCTATTGGAATTATTTCTGAATAGATAGAAGCCTAGAGTTGGAAGTGGCCATTCAGGCCATCAAGTCCACATTCTCATCAGTGCAGAATTCCAAATTAAAGCATCCTTAACAGATTCTTAGTAGAGGGTTGCATTATAATATGCTGTACAGATACAATTCAAATAAAAATATATCTTTTTATTTAAACAAGTTCTGTTGCTCAAAGAAAAATACAGAGTATTTCATCAGGCAAAATTAGTTTTGGTTCTAAAACTATTTGCTATACAAACAGTGAAAACTATTCTGATGATCTTTTCAATTATATTTAACTACATTGCTACAAATGGTGTGAGCCTGCTCAAAGTTCCAGACAACCAGCAAAGACTCTTTCCCACGATACTCAATTCTACCTCCTTCAAGTCTTGTCCTGAGCAATCAGTTAGCATTCCATGAACAATATTTATTTATTTATTTATTTATTTATTTATTTATTTATTTATTATTTTATTAGTCAAATTTATCACCGCCCATCTCTACCGTAGTAGACTCTGGGCGGTTTACAATAAATATTAAAATTAATATTTTAATATATTAAAATATTAATATATTAAATATTAATATATTAATATTAATATATTAATATTTTAATATATTAAAAACCAATTATTAAAATACAATATCATAATAAATAAAAGTATAAAAATCCAGAGGATGGTACGCTCATAGGAGGAGGTTATTATTAAGCTAACCACCCCCAGGAAGAACTATCTCTTCCTTTGTCCCACGCCAGGCGGCAGAACCAGGTTTTTAAGGACTTCCGAAAAGCCAGGAGGGAGGGCGCCTGCCTCACCTCCGGGGGCAATATAGAGGTTAATTCTTTGTTAGGCTGACCAAAGGCATTTCTCATAGATGAAATGTATGCTTAACATAATATACTTTAATATACTTAATATATGCTCTACTTTACATTAGCTTAATATAATATACTTAATATAGTATACTTTACATTAGCTTAATATAATAAGAGTTTATCTTTCCAACAAGCCTGTTCAATCACTGCCTTTTTCAGAGCAATATTTAATAGCACATTTCTCATATATGATCAGCTAAAAAAGGAACTAGAGAGCCACAGTGGTGTAGCGGTTAAAGTATTAGAGCAGCAGTGGTGAGTCCTGGCTCTCACTGGGTGACTTTGGGCCCATTATTCCCTCTCAGCCCAACCTACCACACAGGATTGCTGTTGTTGGGAAGTGTAGGAAGAAGGAACCCTGTTTACACTGCCTTGCGCAGTAAAAAAGCTGGAATATTAATCTAACAAATCTAACAAAAGAGCCAGTTGGTCTAGTGGTTAAGGTGCTGGGCTAGAAACCAGGAGACAGTGAATTCTAGTTCTGCCTTAGGCACGAAAGCCGGCTGGGTGACCTTGGGCCAGTCCCTCTCTCTCAGCCCAACTCACCTCCCAGGGTGGTTGTTGTGGGGAAAATAGGAGGAGGAAGGAGTATTAGGTATGTTCACCGCCTTGAGTTATTTATAACAATAATAAAGGCAGGATAAAAATAAATTAAAAATAAAATAAATAAGGAACAATCCAATCACTTTGTAATAAGTAGTTTTTTTTCCGGTAGATATTTAGCTACCATCTATTTTCATAATAGCATTCAGTGAGTATCCAAGGAGGCAGCCATGTTTATGGCAATTGCCCAAAAGTCAGAAAGCACCTCACAAGAAGTGCTATCTGGAAAAAGAAATTTAGCTGCTTTGAATCTCTTCCCTGCCAAAGAAATTTGCCCCAGAGTACTATTGAAACTAGTATGGCCAATGTTGAAACCAATCTAAGGGTAGCAAAATTGCTTTTATTCTTGAGTACAACTCAATTATTTCTTCAAATATCATGTAATTCCAATGGGAAAAAAAGGGGGGGGAATCCCTGCAATTTTTTTTTGGCAATTGTTCTTCAGTTTTTTAACATATAGGACAGAGCTTTCCAAACTGTGTGTCGCGACACAAAAGTGTGTCACCACACACAGCGTGGTGTGTCGCCACACCACCTGGAAGCGCCGCCGCGCGCGTGCACGGCGGCCGCCATGCACGCGCGCGCCGCCGCGCGCCCCCCCTGCGCCGCCGCCATGCACGCGCACGCCGCCGCATGCCCCCCCGCGCCGCCGCTGTGCGCGCGCGCCGCTGCATGCCCCCCTGCGCCGCCGCGCGTGCGCGCCGCCGCACGCCCCTGCGCGCTGTTGCCGTGTGCGCACGTGTCACCGTCGCCGTCGCCGCCGCCGGGTGTGTCGCCAGCGGCGGCACTTTGGAAAGCCCTGATATAGGACCTCCAATTTCACATTCCTTAATACGCTTGAGGCACTATCATTAGGACCATGCTTTTAAGTTCTTGAGCTAAAATACTTATTTGGTGGTGGTCTTATGAGATGCAGAGCCACTCTGTAAGGCAGAGCTTTCCAAACTGTGTGTCGCGACACAAAAGTGTGTCGCCACACACAGCGTGGTGTGTAGCCACACGACCTGGAAGTGGCGGCGCGCGCTGCCGCACGCCCCCCGAGCCGCCGCACGCCCCCCGAGCCGCCGCACGCCCCCCCGCGCCACCACCGTGCGCGAACGTGCCACCGCACACACCCCGCGCCGTCGCCATGCGCACGCGCTGCCGCACGCCCCCTCCGCGCCATCGCCGTGCGCGCACGCGCTGCCGCTGCCGCTGGTGTGTTGCCAGCGGCAGCACTTTGGAAAGCCCTGCTGTAAGGGTTAAGATGCAGAAAAATAGTGTACATATCATTACAGGATTATGAGTTCTTAATCTGGAATCAGGGACTGGGGAGACACATTCTTAAAGAATAACAAGCCACCACCCAAAGCCACGTTGTACCATTATATGCAAATACACTCAGGCATAAATGGAAGTGGATTAGGATATGTAATCATAAGGTGGGAAACAGGTTTATTCATGTTTGGAAGTTTGACCTTATTCTTGGGCAGACATTTCAAGTATATCAAGTGACTGCCAGTTCTCATGACTATTTTAGTGTGTATGTTGAAATGATTTAGGGTTTTGCTGTGGGTAACAAGGTCACCAGCCAGGCTCTGTTAAGTCTCTTACCCATTTCAATTCAAGTTTATTATTATTATAATTACCCATTTCAATTCAAGTTTATTATTATTCTCTTCTATTGGAGTTTATTATTTATTCATTTAACTTGTTCATATGCACTTCTCAGGCTGAAGCATCTCAAAGCCATTTACAGTAAAAACAGCATAAAATACCCAATGAATAATGGATTAAACTAAAACAGTATTTTGTTTGCTGCATTTAATATAAAACAGTATTAAAACATCCATTAAAAAAGAGGTGGGGGAATCATTCATACTAGAAAGGCCTAGGTGAAGAGTTTTCACCAGGCACCTGAGATGGTGCCTGGGCACCCACCATAGAGAATGCCTGCCAGCAAGCATCCACCAGATGGCATTCAGCAATTCTCAGTATATGTAGCAGGCAATCTAATCAGTGTTCCCAGTCCCAAGTTGTTGAACTTGTATGATATAGCCAAAACATTGATGCTAAGTTGGTAGTTAATTGTCAGTCAGTGCAGTTGCTTCAACAAAGTTGTAACGTGTGCATGGATAGGTGCCCCCACTCAGTAACTTGGCTGCCCAAATAACTGCCACATTCTGCCCCAGCTGCCGCCTCTGGACCTAAAGGAAAGATAGCCTCACATAGAGTGCATTACAATAAACTAAACATGATTACTAATGCACAAACAACTGCAACTAGGCTATCCCTGTCCAGAAAGGGGTACAGTTGGTACTGTATATCAACCATTTTTGAGAGCCAGTTTGGTGTTGGGGCTAAGATGCTGGGCTAGAAACCAGGAGACTGTGAGTTCTAGACTTCCCTTAGACATGAAAGCCAGCTGGGTGACTTTGGGCCAGTCACTCTCTCGCAGCCCAACCTACCACACAGGGTGTGGGGAAAATAGGAGGTGGGAGCATTAGGTATGTACACTGCCTTGAGTTCATAAAAAATAAAGGCAGGATAAATTGAATGGATGAATGCATGCATGCATAAAATTAGGCATTCCTGTCGTTAATGCAACTTGGGCTTCCAGTGGCAATGATAACTCAAAAAGTACCCTCCAAACTACATACCTCTTTTGGGGGAGGAAGTATAACTAGTTTAGTATAGGTAAATTCTCCAGGAGCAGTCTTCATATTTTGGGGATTCAGTCTCAGTTTATTTGCCCTTATCTGACCCATCACTGCATCCATATGCTTGTTCAAGATATGTCCAATTTCTCATTATTCAGATTTTATGGAGAAGTAGGAGTGAATATCATTCCCGTATTGATGACACCTACTCCCCAAACTCCTAATGTCTACCCCAAGTGGTTTCATATAGATGTTTAACAGCACTGGTAACAAAATAATGCCCCATGCTACCCTACAGCATAGCTGCCATAGTTCAGAAGTACTGACATTCCATACTGCTCTCTGAAACCATCCCTGCAAGTAGGAACAGAGCCACTGTAAAACAGTGGCCACAATCCTTAATTCACATGGATGGTCCTAAGAAAATACTGTGGTCAACATAGGCTGACCATATTTCCTTGAGAGAAAAATGGGACCCTAACCTACCCACGGCTCGCTGGACAAAGTGAGCGCGCACGCGGGTGTGCGGGCATGCGGACGCATGTGCGGGCATGTGTGCGGGCGCGCGGGAACTTTAAAAAATGGGACAAACTGGGATGGTTGGGAATTGTTTAAAAAACAGGACTGTCCTGTTCAAAACGGGACGTATGGTCAGCCTAGGTCAACAGTATCAAAAATCACTGACAGATCAAGCTGGATGAACATCGTCACAGTCCATTTGTCTCTTTCCCACAGAAGGTTATCTATCAGGGCAATCTTGGCTCAATCTGTACTTAAACCTAACTGAAAAAGCTAAAGATAATTGGCATCCTTCAAAAGCATCTGCTGCACAAACAAGCACCTCACCCCCAAAAGGTATATTTATGATTAGGTGGTAGTTAACCAAATCCTCTGGATATAGGGAGAATATTGTTAGGAATGGTTAGACTACTACTTCCTTTAAGCCAAGATAGGCAAGGATCAAGAAAGAATGTGGTAGGCTGGTGTAATGGTATGTGGGAATGATCTTCGGATAAAGAGATGCAGCCAAGGGAATGGTGAGAGAAAAGGCAGTTGAGCCCGCAGCAGGAACGTGGGCAGGGCAAGAGGCTCGTAAGAGACGCCCCTTAGTTTTTGGCTGTAAAGGGGACGGGGAGAGAAGTACTTTCAGACTTGCAAGATTCTGTTAATGTAGCTTTACAATAAAGTAGAATTAGCTCAACTGGTCATGTTTCCTGATCTATCTGGTAAGGCTGACAGCTGGATAGCTACAAGAATCTTGTCTTTCAATCTGATAAATTGAAAATGTTTCCATATAATTAAATGAGATAATATATTGGATATCTTAATATACACTGTTTCAAAAGCAGAGTTCATATTCAGACATACACAAACAATTTTATCCTGAGTGCCTTACTCTTTGAGGGCTCCAACTGTGGGTTTTCTGAATCAAAAAAACAAAGCACCCCAGAGCACTCTGCTGGATGGCTACGTGAGGATGCAGTGGAGGCCACAAAATGAGATCTTTTGTTTCTTTTTTGTTTGCATCTTTTTTTGCAGTTATAATTACCATGCAATAGGCATAGTTATATGCATCATGGTGTGTCTGGCTGGCCTCATAGTGGGATTTACCAGTTGCAGTCTATCTAATTCCTAGCCTGCTTCATTTCATGGAACAATAATTTAACTCAGTAAATAAGTGTGTTGCAAAGTATGTAAACTGCACTTTCCCCATTTGGGAATATCACTAGTAATGAGTGAGCTAAGATTCCACAGGCATTTCTCTTGGAACTAGCATTCGGCACTAGCAGGATTATGCAACTAAGTAGGGACTGAATAGTCTGTAGCTTGAATCATGTCAACTGGATTTCTATTTTCTCAGTGGAAACGTTTCGCTCCTTATCCAAGGAGCTTCTTCAGTCTGAGCAAAGTTGGTAAGGGAATCCTAAATATGTTTCTAGGTAGCTGTGTGACCCTACACCTGGGGTCATGGTTATATTGAGATGTATTTTAAGTCCTTTTATTATCTAAAGGAGGATCGTTAAGATCACCATGCTGCTGTTGAGCTTGTGAAATGGTCTTAATCTTCCTAGGCACAGAAGACAGAGCCGGGAGAAAGATGGGAGAAAGATTGTGCCTGAGGCCCCCACCTCTATTCAAGGAAGGATTTTCCAAGTTGGCATCCATTTATGCCAACTTGGAAAATCCTTCCTTGAATAGAGGTGGGGGCCTCAGGCACAATCTTTCTCCCATCTTTCTCCCGGCTCTGTCTTCTGTGCCTAGGAAGATTAAGACCATTTCACAAGCTCAACAGCAGCATGGTGATCTTAACGATCCTCCTTTAGATAATAAAAGGACTTAAAATACATCTCAATATAACCATGACCCCAGGTGTAAGGTCACACAGCTACCTAGAAACATATTTAAGGATTCCCTTACCAACTTTGCTCAGACTGAAGAAGCTCCTTGGATAAGGAGCGAAACGTTTCCACTGAGAAAATAGAAATCCAGTTGACATGATTCAAGCTACAGACAATTCCACCTGGATGACTGAGAACCTTCATAGACATAGGGACTGAATAATACACTGTTTGCCTATTTGTTTTAAATAGCCTAAGAAAATTCTAAAACTAGGTTATCAGCTTTCAGATATTTAAATACATCTTAGAATCAATGTTTCTGCTTACAACAGAACCTAAAACAAATTTTTGTGCTGATCCCATTCATTGCAGCAAACTTAAGTAGGATAAACTCTTAAAGGATCGCCTGTTATTTATTTATTTCCTGTATTTCTAGGACATTTTTGTTGTTTTTTAAATTGAAATGTAAAACTAATAAAATAAAGCATATTGCTTCATAAAGCAGCAGTAACCACACACACACACATCATAAAATTAAAATTAAATTTGGCTGAAATGTCAATTCAACAGAAGGCAAAACCTCAGGATAAAAAGATAAAAGTTTCCCAACTAAAGCAGATAAGACAAAGAACTTGCTTAAAATAGGACAAGGAGGAAGCCAAAATATATCCTAGGTGGAAGGAAGCCTTGTGAGTTAAGGATCACTTTATTGACAGTTACGTATCTTTTAATCTTGCCTGCAACCACATCAAGTAGTTTGCCAAGGGGAAAAGTAATAGATCTTTGGAGCCAAAGTCATGGGTCTCTATAGTTTGTATGGCCTGAACTTTGAAAGCCAGACCCCGTATCTAAATCTATAATGAAATTAGCTGGAACAACCTCCACTGCTGAACAATCATAGCATTTGTCTTTCTTCCCTGGCGGCATCCAGATGTCTTCAGATACATTGCAGCTGCTGTATTTTTCAGCCAACCTGCTAGTGGGTATAATGACCAAGAATTAAGAGAGCTGAAGCTCAGTGCTTCTAAATAGCAACCACTTGGAGAAGTTAAACCCTTTGCTTTGATCAGCTGAACGGACAGAAGGAAACACAAAAGTCATACCTTACAGTCTGCCACCCTATTTTTTTTTCTTTGCTTGTGACTGACTTACTCCTGTGTCAGGTATTAAAAGAACAGAATATAGCAGTTAAATATATGATACAGGGCACCCAAAAACTTGCATGACAGATCACATGCTTAGTTTGCAGGAGAGAAATAAGAGATTATACCGGTAGCAAATACTCACTCTATTTTTGACCTGTGTCACTTCCACATGCATTCAATCACTCATAAATCATTTCTGTTTCAGTGCATAAAATATCGCTGTGACAATCTGCTGGGCCACCAAGGCACACATTAAGCCCTTTGGTTAGGCTGACCATACGTCCCATTTTGAACGGGACAGTCCCGTTTTTTTAGCATTTTTCAACCATCTCATCGTTTTGATAAAAATCTCAATTTTGTCCCATTTTTTAAACCCGGCGGGAATGGCACGGAAGGAGGATCCAAGTCAGAGCTGCCGATTGGAGGCAGCCGGGAAGAGGAAGCTCTCCTGCCTATCAGCGTGTGGCAAAGGAGGAACCGGGTGGGCAGGGTTTGCAGGTGGGAGCCAATTGTGCGGACTGGGGGATGGGGTTTGCAGGCGGGAGCCAATCGTGCGAACTGGGTGGCGGGGACCATATTTTTCATGAATACAGAATATTACATAAGACCCCATCCCGTTTTGCCATCCCAATGTCCCGTTTTTGTCTCAAGGAAATATGGTCAGCCTACCTTTGGTCGATTAATTGAGCCTCAGCATCTCCAGTCCAGTAACTACTACACAATGATAGTCAATGAAGTCCAAGTAAGCAAATCAAAGAAAAATCTGGTATTTTTTAACCCCCAAAGGTCAGTGTTTCTAATAATCCTATTAAACATCCACATATAAAGTTGAATAAATGGCTTATCTATCATATTATACAATAATATAGCCCTCTGTTTCCCCACTCCTCTAATATTAATTATTGGAGGGTGTTAGGGATGCTTATTGTTGGATGTTTATATCTGCTGGTAAAGACACAGCTTCTGGAAACATGATTTGCTGTATAATGAATTGATATTCAAATCCATATATATATGAGATTTTACCAAAGTGCAATAGGATATTAATATGTTAATTAAATCATATTTTTCCTGTCATTGTGAGAAACTTGCTTTACCCATCAACTATAATGCAACTTTGTTTATTTCTAACTAAAATCTATTCTTTGCTAAATTTCTATTACAGAAAGCAAGGTTGACTTTGCTTCCTGGTTAGATAATGAAATGGAGATATAGGGCATTGGATTGACCAATTCAGCTAGTTTACATTACTATCAAGCCACACAGCTTGTGCTGTCAAGCCAGCCTTATTCTGTTCTTGTTCTACTCAGGTCCGACCCTTCAGCTTTTAAAATATTTTTCTATTGGGCTTTTACTTAATATTCTAACTACTGGGAAAACCAATTTTCAGCAATATCTATAGTAAAACTCAAGAGCATTGCACTCTACAAGAACCTTCAAATTGCAGACTATTTCTTATGCTTATAATCGTATTGATTGCAGCTGTTCCAGTGCATGTAATTGGGAAGAGAAGGGGCTACAGATAATACAGATATCTGATGGTTTTTAAAAATAACACATTAGAAAATACTTTCCCTTGCAGCAAGAATAGAGCATTTGATAGAAAGTGAGAATACTGTATTTATTTATAAATTATGTAATTATTTTTTTAAAAAATGAATCATATTTCAGTCTCCTGCAATGATAAACCATTTTACATAACTTGCTGTTTCCAAATTTCAGCCTCCAAGGCAACAAATCAAATGTAAAAATGTATCTATCTAGTTGACCAATTAAAACAGAACTGGACAATATTAAAAAACAAAAACAGGGAGAGGTGTTTAAAAATAATCAATAGCCAGTCAGAACACTAGTCTAGATTAAATCTGCAGACAATCTAACCTTTCTAGGGTAGATATTCTATTGGATGCTGCTATCAGCACATCAGATTTGCTCTTTTTTGATACTTCTGATAAAGATTGTAAAATTTGTCCAGGTGCATATATTTAGCAATGAAGGAAAAAAGCTGATGGTAAGCATGCACATAGCCCCTGTCTACATCTCTTTAAAGCAGCAACATCTTTGCAACAGCACGTTCCCAGAAAAATATGCATTGGGTTTAAGGAGCAGCAGATAAGTTCTGTATGTGTGCACTCACATGCTTTGAAACATCTTTCTGCCTTTGAACCCCAAGCACTGCACATCTGTATTTAGAAGTCCTTCAGATTGCTAAAGATTGCTTAAAGCTTTAGAGATAAAAGCCAACTTTTGAACTAGGCTCTGTAAAAATATCCTACAAAGTACACACCAGACAATAACCTTGCTGATGCTTTTTTTCTAAGCTGTATTTCTGAGCACTCTTCAAGGACAGCTCAACATAAATGATATTGTAACAATGGGAATTAATAACTACACAGATTACTCTGGTTAATCTTGGTCACCTTTTCCAGCCAAGGCAAGACTTAGCAGATTTATTTCTGGTCATAGCTACCACCTGATCCACAAGGAACTCAGCTGAGACATGAATGGACTTGGACTAAACAAAGGATTTGATATTTCAGAAAGTGTACTATCCCATCCAGAACAGATTGTACCTGTTATCCTAGATTGGTTTATATACCAGGTATTGAATCTGTCTTGTCTTAATTACACTTCAATTTGTTAGCCTACTTTCAATCGGTCACTGTGTCCAGACCATAGTTCTGCCATCATCACCTTGTCAACTGTTGACTATAAGAGACAGAGCTCCCTCTGTCATCAGTGTATTGATGAAATCAATGCCAAACTATCCCAGAAGCATAATGTACATTTTAAAAAGCATAAGAGACAAAACATAACTCTGAGGAACTCCACAGGATGTTTCTGTCCCCAAACCAGGTCAAACTCAGGTCAGAAAAGCTTCAAATAATCAGCTTCATCCAAGAAACCCTGGACCTGCAGTCACTTGTTCTGTTATTTTAAAGAGGAAAATTTGAAAACTGGCCAATACTAGTTAAACAGATTTATTAAATGGTGAATGTAAAATAACTTTTCCTAAATAAATTGAAGCCTAGACATTTTCATTTACATTATACATATGGCATGAAAATAAAAATTCCTTTGAATTCCGTTGAATTTGACTTCTAGTGAATTTCTTAGCAATCCTTCAGAAGTGGTTCGCATTTGCCACTTTGTGGAAGGATTTCTTGATTTCCCAATCTACCCCAAAGTCCTGGGAAGTCCTTGTAATTCCCTATCTACATACTTTTCAGATCTCACCCTCTAGTTTTTTCAAAATTAGCCAAGTTGGAAAAGGACTGACAGCTGGAACTGAGCCCATACTCATACCTAGCTCTTATCAGCCAGGACACAGCTCATCAAAGAATATATGCATTTGGCTTTGTTCCTTGTCCATATTCTTTGGCTGAATTATAAGAAAAGTATCTACCAAAATTTGATGGCTCCCACAATCACTACCCTCCAATCTGCTTTTGATGTGGATCCATGTTGGAGCAGATATGAGCAATTTTATCAACAAAAAGTGTTACAAATTCACCCACAGTGTGCTAATATTTACTGCTATTCTAAGTAATAATAAATAGCATTGACGGCTTCAGAAAATCTAAGCCTCAGGATAGAAAGACAAAAATTGATTGCTGCAGAATTTGTATTTTAGTAAAAAAAAAAAATCCCAGACGGTTTATTGTGTAGAGTTTTGCTGGTCTCATAAAGCCTCTAAGTTGATATAAATAAATAAATAAATAAATAAATAAATAAATGCCAACAGGCCCTTTTTGGGAACTTCCCCCAAAACGTTACTGTAAGTCTGTGTCAATGAGCTACTCTTTTGCTATTTATTTCATCATCTGATCATTGTTCAGGTATACAAGGGAGAAAGGAAAGGGATCGTTGTGAATTATGGCTAAATGTCTATTTTACATTCACATTATAATGCTACTTAAACTTTAAGCCATTTTTTTTTTCAGGTGATCCTTGTAAACTAGATGTTAAATTGTTCCTTTTCCTCCAAGGGACAGATGGAGTTCCAGCAGGCTGAAGCTGAACAGAGAACCTGCAATATCCAGCAGCAGATCTGGGCACTTTCATTGCCTGTGCCCCCCTCCAACTGCCTTCACTACAGCCATGGCCCCTGCCGGAAAATGTGCTTTTTGTGGCCCAGGAACAAGGCTAGTCCAGTTCCTCACCAAGCAAGATCCAGAACATGAGTTCAATGGCCTGGCCAAGCTGGAAAAGGAGAAGACAGTGTGAAAATGCTTGTTGCTAAGTATGTTCTCTGCATAAGCTGGCATAGTAATTTTCTCTTCCTTTGATTTTACTGAGGTGAATTTTTATTCTTTAAAAAAGAAAAGGAATAATAAGCTCTCTATTTGCTTTGGCTGCAGCAAGCCAAGGATATCCAGCATCGTGTATTTCTCTATATCTCTAAGAATTTCTTTGTAAAATTTTGCATAAAACTTAGGATAGGAACAAGCCGATATTATTGGAGGTCTTGGCTGCTGGAACAGTAGTGTCAAGGTTGAAGAGGGATAGCTAACCAGCCAAACATTACTTTTTGCCTACCAATATTAGTTCTGTGCTAAGTCCAAAGAAATAAGAAAAGATTAAATATGTTTTTACAATGCTCCTGGTAAAAGCTCTCAGACTGAATCTCTTAGCACTCAGGCTGGTTTGGTGTAAAGAATCTTAAGGAGGATCAGCCAGTAACAAGAGTGTTGTTTATTCAGTTGTCATTCTGTAAATGCAAATGCCCCCTCACAGTAGCAGGGAACAGCTGCTCTGCTGGTAAAGACCAGGCATATCATCACTACCTAATAATAGCAAAAAGCTTGACCAAATCCACTTGCTGATTGCAGTTTGTCAGCTTGGGGGTTCTGGCAAAAATCCTGAACTATGAAAAAAAGCGTATCTTTTTAACTGATGATTTTCCATGGAGTAGATAGGCTATTAATAGCTGGCAAAGAAACATTGTAAGAAGGAAATACAAGGCAATTATTATTTTCTTAAAAACAGAACACATTATCAGATCTCAGCATTGCTGAGTTAAGGATTTGGAAAGATGTATTCAAAAGGCCCGCTAAAGGGCAAATTAATCAATGACTGCTAGTCTTGATAGCTACTGTCTTAAGAATCAAAGGCAGTGTGCCCTAAGCATCAATGGTTAAGGAGCAGTTATAATACAGCTATAGCTCTCATACTCAGCTTGTAAATTTCCAGAGTGTACATGGTCAACTACATATGATGGAATACTGGACTAAACCAGCCTACAGATTCATCAGGACTCTTTGTGTCTTCTTATGTTCACTTGATTTCAACATTTCAGATCAAATTTGTTTGGAATATTTGTTCAAAATCAAATGTACTGTATGATATTGGGCATAATCTGGTAAAGAGCAGACTGATGTAAAAGAAATGGTAAATATAATATGGGGCATGATGGCAAGCAAGTATAAATGTGGAATTTATATCCAGCACTGAGAGATGCTTCAGAGATTTACAAGGTAGACCACTGCCTCCTGTGTAGACACCTGTAATTCTCTAAACCGGCCTGATGCTCTCATTGATGATGGGAAAAGTTACCACATTGGCAATGCTGAACTAAGGTTAAATTGTATATTTCTGTGGTTACAAACAACTCACACAATAGATGTGCTAATCCCACACACAACAGCACCACACCCCCTAATCACCACAAAAAACCCTCTCCCAATCTCTTGTAAATGACCCACAGAAGACACACCCTCTCAGCAGCTATAAACACCAGCAGGAACACACACCCTCCACTTGGGCACAGAGAGAATCTTCTAGCTGTGCTCCTGTCCTCTGAAGATGCCAGCCACGGCGACTGACGAAATGTTAGGAACCAAAACTGCCAGAACACGGCCACACAGCCCGGAAAACCCACAACAACCATAAGGTTCAATTGCCAGTCAGGCTGTTGAATTTTCTACATGAAATTGGGGGCAGGCAGATCTTGGTCTTCAACCCAGGAATCAAATAATACTCATGTGAGATACATGGGATTGCCCTTATGAAATTTACAAATTGTAAATACAATGTTAATATTGTGCTTATTAATTGATTTAGTTGCACAGACAAAACTATGCTATTTCTTTATTGCACCTTTATCTATCTAGATCTAGATCTAGATCTAGATCTAAATCTAGATATCTAGTACCTTTAAAATTAAGAGGAAGAATTTGAATAATATGTTGGTTGCATATACATTTATTTGCAACCATAGGTTTTAGCAAAATTCATATAAAATTACAACAATCCATATCAGTTCAATACATCCCCTCTAATATTAACAGATAGACTCCATGGCTAATGATATAATGGATGTCCAGACAACTGAGAGAAGTGGCTTTACAGTGATACGGGGCCAGAATGTGGTTTGGTGCACTGTGAACTCCTAACCATAATGAACTGTAATAATAACAGGAAATAAATACTGCAGAAAATAGTATTTTCTGCTGTTAGCATTCAGGCCAATTCTAGATAGCAATCTGTATAGAATACATTGCAGTACAGTATTATTCTATGTCTTACAGCAACTCTGTAAGTAAAGGATTTGCACAGCATCACCTAGAAAGTGACTTGCATAGCATCTGCAGCTTTCTACAACCCAGTACTCCTCAGATACTGTATCTTGGACTATAGCCCCCATATTTTCCTGCTAGTATGTAGCAATTATGGCTATTAGAACCCATCTTGATAGCAAGGCAGGATTATCCACTGGGCACAATGGACACAATGTATGGGGCCTAGAAACTTCCCTGGAATCCACAAAAAAGTGGATCTCCCATACTTGTATTACATAGATCTATGGATATATTATGGGTCATATACATTCAATACACTACAAATATCTATAGATCATTTTGAGACCCAATTATTATGAGAGATTTTAATTTGGCCCTGTTGGAGAGTGTTGAAATAGTGAAGGCTGATTCTAATGGTTTCTTGGTTGAAAAAGGAAATCTGTATCTTTTTTTGTTCATTCTTTCAGTCGCTTCTGACTCTTCATGACCTCATGGACCAGCCCACACTAGAGCTTCCTGTTGGCCATCGCCATCCCCAGCTCCCCCATAGTCGAGTCCGTCACCTCCAGAATATCATCCATCCATCTTGCCCTTGGTCGGACCCTCTTCCTTTTGCCTTCCACTTTCCCTAGCATCAGCATCTTCTCCAGGGTATCCTGTCTTCTCATTATGTAGCCAAAGTACTTCAGTTTGCCTTTAATATCATTCCCTTAAGTGAGCAGTCTGGCTTTATTTCCTGGAGTATGGACCGGTTTGACCTTCTTGCAGTCCAAGGCACTCTCAGAATTTTCCTCCAACACCACAGTTCAAAAGCATTTATCTTCCTTTGCTCAGGCTGCCTTATGGTCCAGCTCTCGCAGCCATAGGTTACTACAGGGAATACCATTGATTTAACCATGCGGACCTTTGTTGTTAGTGTGATGTCTCTGCTCTTAACTATTTTATCAAGATTTGTCATTGCTCTCCTTCCAAGTAGACGTCTTCTGATTTCCTGGCTGCAGTCAGCGTCTGCAGTAATCTTTGCACCTAGAAATACAAAGTCTGTCACTGCCTCCACTTCTTCTCCCTCTATTTGCCAGTTACTGTATCAATCAAGCTGGTTGCCATAATCTTGGTTTTTTTGAGGTTTAACTGCAACCCAGCTTTTGCACTTTCTTCTTTCACCTTTGTCATGAGGCTCCTTAGCTCCTCCTCGCTTTCAGCCATCAAAGTGGTATCATCTGCATATCTGAGATTGTTAATGTTTCTTCCAGTGATTTTAACTCCAGCCCAGGATTCAAGCCCAGCATGTCGCATGATGTGTTCTGCGTACAGGTTGAATCAGTAGGGTGAGAGTATACAACCCTGCCGTACTCCTTTCCCAATCTTAATCCAGTCTCAATCGAAGAGAATATTTGTAGCTCAGGGTTGAACTGGGGAGTCTTTGGTGCTCTCTGAGCCTTGTTATTTTCATGCAGACGTTTCATTGCCAGGCTAGGCAACATCTTCAGTGCGAAAAGGGAGTGGAACTTGCTGTCTGTTTAAACCAGTCTGTTGTTCCATGGTCTGTTCTTACCGTTGCTACTTGATCGTTATACAGATTCCTCAGGAGGCAGACAAGATGACTTGGTATCCCCATACTACCAAGAACTTGCCACAATTTGTTATGATCCACACAGTCAAAGTCTTTAGAATAGTCAATAAAACAAAAATAGATGTCTTTCTGAAACTCCCTGGCTTTCTCCATTATCCAGTGGATATTGGCAATTTGGTCTCTAGTTCCTCTACCTTTTCTAAACCCAGCTTGTACATCTGGCAATTCTCCCTCCATGAATTGCTGGAGTCTACCTTGCAAGATCTTGAGCATTACCTTACTGGCATGTGAAATAAGTGCCACTGTTCAATAGTTTGAACATTCTTTAGTGTTTCCCTTTTTTGGTATGGGGATATAAGTTGATTTTTTCCAATCTGATGGCCATTCTTGTATTTTCCAAATTTGCTGGCATATGGCATGCATCACCTTGACAGCATCATCTTGCCCAGTTTTATCTGGAATTTACCTCCAATGTTTCTAATTTTCTGGAAGAGGTCTCTTGTCCTTCCAATTCTATTGTCTTCTTCCACTTCCGCACATTGCTTGTTTAAAAATAATTCCTTATCTCTTCTGGCTAACCTCTGGAATTTTGCATTTAATTGGGCATATCTCCCCCTATCACTGTTGCCTTTTGCTTTCCTTCTTTCTTGGGCTACTTCCAGTGTCTCAGCAGACAGCCATCTTGCCTTTTTGGTTTTCTTTTTCTTTGGGATGTTTTTTGTTGCCGCCTCCTAACAATGTTGCGAACTTCTGTCCATAGTTCTTCCGGGACCCTATCTACTAAATCTAGTCCCTTAAATCTATTCTTCACCTCCACTGCATATTCATTAGGAATATTAGTGAGCTCATATCTAACTGATCTGTGGGTCTTCCCTATTCTCTTTAGTCTGATTCTAAATTGTGCAATAAGAAGTTCGTGATCTGAACTACAGTCAGCTCCAGGTCTTGTTTTTACCGACTGTATAAATGTCCACCACCTTTGGCTACAAAGAATGTAGTTAATATGATTTCGGTGTCGACCATCTGGTGAAGTCCATGTATAAAGTCGTCTTTTAGGTTGCTGGAAGAGAGTGTTTGTTATGCACAGTGAATTGTTTTGGGAAAATTCTATCAGCCTATGTCCCGCTTCATTTTGTTCTCCCAGAAATCTGTATCTAGGTGAATCCATTTAATTTGTTGATAAAAGAAGGCATATTGGCTAATAAATGGACTGTTCAATTGACATTAACTCTAGATTATTGGTATGAACCTGGTCCATGTGTAGTTAGTAGTTTGGGGTGCTTAGGAGTTTGCTTTAGTATTTCAGATTAGAATCTACAAACTTTGGGAAGCGTTACTTCAAGTGCTTTTCTTTCCTCCCAACGTAGATATCATAAATATATTAGAAGTGAAGAAAAGTACTTAAACAAGAGCCTGAATGCAGAGAGGGAAGGTACAGCAGGAAGCAGTTCAGCTCTCCTTTCCTATGTGTTAGGGATCAGTCTGGGTCTTCAGATTCAGAAGCTTGACCAAGCTGAGCTTCTCCAGGCGTCCCAGGAATTAGCTGAAGAGAGGGCACCTGAGGAGACACCAAGCTAGGCAAGGTCCTAAGCCCAGCATTGCCTCACAAATTATGAAGAGAAGAGCAAAGGAAATCAAGGCACCAATCTGAAAGAAAGAATGGCGACTCGTCCATTTAGTCAGGGCTATATAAACGAGATGGCCTGCCCTCTGGTTGGAATAAATTGAAATAAGGGCACAGCTATGTCTGTTGAAATATTGGCTAAAGGTTCATTTCCAGTCTCAAGGTCTGACACAGTGAACATTAATCGATAAATATGATTCTTCTTGGAAACTCAAAATTGAGAAAAATATATATAAATTGGTTTTTTCAAGAGAGATACTCATGCCCATGGGACAAGATCAGACAACAGTGGTGCTTAAGCAAAGGATCCTTGATACAGAATAACAGTAAGAATATAGTAAACTCTCACCTAGGGTACAATTGGACCTAGACCAACTTGCAAACAATAAATTTTCATGAGAATTTACATAACTACAATTCAATATTATACCATCAGCTGAGCTGGAGGGAAAATTTCGTAAAATTCTATATGCAGAAAGGCCCTGCCCTTGTAAAGGTGGCAATATTGAAACAGAAACTCATATTCTGTTATATTACAACTTCTGTCAAGACATATGCAAAGAGGTCCTAATGCCTCTTCTAACTCCATTTCTGGGATGGAATAAAGTATTTATGTGTAATTTTTACTATTAGATAAGGAAGTTTTATTTAGTCTGGGTGGCTGACCTGTAATAAAGAATCTGAATTTGAATATAAATGAGATTCTGTAGCTCTTGTGACTGGTTATTTGTGGCAAACAACATTTGAGTTTATTTATTTATCAAATTTTATTTATCAAATTTCGTCACCGGTCTGATAGGGAGAAGGGAGAATGACCCAGTCTGGACTAGACTAACACATTAATGAGGACCTGATAATAGAGAAATGTTAAAGCAATCTGGACCTTTTAAAACATTTCAAATATTTTTGATCTATATGAAAGTTGTCTTAAATTTGGGGGCTATATAGCAACAATGTAAGTTTGCAACTCAGCTTTTTCAATGAATGATATTGCTCTGGAATGAAAGTAGAGCCTAAACAGGGATTTTCTTCTCCTGGTGTCAAAAAAATCTAAATGAAGAGAAGTTGCTAGGCCACACATGCTAGACCAGCTGTACACCCATCAACCTCCCTAAGTTGAAGGGAAAGATCAATTTAAGAACTGTGTTGTCTGTAACTGTTACAGTTCTCTTCTTGATCAGGAACCTTGTACAGTTCAGGTTTTCAGTCACTTGGCCATGTTTACAACCTCCTTTATACCCATCTGCTTAATTCAGGCAGTCAGAATGCAGACCACAGAAGATCAATGCACATATATTGGGTTTACACATCTGGTTAACTAGAACAGCTAATTAATGCAAATGCACCTGCTTGTGGCCACTGGCTCCTTTCCCTGAGCGGTGTGGCTAGATTCCTTAGTAGGATCTGGCCAGAAATATTCCTTGTCCTGAGTTTGGATTTCACACTTAACTGTAAACAAACTGCAGACACATGGTTTGTGTCACACAGTCAGGGCAAGGAGCCAGAAGCTGTGAATGGGTAAATTCACATTAACTAATTTTCTGCAAATGTTCCCATAGCCCCTCTGTTCTTAGACTTCATAGGGCTATTAATGAGCTGCTTTATCTGTTTACACTTATATGAGTTTTTATACCATTTTGATAATCAGTGTTGTAATATTCTATACTCAACTGATTCTTTGCATGCATATATGCATCACATTTTACTTAGTGTACAAACAATATAGCTTTGGAAACTATAAATCAAAGAGTTTTTACAATAAAAAAAGCAAGCATCCTCACCTGCTCGGTGTTGTCTTTAAGCAGCCTTTGATATGTTTATTTGTAACTCCTTCCTGAAGGTTATTATCCTCCAATGAGGATGCAGTTTCTTTTTTATGGCAAATCAAAATATAATTTTTATGGTTGTTGTTTGACCAAAATATTCCCACAGATGTCTCGTATCGTATGCAAAATTGAACCTTAGCACCTTCTTTCTGATAAGGAGGAACCAATGAAATCCTGAATAAGAACTGGTCAGTCTCACCATCACAAGAATTCGGCATATACTCTGCTAAGATGTCGTAATAGGTTAGCCAGTTGTCCAAAGACATTCGAACATAGACCAACTTCTCAAAGGATACATTCAGAACACGAATTATGCCCTTCATGCATGTTATCCCTGGAAGAAACTCTACAACCTCTAGACATACTTTATGCGCATGCACATTTTGCAAAAGTTCTTCTTGTGTGGTGGGAATTAGAAACAGTGGAGTTAAATAGAATTCCTCCACAGGCACAACTTCATCTTCTAAGTCATCATTGGGCAGTGTAATTGGAACATCCCAGGTATCAAACTCCTTAACAGATACAAGATCAAAACCAAATGCATCAGCAAACGAAACTTTTCTTGCAATAGTTGAGGGGACGTCTGCTTCCATTTCTTCAGAAGAATCTGAAGTCCGCCTTCGGGGACCAGGGGAGAAACGATGCTGATGTGTAGCTTTAACATCTTCTTCTTCTGAGGAACAATCACTTAAAGTAGGAACTTCTAATAAGTTCTCCCTACCAATATGACCAGGTTCTTCAAAAGACTCCATTGGGTTCTCTGATATAAACTGAAAGGGAGCAGTCTGTGTAGTGGCAGCTGATATTTGAGACTCTGTGATTTGAAACAAGGATTACTATTACAGTTGACATTGCAAAAGCAACCCTGGCCTATTAATAGGAGCAATGGCTTGTTAAATATGTTAGGCCATTATGTTGGTCTATGACCGTAATAAAGACTTGATATATGTTAGGCCACTCTCTAAAGGCCTGTAAAGTGAGACTATTGCAAAGAAAATTACAGTTTGAAGATATTTCTCCTGTGGTTAATTTGAAGGTCTGAACCTTTGTCATTATTAATGCCATGAGACAGTAATTATTCATAATATAACAAACAACAGATGGAAAACCAAAAGTAAAAGCATAGATCGCCACATTGGGATATTTATCAAAGCTTCTGATGATTTCTATATGGATGATATTTCTATTTGTGTCAAAATACAAAGAAAACAAAATATGCAATTTGACCTTCCATGCATGTGAATATTTCATTTTAAAGCAGGGAGTCAATATTTACCATTCGTGAACCATGCCAATGAACACTGAACATGCAATAATAATAATAATAATAATAATAATAATAATAATAATAATAATAATAATAGAAAGATATTGACAGGCTTCAATCCAGTGTTTAAGTAACTAAATTCAAACCCTTCATAAACTACCTTTTAGAAATGTATAAGTTGCTATAAATTATTATAATGTATTAATGGTGCAAAGTCAACAGTACTACACAAGAAGTCAAAGCATCTCCATAGAAGATGTTACAGATAAAATAAAATAAACAGCAATTACATGGTTAACCATAGTAATTCCCATAATAGCTATAGTTGGGCAATAGGGGGAGGGGAAACGTAGAGAAAAGAAGGAGGAAAAGAGGATTATTGCAAAGCTACATTGCACAAACATTTTAGGTGATGGGAGTGTTCAGATGAGTGTCTTTTCAGTGGCTAAGCTGATGAGTTGGTACTATGTTCACATGATTATTGTACTATGCACAATAATTGATTAGTGACAGCTATGAAGAACAAGTTTTTTCATATGATGCCTGAAGCAAGTGAGGATTAAGGCACACATCAATAATCACTTCTACTGTTGATACTATTTGCATGGCCTTCGTTGCATAAGAAGGCATGTGTTATTGTATTTTAAAACTGTATGATTATTGCTGTATATAACTTATTTGTTATTATATCAATCAACATTTTCTATAACTTTCACATGAATGTAAAATGTATTTGCATTTATTAAAAACAAGCTTGTCACTATAATGCGAACAGATGGATTTTGCATCTTCTGTTTTGACAGGAAGAAACCATAGGATTTTAAAATAAATATACTGAATATATTCTCTACAAAAATTTGTGTAGAATTAAATAAATGCTTATTCATAATGTGGAGAACCTTATTTTGTCTTCTGAAAAAAAGATTTCAGGAAATCATACTTTCTTCTACAAATAGCATTGCATTAGAGAGGAATCTTACTTTAGAATGATTACATGTAAAACTGACCTGCACAAGTCTAGTTAAAGTTGTGTGGACTGAAAATATAAGTCACTGAGAAATAACAGCATTCTTTATTTATTCTTTATTTTATTTAGTATTTAGTATGGAAAAGACCCTGATGCTGGGAAAGACTGAAGGCAAAAGGAGAAGGGGACGGCAGAGGATGAGATGATTAGATAGCATCACCGATGTAATGAACATGAATTTGAGTAAACTCCGAGAGACAGTGGAGGACAGGAAGGCCTGGCGTGCTATGGTCCATGAGGTCACGAAGAGTCGGACACGACTAAATGACTGAACAACAAAAATTGTTTTATTTATTTATTTATTTATTTATTTTACTCGATGCTGGGATCATTACATTCTGAGTGGTCTTTTGAATAAATTAAGGTAAAACCATCTCCTCCTAATTAAGAGCTGCTATTGTCAAGCCAAAGTCTTATACACTTTAATATTTAGAAATTGTTAGTCTTAAATATATACACACACACACACACACACACACACACACACACATATATATATATATATATATATATATATATATATATAAGATATATATATATATATATATATATATATTACATATATATATAATAATTCTTATATATATATAAGAAACAAATAGTTATTTTTATTTCCAGAAGCTTTGCCTGGTTATAATGAACACCATCCTTAACATAAATATTATATGCCATCAAGCCATTCTCAAAACCTAGTGACCACATAGACTTTAACATAAATAAGTTGTTTTTTATTATTTTATAACTACCCTTCCAAATTCATCATTATAACTATCTTACCTTGAAAATTGCTCTTAAATGTAGATGTCATCATTCAGTTAAGAAATGTATTTTCAACCTGATGTATATTAGAAATGTCAGCAGAGATTGCCATTATTAAAATGAAGAAAATAGGCTTAGACCAATATCCACTGGTCTTTTATATTAGAGACAGAGAGATAGTTATTATTAATGGGTGTCCTGAAGGGGTCAAAAAAGTCAAGATGGCAGCCACAACCATGTAATTGAAGCCCTGTGATGCATGGAAAAAAGGGGCAAGGCTTCATTCATATTGTTGTAGCCATTGACGTTGGGATGCCTGCAAACACCCATGTTTAGTACTGAAAATCTAAATGTTGGAAATCTCTTTTTAACATTCAAACGACAATCTATTTTGTATCATGCATCCACCACCTCACCTTCGAAAGTGCATCCTGCGTTGAAGTTGGGCTGATAGCTAAACTCCAAATAAGGAATTATATTTTGAATACTTAGTTCGACTATCCCAATATTCAACTGTATTATCATGGGACAAAGACACTAAGAGACAGGATGTCAAATGAGCATATCAATCCAAAGTCTTCAATTCCTTCTGCCAGTAAAATATTTTGGGGAAGGGGAAGGGGAATGTGTGTGTAGATAATTCTTTTCTCACTGTAAAGAAGGCAGGAGGTCATTCCACCCCCACCTCTCCCCCCAGCTAGTTTAGGAGTGGACAGATGAAATGCCAAGTGGCTGACATAAATAGCTTTGGCTGCAGTCACACTGACTCCTATAAATAACGTCTTCCACTTGTTCTATTCTTCCTGATCCTATTTTGCTTGGAGGTAAAGGTTGATATTTAATTCCAGAAAAAAAACATGATTCAGTCTCTCGGTGAATGTAATAGTTCATAATTCAGTAGGGGAGCCTAATTTGAATGTTTAACCCTCTGTGTTTCTTAAAAGAAATTGACCATATTAGAAACAATTATTCTTTTTTATTTATTTGTCACAGTTTAGTTTAGATCTTACATCAAACCCCAGTTACTTCAGCAGTGTACAAATCCACTATTACTTCTAGTGTATGTACTATGTTATATACTGTAAGAATAATCTTAGAAAACTAGCAGCATAATCACCACCACCACCACCACCACCACCACAATATTCAGTAAGTTTAATGGTTTCTAAGTTTTCTAGGAAAATAAAATGATCTTTACTTGGTGCAAGAAAGGTTATATATCAGCACTGTTTGGAAAAGGCATTTCCACAAAGGGGGAACTCTATTAACCAAGCATTTCTTTTAAGGCCATCTGCTGTTCCTCCCTTATCTACTCTCTTAGATAAAGAGAGTTGAGTCCATCAAGTAAATGTACATACTCTTTTAGGGAACCTGTCCCCAAGCTGCCATTCCAATTCTGAATGACATTATTTCAATATGGTTTACCAGGTGGTGTTACTGGATGTGGATCAGATCCATATTCAATTAGTTAGTCATAGAAGGGGCTGAATCCAGAAAGTCCCTTCTGAGAATAGAAACCATCTTCCATTAAGAGAGATGAAAAAGAACTGCCACAGAACTTCTTCTAAAATATGGGAAATTATTTTTCTTGTAGAGGCTTAATTTTAATCTATCCTTTAAAAAAATCCAAATTTGGATCATTTTTTTCCCCAGTTGAGTTTAAAGGTCAAAATGTATTCATTTTTGAAAGGATACATCCAATCAACAAGTGGCCGAACAAGTGAGATTGAATTGGAAAGAACAGACTCTGTCTCAACCCTGCCAAGACTGAGTAGAATTGGAGGTTTTCCATCTTTGATTCTGGATAGGGTTGCCCTTCCCTTCTCAGACATATTTGAGCAATTTGGGGGTACTCCTGGACTCACAAGTCCTGCTCAAAGAGCAGTTGGCAACTGTGAACTGGAAGGTCTTTGCACAACCATCTTACGCTCCTGTTTGTGTGCATTCCTGTATCGGGAGACCCTGATGATTGTCATTCATGTCCTAGTCACCTCCTGGCTACATTCCTGCAATGTGCTCTACATGGGTCTGCCACTGAAGACCTTCTGGAAGCTACAATTGGTCCAGAATGCAGCAGTGCAGGTAGTTATGGGTGCACCTTGGTACACTCATGTAACAGTACTACTTAACTATGCCATCTGATGAAACCCAGGAGATGTGCATTTTCCATTGTGGCACTTCCCCTCTGGAACAATCTCTCCCAAGATACAGTTGGCCCTGACTCTTTAGGCTCTCAGAAAGGCAGAAAACAACTGGCTTTTTCCTTTAGCATTGGGGACAAGATGATTGGACAGGATGATTGGACCCTAGAGTCGGACACGACTGCACAAATGTGCGGGGGGAAACTTTACCTTTTACAGGATGATTGGAGTTCCAGCCTGAAGGGGGTATGAATGTGAGTCTCTGTTCACCTATTAATTTCTGGTTGGATTTTAACTGAAATGTTTTACCTTGTTTTGTTTTTGCTCTACTGTACGCCTATTAGAGTTGTAATGTTTGACCATATACATTATTTAAACAAATAAAAACATAAATAAAATTTATCCCCTACCTTTCTTTTTAGAAACACAATTTCACTCTATTCCTAAACACTTCCATACCCAATTTGAACTCCATGTATATTCAAGAGCTGCATCAAGACTCCTGCATCATTCATTTCAGTTGACATCACAGGTCTCTGTGTGCATTCTGTTATCTATAGTGTTCCGTCATCCCAATGAAGCACAAGTGAATATTTGTTGACATTCAAATAATATCACCTCCAGGAAGTTGGGGGAGTGGACATAATACAGGTAGTCCTCGCTTACTAACCACTGGTTCAGTGACTGAAGTTATGGCAGCACTGAAAAAGGAGACTTACAACTGGTCCTCAAAGTTGCAGCCATTGCAGCGTCCCTGCGGTCACATGATCGTGATTCAGGTACCTGGTAATTGGTGCGTATTTACGATGGTCTCAGCATCCCACAGTCATGTGATTGCCATTTGCGACTTTCACAGCCAGCTTCCAACAAGCAAAGTCAATGGGGAAGCTGGCAGGAAGTCACAAGTCACAGTCACGTGACGTTGCGCTTAATAACCCACAGTGATTCACTTAACAACCGCAGCCGGAACTGACATTGTAAGACGGTGCGGTCATGTGATGTTTCACTTAATGACCATGCTGCTTAGTGATGGATTTGCAAGTCCCAATTGCAGTCGGTAAGTGAGGACTACCTGTATAGAAAACCTTTCCAACTCTCTACTGCAAATAAGACTCACCAAATGAACTAAGACTAAGACTAACCAAATGAACTAAGACTAACCTGCTTTTTTTTCAAGTGTGAGTTGTGAAACAATGTCAACACCATTATTAAGCAGCTCAAGGGCTGAGATGAAAGAAACAGAATTGGGAATCTTTAGAAACCCTAATATACTTATTTGGCAGAAAACACCTATAATTTGTACCAAATTGAAGGAAATTGCTTTCCTTCCTTAAACAGTATAAACAGCTGTAAAAAGGAAGCTGCTTTATCTTTTATCTTTCTACTTTGGGAGTAGGAAAACTGTGGTCTTCAGATATTGGTGAACTACCACTCCATCTAGTGGTTGTCCAGATTTGTGCAGCCCAGATGTGCTACCTCTACCCCCAGACATGATCATCAGTGGTAAGAGATTGTAATTGTTTGTGAGAATGTCTTGGAGGAGGAGGAGGAGGAGGAGGAGGAGGAGGAGGAGGAGGAGGAGGAGGAGGAGGAGGAGGAGGAGGAACAGCAGACTAGGCAACAGTCAGATAATAGGCAGCTTGGCCTGCAGAAGCAGTGGGGGCATGGCAAATGGAAGGGACCCTCCCTAGTTTCTTGGACTGTAAAGGAGAGGGGGAGAAATGTACTTTCAGACTTGCAAGATTCTGTTACTGTAACCTTACAAAAAAGGTTATGTTAGTACTCATGGCTGGTGCTTCTTGTCTGGACTACTACCTCTAAGAGCTGACAGAGATACTGTAATTTAAGACAGAAGATAAATGTGGTTATATTTGAGATGTTATGTGTATCAATCAAATGCTCTACCACTTTCTTTCTTTCCCAACTATATACATAACATGTATTTTTAATCAAGTAAAGGGGCTGCAAGGTAGGTGGTGAATCTTAAATTGTGATGTAACTTTACATTCCAAAATGAAGCAACCAACTGACTGATAACGTATTCAAAAAATGAGAATCAAATGGCTTTTTAACAATTAAAATAATCATATGAAAGGTGGTTGGAACAATCCTGATAGCATTAACTTTGTGAAATTATATAAATCTGAAATCAATATCAGATTAATCGTTACTGTTAATCAAGTCATAATCTTATTACTCCTTGAACAGTTAATAACTGTCCTTACCCTTCCCTAAGCCAAATACAGATGGAAGAATAATGGATTTAACTTGCCTAAAAGTAAACAGCTTCCCTTAACATAACATCTCTTCATGTGACCAGTACAAAATCATTTTTAAAGAAACGTTAAGTGATCAAATTAAGAAGCAATAAAAACTTGCAAACAGATAATTAAGGATACTGGGCATAGGTAAACTTATTGAGAATTCCTATTTTTTTAATCTTTGTTTGTTTTTACATTCTCTTTGTGGTCTTCAGAAGCCCCTCTTTAGTCCATAGTATTTATGTTAAGAATTTTTATAGATATATCTTAGCATTTTAATTTTCTAGTATTTGCGTTAGCAATCCTAGCTTTTAGTAATCTTTTGGCTCTTCTAGGTTTCAGTGTTATTATTGATATGGATGTCATTTATCCTGATTCTATTTTATTCTGATCTGTGGTGAAATAAAGATTTGACTGATTGATTGATTCAGATTGTCCAATGAAGAAAAGCTAGAACAATTGCTTATTTTAATTTAGGAGAAAAAAAGTGCATTTGTGTGGCATGTGAGGAGACATTTCTCTCCATTTCTTCATTGAACTGGAATCTGGGATTGTTCAGTCATGAGATAATACTTCTTCACACATAAAAAGTGGTGATTATGCCCACCAACCTAGGAGTTTTTAAAGGAATTTAAACAAATTAATGGAATATGAAGGGACCAATAGGTACTAGTTGTGATGGCTGTAAATACTACAAGCAAGATCAGAGGCGGGCAGCCTGTATATAGTCACTGCTGGGGAGAGTGCAATTGTTTTCATGTTTTGCATTTGGATTTCCAATAATTATCTTTGCTACAGACTGCTGGACAAGATTAGCTGTTAGCCTATTCCAAAAGGAGTAACCTAACCTTCAATTTCCACAGCCCATTTTCTTTCCCTGCTTTTGAGCTTACAGTATTGGAAATTGGTATTCTTGAATGGGTATAAAAGTCATGTGCCTGGCACAATTCTAACTCAAAATGTATCGTTTACCGTTATTGCTTTACTTAACAAGCTAGCATGAAATTTAATCTTAAGGTAAAACAGTTATATGCTTCGGTATAAAATATTTCTGAGCATGCCACAAACTTGTATTTAATTTTTTCATTGTTTTGCTGCTGTCTTCGCAACCTAATTAGGAATATAAAGACAGAATCTAGGCAAAGCTGTACTTTAAGTTCAGCAAGTTTCAGTGGAAGAGAGTTAAGCAGGGGCATAACCTTCCAGATGAAGCAGATGGGATTTAAATGTATTCAATTATTATGGCGTACGTGAGTGATTTGTGTGCTACTGTGGGGAGTGGAATAGTGATATATTCAGGCATATAGCATGGCTTTTAGAGGAGCTCCTGAAGAAATGTTCTTTTTCATCTTGTCTTCATACCATATCCCTTTCAGTAGAAGAGATTTCATGTTACATTTAGAGTTCATGGTCATTCTAGTCCTTCAAGGGAAAAATTAGATTATTTGAATGAAATAGGAGTCTGTTTCCTCAAGATAATCATTTTTTTTCCAAGTAGGGGTTGAGAGATACAGAAAGTGTGTGCATTTTAGAGCATGAATCTAACAAAAAAAACCATGATTGCAAAGAAATATGCAAGTATGCCAACACCAATAAAGTTATAGATCATTAAAACAACTGCATGAACTGAGCTGGAGAAAAACATTTCTGGCATGCAGGTTGCACTAAAATTTATATACAGGTAGTCCTTGTTTAGCAGCTGCCTTGTACAGCAACCGTTCAGTTATGACGGTGATGAAAAAGTAACTTTGTGACCAATTCTCGCATTTACGACTTTCATAGGTCTGTAAAACAAAGGAAAGGTGAAGTGAGATCGTAAGCACAGTTGCGGTTTCGCTTAGCTATCGCTCTGCTTAACGACTGAGTTGCCGGTCCCAGTTGTGGATGCTAAACAAGGACTAACTACATAGCTATTTATTCATAGATACATTTATTCCTACTGAGTAACAGGAATTCATTTGTTGTGTTGTTGTAATTTATTAAATAAAAAAGTACAGTAAGCAGTTGATCCAAACCACTAATTCTTACCTCTTTTTAAATAGCCAGCTCAACACGTGTCAGGATATACTGCCCATTTTATCCTTTCAGTAACTGTTACAAAATGTAATGCCTCTGGGTGAGATGCAGACTCCCGAGGCCCTTCTCCAGTCTGCCTCCCTCAGCCTCTCTCTCTCTGCTTCCTCATTTCTTCAACTAATACTCACTTTCTCACTGGTTACATCTCTTCTTTTTTGCAACTTGGGATGTGTCCTTGAGCCATCCTATGTTTCAAAAAAAAAAAAAGATGTCTACAGAAAGTAGGGAAAGTAGGAAGGAAGTTCTGCATTTCACCTTCTAGACTGAACTGTCCTTGACTCATCCTACACATTGCTTCTTTACCACACTTTTCCCTGCGTGGGATGCATAATGTCCATATTCTTTTTCCCAACGTCTCCATTTACATCACCATTTAAGTTGACCAATTTTTAAAGGAAAAACAGGATAAAAATCTAATAATTGGTTTCAACTTCTTTGTGATTAGCTACTAGCTGACTTTTTCAGCCCTTTATATCAACTTAGCAACAAAATCTGGAAGGCTGTGAAAATAGGTCAAGGGGAGGGGACTAAGATAACTTTACCGCTGTCCAAAATAGTGTTAATTGTTGTCTTAAAATAACATGAAATGTAATTTATATGCACAGATATTATCAACATATCACTGAGAAATGAAATCCAACAAAAGGTGATTTGGTGTGAATACATCTTGGTTCTTTCATTTTACCCTCATCAAGTATTCTTTATTCAAAACGTTCTCTCACATAGCCCTGTGAGGTTTTGTGCGACTTTATTTTTTAAATAAAATTAAAATGCAATTCCATATGACTTGTTTTATTATTTATGTCCATGTTTGCATGCTTGGGATAATTGATTAGGTTTTCTTTTAATAGATGCTTATCAATTAAAGCTTGGAAAAATATTAAACATGGTGTCTCTACATAAATTGCTAGTCAATCCTTTTTTTAAAAGCATCTGAACTGCCATCCAGTTCAGGGATATGAGAGGTATCTTGGTTGAAACAAATGCTATTTATCAATTTAGGCATCTTTTGATAACCTAGATAAAGTGTATTGATTTCTTCATTGATTTTTTAAAAGTAGATCTCTTCTATGAGTGGACTTGAATAGAATTGCATAGCTTAGCAACTGTCAGTTTCAAGTGTTATATAAGTATTTAGCTTCTCAGGATGATAATAAAATATTCTGAATTCTAATATTGTTTAGCTATAATCCAGAGTAATTCTGCAGGTTAAAAAATAGTCTTGGATTGAAGGAATGTGGCTTAAAATCCTACCATTGTATATCCTGTGCCATTACTGCTATTACAGCTATAGTTTTCTAAGGATTTTATAGAGACTTTTAAAAGTACACATAAATACAGTTTGTGTTTATGAGCATACATTTTGATACTTTGGAGTTTTTAATGTCACCTTGGAAAGTTTCAATAATATAATTCCCTCCTTCTTTTAACCATACAAAAAGCAATTTGAAGAAATCTTGTTAGTCTGAGAAAACTTACAAATAATACTATAGGGTACTACAGTATCTCTGTATTCAAAATTCCCCAAATATTCACCAAGGTTGAATCTTGGCAAGACTTCTAAACATCAATTTGAAGGATGAAACTGGCTGTCATGAAGGCTGCAGCTTCCTTAAGCTGTGGCAGTCAACAGCTAGTTGAAGTGGACCATTATGGGTTTTCCTATCACTTGGGAGGGAAACTTACTGACTTTAGTTGTACATGCAGAGCATTTCCCTACTGTTCATTACAGCAGTGACGTTTTTCAGGCTGCTGCAGAAGTTATGGTTGCTTTATATTCACCGGCTAATTTCAGGCTTCTCTTCTAAAGCAGAGATTCAAGAACTTTACATTTCTGCATAAATGTCCTTGGGATGGCAAGTTGGGATCAAATGACTAAAAAGTGTGTTGCAGTGCAAACTCTACCCCCATTAAATTTGTGTCATAATGTCACATGTAGGTATATAACAGCTTAACATCATAACACACATTTTGCTATGACTAAACCTCCAGTTGCAGCAGACACTCATGCATTTTTATATGATTTTCTCCTTCTAATTCTGTCTCCAAAGGGTTATATCCAGTGATTTTGTTCCTAGCCTTTTGCTATGCCACTGTTTTGGCTTCAGCTGATTATTAAGAAATTAAATAATCATTAAGTAAGTTAAATAGCACTGATCTGCTTGCACACCAGTGTGCTTCCAGTTGCTTGATGCCTTCACTTATTATTTGAAACTTTGTCACTGGGGCTGAAATGCTTCATCCCATTTGCGGAAGGAAGGAGGGAGGGAGGGAGGGAGGGAGGGAGGGAAGGAAGGAAGGAAGGAAGGAAGGAAGGAAGGAAGGGAAGGAAGGAAGGAAGGAAGGAAGGAAGGAAGGAAGGAAGGAAGGAAGGAAGGAAGGAAGGAAGGAAGGAAGGAAGGAAGGAAGGAAGGAAAGGAAGGAAGGAAGGAAGGAAGGAAGGACCCTAAGTTCTTGTAAGGGATATGAAAGGAATTAAATATCCAAATGTCAGGGACAAAACAACATTTATGGATGGTGTGCATATAAAGTGGAGCAAGAAAGCGTATAAATAATAATGAATAAAAATATATGTGAGAGGCAAAAATATCTGGCCAAACTAAATAAAGATTGATTCAACTTATAAATTCACAGTATATATATGATGGCTAATTTGCAAAGCAATCATAATTATGTAATATTCAGAAACAAATTTTGAACTATATCTGTATGAGAAAACAGCAATTTATTAGACTAAAACAATTAAGAATGACTAAAATTAGTACCATTAAGCCATTTTAAGAGCAGACTAACCACTAGGTGGCACCAAACAGCTATTATTCATAGAAACACTTCAAAGATTTAAGTTAGTTGGCCATTACTGATTATTCATTTGCATTCATATTAGTTACCAATGCAATTCATATTTTATTTGCCAACTAATTTTAAAACATATCCCAAGCTGGCAATAACTATTTTCACCATACTGGTGCATCAATACACTGCAAATAAATAGCAATTATTTTAAGAATAACTGATTCCCTATAATAATAAACACACATTTTGTATTTATCTTTCTTCTTATATGATTTTTTTCAACTCTAGTATTTTTAAAAGCTGAGTTGTTATATGGAATAAACACAATATGTGAAAAGTTAGGCATGTTTGCACAGAAGTGTCATTCTACCCCCAGATCAATACTTGAATAAGGAGGTTTGCAGGCAGAGATTCAAGGACATAGTTCTTTATCCACATATTAGAAAAGCTTCACTTATAGCAGAAAACCAGCAACTGCTAACTATAATACTCAAGATTTGTCTGTCCGTGTGTCTCTCTAGTTTCAAATCTATGCATGCTAAAGACCTAAGGGTAAGTTATATCTCTGTGGAACGAGCAGTTGACATCTGTACCTTGTTATTATAAAAGACCCGTCTGGTTTCAGGCTGTTGTCTAATATAGCCCTCACAGAAAGACTACTCTGTTCAGTGGGGCTTACAGTCTAATATAATTGTTTAAGGTTTTGGCCTAATAGAGCAGTCCCATGCAGATTCACTTATGTGGTCCCATCAATTTCGTAAAGCTACAAATAAGTCTTCGCTTCACCACCACAATTGGCACTGGCAACTCCATCGCTAAGCAATGCGGTCGTTAAGCGAGATATCACGTGACCACGACACACTTACCTCACTTCCGTTGCGGTCGTTAAGTGAGACATCACATGACCACGATTTGCGATCTTACTTCCGGCTTCTCCATTGATTCTGCTTGTCAGAAGCTGCTTTGAAGCACGCAAATGGTGATCACGTGACCATGGGATACTGTGATGGTCATAATGCCCGCCAGTTGTGAAGTGCCTGAATCTTGATCACATGACTGCAGGGACACTGTGATGTTGTAAATGTGAGGACTGGTTGTAAAGTTATTTTCAGCATCCTTGTAACTTTGGTCACTAAACAGGGCAGTCATTAAGCGAGGACTACCTGTAATTCCAAAGGTTGTCTTCACATAGAAGAAAGCAGTATAAACTGCTATGCAACTGAGATTTATTTATTTATTTGCAGGGCTTATATGACCACCTACATCACATAACTCTAGGTGACTCAGAACAATCCCTAAAAACATGGCTAAAAACAAAAGTACCCTCCCCCCCAGGCGCCAGACCAAACAACCACCCAGCAAAACCCCCATCCTAGCCCAAAGGAAGAGCCAGGCCTTTATGGCCCCCCAGAAGGCTAAAAGGGTAGGGATCCCTTGGATCTCAGGTGGGAGGCTGTTCCAAAGGGCTGGGATGGCCACTGAGGTGGTGTGTCCCCAAAGTCCCATCAGGTGGCAACATTTAAGTGACGTTGCCTTGTTTTTTTCCATTATGAAACTACATCTGCTATGCAGTTTTATCTGTTACAGGCTTACTATTCCATGCTTTTCACACAAAGTTGACAAGCATCCACTGGCTATTATGAGGGTTGTTTCCGAATATACAAGCATAGGATGGTGTTGCCTGACTAGTTTTGGGAAATGCTTCCAATGTAAATGGAAACAAAAAGTTTCCTGAATGAGATATGGAGGGGGACTGTTTAGTGGAATATCAGGTTGGAATGAATCTGGGTTGGAAATGTATAAATCTCTCTTACCCATAATTTAGTTGTGGTCCATATTACAGAGACTGGGAAGAAAAGTTGAGGGAGGTTAGTCTTTCCTGGTTGTGCTGTTATGGATGTTCAGTTCAGCACCAAAATAAAGAAAAGACCAATGGATGTTATAATAAATCTAACCAACCCCATCTCCAAAGGTTTCCTGACTTTCTGAGCACCAATGTGAATGTTAGAATAAATTAAGTATAGAATAAAACATTTCTATACTTTGCCAAGGAGAGTGCATGGAAGGGTCCATGCAGTCACTGACAACCGAGGTTCCTTATTACTGATTAATTTGCTCCCATGCAGTATTCTGGATGGAATATTTGCTACAGGCTACTTTAGAAGAAGCTGCCATCTCTGGATTAAGATGTATTATTGTTGGTTTGCTAAATGAGTTCTATCAAATAAATAAGCACTGGATTTTTTTAAAAAAAAATAAAGCATGATACATATGAAGTTGAAAGCATCAGAACAACCTCATGAAAGTTGTTCCTGTGTAGCAATCATTATGGTCAAGTTAAAATTATTTTCAGATAGCTGTTTACTGTGCTAAGATAAACACAATCAGAACACTTTGGCATATTTTTCAAGAGTAATGTATAAACATTTCAAACAAAGAGCACTTGATACAAGTGTATTTGCCAAGGTCTGCTACCTAGCCTTCTTGCCTCTACCCTTGAAGATTATTTATTTACAATGAGAAAAACAAATAGAAGGCACAACTGCTTCTTACTTCCTCATTGTTGGATACCTACTGTATTTTTAAGCCCGAAATTCAGCTATGGAGCCAATCCCAACAGAAATCCCATGCATTTCTGGTGAGAAGTATATTTACTTTCTATAAATCAGTGTAAAAACTGACATGGTTTCTTCTAGAGACAGCATCCTCCAGATTAAAAGGTCCATTTGAGAGGCACTCCATCAGTCAGGAAGAACTGGACCTTCTAAGAAGAATCTCTAGTAATAGAGCTCTGAAGTAATTTTCCCTTTTCCAGTAACAGGTGAATTTATTATTCAGATGAAAAGTACTTGCCCATCAGTTTGAGAGAATGGATTCTTTCCAGAAAATTGCTCAAGGCAATGGAATTACATCACAATTTAGATGAAATGCCCTCCAAGCATTTGGGCTGGAGAGAATCTGAACAACAGAGCAAGGAGTGGGTAAACCTTGGGCCACACCTGATTGCTTCCCAAACTCACTTTTGCTGCCTTCAGAATTTCACTATCAAAATAAAGAAACTAATGTGTCTGAGGGATTTCTTACCTCTGTGGTGTAATACAACTACTACTTCTACAATGCCTGAAAATTTGGGAGGAATGAATGGACTTCCTGCAGTGAGGTTACTGCTCTCTCCTGCAGCTCTCATTTAAGGAGTGGGGAGGAAGTATGACCTCTCACTGAAGAGTTGCCTTCATCTCACTGTGAAGGCAATCAATGATAATCTAGAAAGGGGCGTAAGAGACCTCAGTGGCTGTACAGTATACCCACATTTCACCTTCTACCTGTATTTTTGTGGTGGGAAAGTTAGTCACCAGCTTACAATAATACTGGTCACACAAAGTAAGATGTACAAGTTGTAAGAATTTTCATATGGTTTGTCTTTTGTTCCACAGAAGTCCCCAGAGAATGTGCTCTGGCTAAATCAACCTCAGCCTAACCACAAACTAATATAGTATTAAATTCACAAGATAGACCAAGATAGTCAAGAAAGTGCTCAGAAGGTAACAATGGCAAACTTCTTACATGTTGTTACCGAGAACTACATGGATGTATCCATGGAGTCACCAGAGCTGAGCTTTATTTAAAGGAGACCTTTTTAAAATAATCCCCCCCCAAGGAAGCACTGCAAGTACATTTCAGAAGGAAACAAACCATTTCTTGGGGGACCCCATAGACACAAGAACCTTTCTCTCCAGGCAATGTGATTTATATCTTTGACTGATAGACTCACAAGAGTTAGCATACTGCATTGTCTTGAGATGTGCAAATCATTAGGAACTGAGTATGATTCAAGCTCAAAACACTTCTGGTAAGGTCTGAATACCATGAAGCACTTCCAATGAAATTGGAACCACCTGTTTTGAACTTGGAACAGCTGTTTCAAGATAAATGTTTTGCACACCTCTACTGTACATTAAGTCCTACTAGGGTTTGTTTGGATTTAGCTTAATGCAGTGTTTTCCAAACTTTTCATGTTGGTGACACACTTTTTAGACATGCATCATTTCGCGACACTCTTTTAAAGCAGGGCACAAGGCAGGCACTAGGACCTGCGTGGAATCCTGGCACAGCTAGGAGGCAGCAGCAGCCGCGACACACCCAGACACTGCAGCTGACACACTAACGTGTCGCGACACACAGTTTGGAAAGCTCTGGCTTAATGTGTTGTAAGAACTCAAGCATTGTAGTATGTAAAGTACAGCTTATGGCAACCCAAATGTGTGAGGTATTATGGTAGTTGAACTCACAATATATTAAGAAGGTAACAGGCTGGGGAACACTAATTTATGGCTAATTTATCGCTTACTGAGATGTATGAACTCAACCAACTGTGGTTTATTAAATAAATCATGGCTGCATGCAATTCATGAACCCAAAATGGGTCTATAGTAACACATCCTCCCTAAATTTCATGTTCTGTTGTGAGGTATAGTTTACATTCTTTTAACTATGCTTTCAGTGATGAAATAGAAAATTTAGTACAGGCACTGAAATCCCATTTTCAATCCCGTACTGAAAACAGTATAGTTCCTCAAAGTCATTTTGAATTTTTCCGTTCTTTATAGATTTGAATACAAAGTTTCCTATATATGGAGAATTGGTGCTTTAATGCATTGAAAAAGTTTCAGTTCACACGCTCTGATTTTATTAAAATTTACCGATACCTTCAATTCATTTCTCAGTTACAACTACCATTCTCCAACATTTAGCATAGGCATTTTCTCTTTTCTACAAATACTAATATAGCCTCAAACATTCAATAGTTCAGTATGTTTTTTCAAACTTGAAAAAGCTGTAACATGTAACATTGGACATGATGAGAGAATGGGTTGGAGTGATGTACTTTCAATCATTTGTACAATTCAATTTATTAAATCATAAGCACACTTATAATAATAAAACATACTAACTCAAGAGAAACGACAAAAAAGTATTTTTGTTTCCTGCTTGATAAATTTAATTAAAGCTACCTTTCCTGAGACATTCTCTTCTAGCCCATTGCCACCCAGAAAGTTCTACCAAAAGGATCTGTACATTGGAAGAGCTGTATAAAATTCAGGTTGACTGAGTCTCTGTCAAGTAGATCTGCTTGTTGTGGAAGGGGAGCTTTCTTCCTGCAACTATTAAATCACCTGCTCTCCTCTTTCTCAGATGCTTTGGTGATCCATGTTGAAAGAGCTTAGTTATAGGCCAGACCGTCTGATGAGCAGCATCCAGCAAAATCTCTTCTGCATAATTCATCCCTAAGTCTTTACTGAAGGGACATAAAACAGGATACTGATTATACTGATGAAAGATATCCATAAACAGTGATAATTATATTAGGAAGCACAGGACTTATTTATTCATTGGATTTATGTCCTCACTCTCCCCTAGGAGCATTTATTTAAAATATTATAACCTGAATATAGCTACTGGGGCATGTTCTCTGCAGCCCAAAGCCCTTGAATCCAGAACGTGAACATTTGGGATACTTTCTTAGACCAATGTGTCTTAGCTCCAGCTCAAACAAACTGTGTGTGTTTCAGTTTAAACAAATAATGGGCTGTTTCATGCACAGAATGGTTTGCACATCCTAGTACCTATTAGCACATAAGTATTTATTGTATAATGGTCACTGAATAAGGGCTAAACTTGGGATGACAACAGTCTCATTAGTTTAATGTTGCCCAGATTAGGTTAGGTGTACAAAATCTGTCTCTGTGGCCCTTAAGCTAATTTCAAAGCCCCTTTTCAAGTGATTGGTGTTGGATCTCTGAGAAGTGATCTATCCCTGGCAGTAGGCTGGGCAGAGAGAAAGGATGATAGATTGAAGAGTTGGTAAAGAGAAAGGGGGTGACCAGCATCAGTTCTGGATGGTAGCTGGGCAGCAATAATCTCAAAAAGTAGCTTGTCCCACCGACCTGTCATTTATGACTTCTTTAAGCAAGGAAACAAGAGGCTTTTGTTTTTTAATCAAGGGAAATTGGCCAGAGTTCTGCCACTTTTTCCTTCTATCCCAGTGACAGGAGAAAAAGTAAAACTGTGACTCCCTTCCCTTCCCTTCCCTTCCTTCGGAATCCACCAGTCAGGGGCCATGGTAAATGTGGTCCAGAGAGAACATGAGGCCATCACTACAGCCAAAGCAGAGCAAAGGGCTGAAATTATAGAAAGGAATTCCTTAACTCATTTATTCACCAGAGACAGACAGCTTAAGACCGTAGTGTGAAAAAGCCCTTAGACTCTGGTAGGCCTGGCCAGGGAAATGCAGCCCTTGATGGTGGGGGGAGATTTGTCATTCATTCCAATTTAGTATCAGGAGTCAGTTGGTGAGAAGCATTGACTCTGCACTTCCAATAGTCACTTTTGACCTTTTCAGAGACCCTGTTACAGGTACTTTTCATCCAAGCATGGTTATTTCAAATATCAGAGATCATCTGAGAAATGACATGAAGAAATACTGGGGAGATAACTTGCAGGTGAAGTAGGTTTAAAAGTTAAAATATTACTCATATCCCTCTCCTTTTATGTCTGGGGAAGGCAGAACCACCACTATTATATCTGGGAATCAGCATCTAGGTCCATTTGTCCTTTGTTTCATCTTTACTGTCTCTTAATGATGCACTGTTCTGTAGGGCTACCAGATCTGTGCTGCAAAAATTCAGATGACTATCAGATGGCAGGAAACAATGGAGAGTTTTTGGTACCTCTTCGTTGCTATCTAGTGGTCTTCTGAATGCTTGTAGTTCAGATTTGGTAACGGTATCTCTCTGTGCATCATAAAGGCAGGGACTGAGATTTACACAACTAGCTAGCAACTGTTCCAAAGCTGCCTTGAAAATGAAGCTCTTTGCCGGAAAACCATACTGCCTAGGTAGAGCAACCAAAATAGCGTCAGGCCATTAACCCATTTGGATAGCTTGAAATGGGAGTCTCAAGATGGAGATGGGAACTTGGAAAGGGAGTTGCCCACTCTCATTAGGATTTATTACGAGACTGGCATTTTGTAGTCCCAACATTTAACAATAGATGGTGGTGTAACTCTACCGATTTAGCTGCGCCTTTGCTGTAGTCAGATATGAATTCAGTTTATAAAGGCAGTGTGTTCTGCTCTTTCAAACTGTCTCAGTTAACAATATGGGAGGCAGCGGGGAAGGAAAAGTCTGTGTGGTGGTGGTGGGGAGAGATAATCCCATTTAGAAGAGCAGTCTGTTTATTGTTTTCCTCTTTCCCTTTACAAACAACCCTAATGAAAACTGGCAATCTGATCTCCACCCAGTGTTGCCAGGCACAAGGAAAAGAAATCCATTTACATTAATTAAAAGTGGGTTATTTGAAGCAAGCAATATAATGCAACTCTGATGGATTTGTCTATGAAGGTTCTCAGTCATCCAGGTGGAATTGTCTGTAGCTTGAATCATGTCAACTGGATCTCTATTTTCTTAATGGAAACGTTTCGCTCCTTATCCAAGACTGAAGAAGCCCCTTGGATAAGGAGCGAAACGTTTCCATTAAGAAAATAGAGATCCAGTTGACATGTTTCTGATGGATTTGAAATTTCAAACCTACAGAGGTACAAACAAAACAGCCTGGAAAGAAAATGAAGGGTTTTCAAATAACCGCTTTCCAAGGGTTTTTAAGAAAACAACGTTAGTAATAATAGAAAGCACAGGAAAATGTTTTGTCTTGAAGAGCTTCTTGAAAATATAAGCATAATCTAAGCAGGCTGTAGGCGCCGCTTCCAACAGTTGAACTTGGAATTAAGTTCCCGCTGATTTCCAGCAAACTTAGTCCCAAGGCAAATGTTATGGGGCGCGAGAGCCTAACCCAGCGGCCTCGCGGATGAACGGCGGAAACCAGAGGCATCCGAATCTATAGCGGGAAGCAAAGCCAGCATCCCGATTTTAATGACTCGAAAGGTACAAGATCTTGGACGGGTTGTGAAACTGGGGCGTCTTCTGTGTGAACAGAGGAAGGGCGCACGGAATTCTCCCCGGGTTTCTTCGCACGGGATACGCGGCGTCCTAGGGCAGGAGAGTTCCGCGAACTTGGCCGGAGTCAGGGTGTCGCTTTTGCTTGGTGCGTGGCTTAATTCTGCTAAAAGGAAACGGGCGACCCCCTAAGGGCGTGCATCTGAAGAGGCCCGCGGGGAAATCAAGTTCTTTCGGGATGCCTCAACTCGGCCCCGGGCGCCTTCTCGCCCAGGCGCCTCGGGAAGGCAGTACCTGAGCCCAAAGCCTGCAGGCTGCGCGTGGCGAACGAGCTGGCTGCTTTCCTGCGCTGGGAGTTATTTCGTTTGAAGCTTCGCCGGAGTAGTCTGGAGCCCCTTTACATCGGGTCAGAACGGGACTATTCGTTCTCCGTTTATCTCGGCAATGCCTGGAGCCCACACTGGTGCAGAGAAACTTGTTTCCTCTACTTCGAGGCAACTCTGCGGAACAGCGCCCCGTTCCCAAACTAATGGCTAGGCGGTAGGAAAAAAGAAAAAGGAAAAGCCTCGATCATTTCAAACGACCCCAGCCTAACCTCTCCTTCCGCAAGCATTTACTCGGAAGTAAGGACCCCCTGCATTCGCTTCCGAATTCTTCCCACCTTTTTGGAAGGGGGCGCGAGACCAACGGGAAGTTCTGACTTACTGACGGTTCGGACCCTCAACCCCTACCTTTCTAAAGCGCCCTGAGATCCACGGGGCTTTCTTCTTCCGAGGAGGCGTGTTGAGAGTCTGGGCGAGAACCACGCCTCGGGAAGTCGGAGCCCCTCTGGCAAGTCCAGGGGGCGGAGGGAAGACCAGGAGAGTTCCGCGAGGCCAGAGAGATTTTTCCGACCACCCACCTACCAGCCTTCCCGCCCGGGGCAGGCAATAGCCCTGAGTGCGCGCGCCCTCGGGCTGAACTTTCACCTCGCGAACTCGAGGAAACCCTATTGGCTGAGAGTTAGGAATCCGAGCAAAACACACTTCGGCTCCTAGCAAAACCTGGCGCCCAACTTCGGGCTTTTGCTCCCGTTCCCTCGCCCCTCTGCCCTCTCCTACGCGGAGGGAAGGGTGGTCCGTCTGATCTGCCCATAGGTCTCCGAATATAGCCCGAAAAGTATGCGAAGTAAAGGTGCGGTTATACTTAGGCTGATGGGAACTGGCTGTTCTCCAGAACGCGCGTGAAACAATTGTCCAATCATCACGCGCGTGCACGCATCCCCCACCCTTTGTACCATTCCCAGGTCTTTTTTTTCCTGCTATGCTTGCTATAGCAACCCATCAATGTTATGGAACTATGATTTTCCGACCTTTTCCTAGTTTCCCCGGTTTTAGCTCTAACATCTCTTATGAAATGAGAAAATACTAAGCAGAAACTGCAAACACTACTGGTACTACAATTCTTTTGCCTCCTGTCCCAGACTTCCGTTTTCCACCCGATGCGCAACCAGTTACTGCTGCGGGAAAACAAAACCTCCTAATTTGTGTAGCGCCATTGAAAAGAACACTTCGCGTCGCTTTCGCGTGAGGCTCCTATTTCAATCAGATCCACCGTTCATTTAAAAACACTTCCTGACAGCCCTTCCCACAGAGCAAACTAAACTTCAAAGCACAAGCGTCCAAACTCGACAAGCATTTTTCACTTAAATTAGTCACCTCAGCTCGTTTTGCGTAGTTGTTGCAAATAGGGCTCCGAAGATTGAAGTTTATAAGTTTGGGATACAATTTTATTGTTTTAGGGGGGCTGGAACGCTTCTCGTGGTCGAATACATATCGACCGAAATTCCTTATGTTCCTCTAGCACTACAGCGGCTCTAAAACAACCTAGCATGTACGTGTGTATTGGAAAGCTGCCATGCTTTTTGGTCTCCCCGTCCTTTCCCTTGGCGTGAACGGCTTCAACTGGACGCAAGATCTGGGCTTGCAAGGGGTGGACCTTGCCTGAACAATTTTATGGTTCTGAAAGACGGATGTGTGGGTTGAAACCGGAGCGGGAAAGTCCCTGCCAGAATAGCGTTTGCGACATACCGAGGTGAAGTTCAGTTTTTATCTTGTCGCGCTCCAAGTTGCTCGTGTTGCCTCTTAATAAAAGACGTTCCGGGTCACGCTGCCATGCAACATCGTGTAAGATATCCTAATATTATTTAGGCTCTTGGCAATATCAGCCACGCAAAAGGCAAGAAATGGATATGTTCCTTTATCGTCTCTTTGCCACTGAATGTATTCTCCGTGGGCCTCAGCCGAAAATCCAGTAACTCTGACGGAGGGCAAGGAGACAGATTGCCGAGTATACGGCAGGCAGCAAACCCGAGTTAAACGCCCTTTTCACCTTTACAGTTTAAGGGAAAAGAGCGACGCGTGGTTGCCTGAGGGAAACGGGACGGGCTTTCAATCTGCCAGGGCTCACCAGCATGACACGGATAGGAACCATACAGTGCAAAAGGTTCTTGGGCATGTGCAGGGTGCTTTTCTCGTCTTCATCTTTGAAGACACAAAAGATCGAACTTTCTCACCTGGCAGTCATTTTACACACATTTGGGGAAACAAGCCCCGCGGGATGCCGTAAGATTTACTTAAGAGAAAACATGGGCGGAATTGTTAAGGAATGCAATTCCGGTTATGACAACCAGCCCGGGTGAAAACACTGGGAGCTTCCGAGTAAAAACGCGGAGAATTGCGCTGCGCAAACAAGTTAGGGAGAAGTCGCTCTCCGTCCGGTCACTTAAGACCGGGTCTCTCCCCTCCAGCCATTCGAGGGGACGGAATAGCCCGTCTGCTCGCGAGGGATTTGCGTCGCTCTTCCTTGCGCGAGAGACCGGGTCGCTCGGCTTAGCCCGTGTGAGGGCCCCTTGGAGCCTTTCGCCTTCCTTGCGGTGGGATGTGTTGGAGGTCAGAGTTAGGCTCCTCGGGTTTACTGGAAACTAAAGCGCCGCGTTCAGCGAGGGAGAGGCGGTCTGAAACGTGCTTGCTTTGGCCAAATTCCTAAAGTCGCGGCCCAAGTCGAGTATTTTCAGCCGCTCTTCCAGCGCTTCGAAGCACAGTCGCTAAAGGGCCCTTGAAAAACTCCACTCCATTTAGTTAAAAAGCCTTGGAGCGGCAGGCGCAACTCGGCGCGGTCAACCGAGCGCGAGACGTTGCTTTCTTCCAGCGGTTTGCCAAGCCGGTGGTGGGTAATCAAAAGGCGGAAAAGAGGAAACAACTTCTCCGCGGCTTTTGTTTACCTAGCAGGTGGGCCTGACGTCAAGCAGGACGCTTGGCCGCGAATCCTAACGTCCTGCTCTGCAAGCACAGCTCGCAGCCCAAAAGGCGAGGAAGAGGCAGAGCGGGGGCACGACGGCACTGATCCCATTGAACTTTTGGCGGGGAAGAAAGGGGTGGGTGGGAAGGCGCTTACAATACAATTGCTCTATTCCCCGCCACAGAGCTTCATTATCACAACTTTGCAATCCCAGGGAGCCTCTCTCTCTCTCTCTCCCCACCCCCAAGCTGCGGGGGCGCGTGCGTGCGAGGGTCGGCATTTTTTTTTAATTATTTGAATCCTCCACAAACACACACGCACATAGAAGAGAAGCAGCTGCACGCTCCATCCAGGAACAGCCAGACCCACACCCAAGGGGAGGGCAAACGCGAGAAGAAGCGCGAGCCTCGGAGAGAAAACGCGAGACCCCGCGCAGCTGCTTCTGAGTCTGTTTTTGCGGTTGCTGCTTGGTTGTTTCCTCGCATTGGTGGTTGCCCAGGCCCGGAGTCGCCGAGCCAGCGCCGCCCGCGGAAGAATATCAGCCCCATTCAGAGACGCCGCGGTTGTCGCTTCTTCCCCGTTTGTTGCTTTCTTCGAGACCCCCTCCCACCGGGCGGCTCTTCTCGCGCGTCCAAGTATCGGCGGCGGCGGCGGCGGCGGCTCTTCTCGCAAAACACTTCTCCGTCGGGGTGTTTGTGTTTGCGTGCGCGCGGCGAACGACTCCAGCTCTCGCCTGTCTCCCCCGCGGTCTCATCTGCATGGGACTGTCTACAGAGCGTGCGCTGTGGTAAGCTTCCCCTCCTCCCCTCCCTTTCTTCCCCCCACCCCAAGTCTGGGGGTTGACTACAGTAGTTACTTTCAGCCTGTTACTTCGCTTCCCCTCCCCCTTCCGCTTTTTCTTCCGCTGCTCTTTGCGGCAACAAAGTTTTATCCAAGCTGCCCGGAACGCGGAGGCTACCAGCGTGACTTGTGTCCAGGTTTGTTCTTGGCAGGTGGCAGATGCTCCTCCCCTTTATACACTTTTAATCTCCCTCCCTCCACACTTTATTTATTAAGCGTTATTTGTCGTTCCCACTTCTAAACAATGTAGGGATTGCTGGCGTTTGATTTTAAACGCCGCGTTGTTTTCCTGGAGGGGGGTTGTAAACGTTGAGGATCGGCGTGACTCCGACGTTCCGTTTTAAACGCCCTCTCGTGTGTTAGGGTACACGCTCGCGCACAAAGAGTTTTTGTGCCCCCTCGGAGTCAGATGTATTGCACTTCGAGATTTGGTGGATGAACGCGCATTTAACGCCAGAAGACGGGTGTGCGGGCACACTTGGGTGCGCCTGCGCCTGGGGGTGGTGTGTTGGATGCACACCAGAGATTTAAAGGTTTGTGAATTCTCGAAATCAAACCGCGAGGGTGTTACTAGTAATTTACCGAAGTAAAAGGTGCGTTTTAAAGACATGTTAATTTGTCGCTTTCTAAGTTCTTTAACCTGTGAAAGTTTAGTGTGATATTTCTGAGTGTGGGTTGTGTTATATCTCAACTTGATGCTGTTGTCATATTCTGCCCGGGAAGTAGTCAGATGTTTAAATCTAAAGCACGTGTACCCTTTGAGAGTTGTGAGACCTTCACCTTTTATAGCAGACTTTTTAAGCAGATAATTGGGAGGCCCAATTTTAATATTTGGCCACATCCAGCATGTGCATTTCAAAAAGTGCAATATGGTTTTTCACTGTCCACCCTCTCTGGTTGGGTTAAGCTATTGCATTTCTGGATTTTTATTTATCTATTTTGCTGCATTTTGCTTGCTGAGTCTCCCAACATCTTTCCTCTAGGTCTTTTGATTGGGCTTGCTGGAGACTGTTAGCCTTGAACAATAACAATACAGAATGCTAGCCTAAAACAAGTGATTAATAAATAATAATGGTAGACCTAGATGGAACTCTTGAGGCATGATTCCTAGCTTGTGGGAGAGCCTTCTCCTGAAATTCACTCTTGAAATTCAAGATGTAGAAAGTAGTGAAAGTTTAATTCTAAGAGCTTTTGAGGTCTGGTAGGTAAATGGCTGTAAGGCATGTTGGACTTTGGAGTTGAGTGTGAAAATAGGAAAGGAAAAAATAAAACGCTAGTTCCTTTTACTCAAGTGATTACTCAGACATTAAAAGTCATATATGGGTGAGTAAGAAGATTGGACAGATCTCCCAAGAAACTAAGCTAATTGCTTGAGGCAGATTCTGGGTATAAGTAACTTTCCACTAAAAGTATTTTATCAGTTATTTAATAGCAAGACTTAAATAATACATGCTTGTTTTGCTGTTTTGGGAAGATTTCAGGCTTGTGTGTTCTGGTTTTTTTTTTCTTTGATAGAATTTTGTGGCCCATCAAGCAGAGCCAAGAGCAAATTCATGGCACAAGCAGACATGCACATGAATACACACTCAACCTGGGAATGGAAAACCTGCCATTCTTTTTCAACTTACATTTTAGTAGATATCACAATGGCCGGGAATCATGGGAGTTGAAGTCCAGTACATCTGAAGTCTGGGGAAAGCTGCCATATCTACTAATAATTAAGTATTACAGATAACATTAGTAATTGGAGAAGATTATTGAGGTTTAAGAAAACATTCCTGGAATAGCAATCACTGAAAATGCAGAAGAACTGACAGTATCAGATAATTTATTACATAGGTTTTGGGGAATAAGGAAATATTTCAGTTCCAGTCATACTTGTCCTATATAAAAATTGGGGAAAATATAATGGAGGAGAGCAGTCATTACTTCTGACTTCTTTGGGGCTTATTTTTGGGCAAGTGTGAGCAGGATAGTAATTTAATGTTGTGATCCCAACTTTTCTCTATACTTTTTCCTTGAAACTATACATTGACACTTTTCACATATAGGAGTTTAAGATCAGGGTATAAAAGGAATTATTGTGTGTCATTTTTATATTAGTTTACTGTTCTAGAACCAAATCCAACAGTCTCTGAAGGATCTAAATGACATTTCTCAAATATTTCAGTCAGGTGTATCTATTACCTAGTGATAAAGTAATATTGGTACATTGTTTCTCATATAGAAGTGAGGAAATAGAGAATAATTAACACCTTAATTAACACCTTCATTAATAATTAATAATTCATGATAAATTGTTAAAATACAACCAGTAAGGTATTTTGTTGTTGTGTTTAAAAGGTATTATTAGGTCTAGTTATGTGTAATAATATTTAAAATTTAATATTTAAAATGATTTCACGAAGAATAGTAAATTATGTGAATACTCTGTTTTTATAAAACAGAGCTTTCTTAGTTTTTAAATTTATATTTAACTGATCGTAATGGCTCAAAGTCCAAACACAGGCTAGTCTTAGTTGCACACCAGAAATTAGTAGCAAAAGCAAAATTTTTAAATGAATTACAGTGGATAACAATATTTTATATGCAGATTTAGTTACCTAGAAAGATTAATTCATACATACTTGAAGGGAAATAAATAGGAATTTAAGGTAGTCATATGATGAATAGAATGATACTGTTTCATGTTTGTTCTTAGCATGCAATAATACTTTAGATAAGACGTGATATATTAATAGGGCTATTAATGTTGGAACTATAAATGTTATCTGTTGAGAATCAATGCACATTAACACTTCGGTATCTTTATATTTCGGCATACCTGGAATCACCTGTAAATTTGCTGGATATAAGTGACATTCCATATTATGGAATAATACAGAAAAAAAAACCAGTTGTAAGAGCATACCTTCATTAGAGCTTTTATATTACAATATAATAATATGTCAGACCAATAACGTGGCCTACCTTGGTTGTACTGGAGGTTATATTGAACCAAACTGCTTTAAGTACAGCATTTAATAGTTTGTTCCATCATATAGTTAAGCTGCTAGTGTGAATGCCTCATTGTAGATTACCTACTTGGTCTTCCTAAATATATTTATTAGAGGATAATAAATATTGCCAGGAAGCAATACTTATTAAGATTTCATTTTAAAATAACTGTCAGGAGAGAAATAAACAGGTGTCTTGGAGAGTATGTTCCATAGTGCAGTATACTTTCACCTCTTTTTCAGATGTTATAATAGGTAGAATTTCTAGGTAATCATGCATGAAGAGCTTGAAAGTGTATTTTTAAAATATAAATGCCTTGTTGTAACATTTCATGATTGCATAGTTACAAATTTTGGAATCTCACTACTAATCAAATTGCTGATGTCAGAGAGATTTAATTATACAATAATATACTCAGAAGTTATAGTGGGAATAAATCCTCTTGATTTCTGGAGAGCATACTTCAAAATTGTAGCTAGGGCTGAGATGCTTAGTAGACGTTGAGCCTTTGTTAATTATCACAGGTAATGGTGATGCATGTAAAAACACTGTTGGGTTACTGAGTGGCAGGCAAGAGATGATTGCTGTTACCAGAGTTCTCCACTAATGGCAGTGAGATTCCTAGGGTTGGACCATTCGTTCAGGACCATTGGGTATACCCATGGGCCTGTGTGTGTTGTCATCTGCTGCTGCTGCTGCTTCTCCTTCCTTCCTTCTATTTGGAAGATACATTGGAAATGAGGCTTAATTCAAACAGAAAAGAGTGTGTATGTACAAGGAGAATAAAACATTGACCTGTTTGTTGTTATCCTTCAAGAAGTGATGTAGAAATTACAGACTCTTGATAAAGTAAATATGTAATGAATATGGTTTCAGTTGGTCATTTGGAGCTGGCTTTATGCTTCCTAATTAAGCCACAGTACTTGTATTTAATTCAGATTACAATTTGGTCCTGTTAATGTTTATTGGAAGATAATTATATTATTTTAAATGAAACTTCCATGTAAATACATTGATTTAGGATTGTAGACTTGTAAACATATTTAGGATCAAAGTGTTCCATGGTTTTAATTAATAGTATGTAATATAATTGCTAGGCCTTTTGTTTTCCTGCCTCTTAAAATTAAGAAAACTTTGCTTTTTTGCTTGATTGTTTTGCACACTAAAGTTAATTAATATTTGTGAAATGCAGTGTCTGCGAGGCTAACATTAGAACAGTCTTATTATTTGTACAAGAAAAAAAACGAGTACTGTATATTCAATACCCTGTGTCAGATTTGAAATGTGATGTTTTCTTTGGGTGCCTGAAATCATTTTAGATATAGCTCATTGGGAAATACTTAAATAGGGAGTTAATTGCAAATTGCAAATCACTGTTAAAACTGGAATATATTGTGTACAAATCTGGAGGGAAGAGAAGCAAGCCAGTTATTTCCTAGGGATCTGTTGGGGGCATCATAGGTCTATCCTGGATGCCATAGTATATTGTCTGAAAGGTTGATAGGGTAGCTCTTGGATCATAGGATACAAAGTCCCCTTGTTTCTTAGCTTAGCATGACATTAGTAATTTTACCTGCCCTTGTGTCATAAGAAAAGATTATTTTTTGTTTTAAATGTGGAATAATAGAAAAAAAGTTTCTCCCCTATCTGTCATACAGGCTATGGTGAGGCATCATAACTTGGAAAGTGGCAATGTTTCTACTGTTAAATCTCTGCCGATTTGTGTTATTCACCTGTCTGTGTTATTTCCTTTGCAGTCAGTAAAACAAGTTTGATTTCTGTGGTATTTAATAGGTGACAGTGTGATGCCCTCGATCCGTTGACTATTAAATCAGAGTTCCTGACACAAGCCACTCAGGGATATGAAGGAATCTTTATTAAAGCCAGTGATCCATTGCATGTTAAAGACTCGAGTGAATAAAGCTCCCGCAACCAACAGTTTAAAAATCTCCAAGGTTCCCCCCCCCCATCGGGATTTGGGGCTCGATTTCCCTTCCCTTCGTCTCTCAGTTTTCAGGTCTTTCTGTGTCCGAATCAACTAATGCGGCGATATCGCCCTTTGATCTGTCCTGGGTGCTGAATCGCTCGGCGCGGTACTTTGATTAACATACATAGTTTGCAGTTCTGTGAATACACCAAAACCCCATCGCCAGCATTCTCCCCTACTTTACACGTCTGGTAGGTTTACTGTAAAGCACCCCCAAAACGACCCTGTGAGTTTAACAGACTGATGGGATGTTCCTTCCTGGAGCCATGGCAGGATTGCATGGGTGACATCCTGACAGACAGTTCTATGCCTATTACTGAAAACATTGTACTAAAATGCACCTGGTCATGCAGAGAGGGCATGCTTCGGACCCCATCAATAAAATAATTCCATCTAGCGGGGTCCAGGAGGCGTGCCTTCTCTGCGATAGCACCCGCCCTGTGGAATATCTTGCCCCCAGAGGTGAGGTGGGCGCCCTCGCTCCTGGCCTTCCGGAGGTCTTTAAAGACCTGGTTCTGCTGCCTTGCTTGGGACAAAGGAGATAATAGTTCCTCCTGGGGGTGGTTAGCTTAGTAATACCCTCCTTTTAAGATCTCACCATCCTCTGGATTTTTTCTATTTATTATTATATTGTATTTTAAAATGTATAGGTTTTAATTTTAATATTATTATTGTAAACCGTCCAGAGTCTACTGCTGTAGAGATGGGCGGTGATAAATTCGAATAATAATGATAATAATATACTGGTATAGGATTCTACTATTGGACTGGATCTAATCCAGTGTATTGTGTATTGAGATATAAGGCAAGAAGCCTTTTTGCCATTTGTATTTTGCTACAGAGGGTTAATATTTTAAAATTTTAGAAGGAACATAGTCAATAGCATGGACAACTTCTTTAAAGCTTTAATATTTTATAATAGTACCTAAAAATAGAACATTCTAAATGTTGAACTGTTGTTTAGAAGACTCATAGATATCTTACTTTTACAGGATTCCAGTGGCTGTGCTCTTCTGAACTTGTATTCTTTCCAGTAAAAGTTGAAGGACGTAGTTCATCCAAAAGGAACAGAATCCCTGCAATTATGAAATGATGTTTTCTTTTTCTATAACAAAGAAAAATTAAGACTATCTTCTGTGGGAAAGCCAAAAAATGTTGAAAATTAAATTTAACTCTGTAGATAATCCTTCCTCATCAGAACATTTGAGGAAAATCTTGGCATGGAGAAAGAAATCAAGGAACAGTCAAAAGGAAAAATGCAATAATTTTTAATTTTGTCTACCTTCAAAATGCCTGGGAAGATATGCATTGACATTGTAAAAGAAAAAAACACATTTCTAGCAATACCACATTGCAGTACTCTAGCAATACTACAGAGAAGAACAAGGCCAAGTGACTCTTAATGATGCTCAGTTAGCTAGCCATGCTAGCTTAGTATTGTTGGACCATTTGAAGAGTGACCATAGTGTTGTTAGATTCAACATATGTTTCGGGAGAGAAAATCTTTCAAAGCTGAGAAGCTTAATTAAAAGTTTGAAACCAAAGTTGATAAAATATCTGTGTAATTCTCTAGGATTATTGGAGATAATTTAAAACTCTTTTAATATAAATTTAAATAGAATGTAGATGTTGGATTTTTATTTATTTATTTATTTATTTATTTATTTATTTATTTATTTTATTAGTTAAATTTATATGACCGCTCATCTCCCCCAACGGGGGACTCTCTGCAGTTTACAATAAAAACTAGATTAAATACAATATAAATACAATATGACATAAAAATAAAAAATATAAAATCCAATCTGGCGAATTAGGGAGGGTATTATGATATTAACCACCCCCAGGAGGAGCTGTTACCTTTTCCCTCCCATGTTAGGCAGCAGAACCAGGTTTTCAGATTTTTCCGGAAGGCCGGGAGGGAGGAAACCTGTCTCAACTCTGGGGGTAAGATATTCCAGAGGGCGGAATAAATATATTTATTTAGAGGGCGGAATATATTTGCCAGTATAACTAAAAAAAAAGCACAATTAAAGAAGGAAAGAAGCTCTTTTTGGAAAGTGGAAATCCTGCCTACATCATGAAAATATGAAAGACCACAAATTCTGCAAAAATATATGTAATTTCATTAATAAAGCTAGAGGGAAGAACATGACTTTTGAGGAGCCTATTTATAGAAGACTTAAAACAACCAATAAAATCTAACAGAGAATCAAGGGGAAATGTCGGCCCACTTTATAGCAAAGATGTTAAAGGATTAGTGAAGGATGGGGAGATTTCAGAAAAGCTGAACAAACACTTTGCATTTATCTTTGCAACAGAAGATATCAGTTTAGTCAGATAGCAAGGCAGGAATATTTTTTTCCTGGGAGGCTGCCAGAAGAAAGGTTGAAAAGAAATGATGAAATAAGGGGTTTGAAGGGAAGTAGAAAAATTAAAAATTATCAAGTCAGTGGGTTTAAACAGTAAACATGCAAATGTGAGGTTGTTGATTTTCAAACTAAAATATGCTATCTGTAACTAAAATTGGTTCCTCTACTGGAAGATAGCCAGTGTAAACATTAGTGTTTAAATAAAATTCAGGGGATCTGAGAAATTAGAAGCCCAGTAGCATAACATCTGTCTTGGGTAAACTAGTGGAAAAGCATATTAAATCTAGAATTGATAAATATATAGAAGAATAAGCTTGATGAAGAAGAACTGGCATGGCTTTTGCAAGTAGAAAATGTGCCTCACATATATGGAGTGCTGATCTGGACATTATAATTGGACTTCCAGTACTTTGCACAACATCTTAAATAAATTTAGTATAGAATAATAAAGTAGGAATAGAAGAAGAAAGAGTCTTTTGGAGTAGTATCTGTTAGAGAATAGCAAGCTTTGGATAGAAGCCTTCTCTGTTAAACCTCCTGTCCCAGAGACGAGGATGGCTCCATCCCTGCTGGTAATTTGGACAGTAGTTTGGGGGCCTTCTCTGGAACTGGCATGTGTCTAAATGTCTCGAGACATTGTGGGTAGAACTGGCCTGTGAATTGAGCTGTTCTCGAGGCTGATGAGGCACCAAGTGGATTGATGATTATTTGTTATTTGAATGTTTCCAAACTTAATAATTGGGATTTGGAATTGCTAACTGCTTAGAACAGTGTTTCTCAACCTTGGCAACTTTAAGATGTGTGGACTTCAACTCCCAGAATTCCCCAGCCAGCATTATGGGAGTTGAAGTCTGCACACCTTAAAATTGCCAAGGTTGAGAAACAGTGGCTTGGAGTGTTAGGAGCCCAAACACTGTACATAAATAAGCACACGTTGTGGCCACAGACCTGGAAGTCTTCAAAATAGGATTATACACAGAAAGTGGGTCTGTAACTCAGCATTACCCAAGGTGCCTTAGTTGAGTGTCCAGATTCAGAAACTGTGTTTCTGAATGAAACATTGAAATAATGAAGTCCAGTTGTTAGACTTCAACAGAAGGTACTTGTGTTCATACTTTGCTGTGAGATTCCCAGGAGCATCTGGGCCCTCATTGGATACCAAAGGCTGTATTTAGTGAAACTTTTGCTCTGACTCAGGAATGTGGTTTCTTTTACGATGTCTTTTTACTATTTAGTTATATATTTAGTGACCTAGAATTTGTTCTCTATCTGTTCAGCTTTTCCACTCTTCCTTGGCAATTTGACATTATATCAGATGAGCAATTCCCTAGTAGTAGCAATTAATTTAACTGAAGTGGCGAATCTGTACTTTTTTTTTCTTTTTAATTAGAGTTGTACAGTACTTAATATTTGATTCCAAAAGGGTAATTTGGAATACTTGAGGATGTGACTATAGCACCTGTCTGCAACTCTTTAAGGCAACAGTATATTTTCTTGGGATTACATTATTTAAAGAGTTGTACGCAGATGTTATATTTGTACCCCACTCCCAGTCTGAAACAGTTTTTGGGAATAAAATCTGAATCTGTAATAATATATATGCTAAAGTATTAGTCATCATTTTCACCAGATGGATCCAACACTTTGGAACATCTTTTCCCCTGAGTTCCGATAGGCCCCTATCCTTCCAGCCGTCCAGAAAGCCTTGAAGAGCTGATTCTTCCTGCAAGCATTGGGGTAGAAGGAAGCTGGATAAGTGTGTGTGTGTGTGTGTGTGTTGTTTTGGGGGTGCCAGAGGTTTTGGGATGGTTTTATGGGGTTTTTTTTGGTTTTTTTTTGCTTAAAGCAATAAAATATGTTATGGTACATAAAATGGGTTTATAAGTCTTATAAACAAATATGACAAATTAATATAGCGAGTTCATATGTGCAAAGTCTTAATGTCCTAATGTCAATTGTTTGGTTCTGACTTAACATACTATGTAGATACAGTCATATGGGCTATTTTGTAAATCATAATTAAGAAAACTATGGCTTATTCGAGGCTTGTCGCAGGCAAAGGAGGGCAGGGTGGCTGAGCGTGTGGGTGGGCTTCTCTGAGTCACGCGACGGGGGGACCCAAAGGAGCGACGAGGTGCCAACTTGCTCACCCGCTCCACCAACGTCCCTTCCCGCTTCCTCAGAAGCAGCCCGGCAGCAGCGGCCGCACCACCGCACGGTAACCATGAGTGATCAAAAGGCTGTGATCAAATATGCAGATATGTCTGAGGAGATGCAGCAGGACTCTGTGGAGTGTGCTACACAGGCCTTGGAAAAATATAACATTGAGAAAGATATTGCTGCCCACATAAAGAAGGAGTTTGACAAGAAATTCAATCCTACTTGGCACTGCATTGTGGGAAGAAATTTGGGCAGCTATGTGACTCACGAGACCAAACACTTCCATCTACTTTTACCTGGGTCAAGTTGCTATTCTCCTTTTCAAATCCGGTTAGAATATGGGACTTTTTCACCCAAATATGCATTTGGTTACAGGACTGCACACTAGTTCCAAATAGACTGAAGTCTTCAGCCTTCCCCAGGGAACATACCTTGATCTTCAAGCCTTTTGTTTTAATGACAGGTACTTCTATGTACCAATTTGTGTTTTTGTTGTGGCCATAAAGAAAAAAAAAAGAAAACTATGGCTTATAGCATATGAATCCAGCTAAGAAAGCAGTGTGTCCTTTTTTCTCAAAGAGGAAATGTTCATACGTGATTCAGACCTCTATATGTCTGAAATGTAAGGGGTTTCTCTAGTTATGACATGTTATAAAAGTTTGGCCATCATTTATATAAATGTATTTTTAGCTTCGTAAAGTGTGTAACAAATAATTGGTCAAATTGCGTAAATGTACCATCTATCAGTAGTTTGAAAATCCAACCTTATAGAATATATAATTGTGCAGAGGAGTAAAATTGAGGTCAACTTTATTTATTTATTTGCATTCATTAGCTGCCCAACATGAATTTCATATATGATAAGTAATTATAATATTTTGTGATAGTGGTAGTTTTTCAAACTTCAACTTTTAAGTTGAATATGTACATCAAAAATAATCTGATTTTGATTTATTGAAGGATAAATAAAAAATCCATGTTCTCATATATTAATTAAATAAAAGATGTAAGCTGCCATTAGTGAGTATATTTTTATTATAAGACTTTAAGCAGTGGCTAATTATGGTCTCTTTCTTTACACTCACTGAACAGTTATCATCAATAACTATTTCAGCTCATCTGATACTGTTCTGTGGGTAGGTCTAATTCTAAATTAAGCTATTTATTTTTATCATTCCAGTCTTGTTTCAGACCTGATTTTGGAACTAAAGCTACAGTTTCCCCTGGCAGGTGACCTACTGTTTTTAAATGTTTTTAACAATTCGTAGACTGGTCAGAGTTGCTGGGAGTCGGACCACATAATAAACAAACAAACAAACAAAGTGCTGATCTCTTCATTCTCTTGTACCCCCGATGGATTTTATTATGACTGATGATGGATATATTTCTAATAGGGATCAACAGGGATGGAATCTCAGAGTGCTGAATTTTTTTGCTTCTGCTTGTTCTTGAAGTGTCACTTTAAGAAAATAATACTCAAATACTGCTGAAAATCAAAGCTTTGCTTCTGAGTTTTAGTGGTATGGACTTAGAGGGACTGGAGGTATTCAGAAATGGGACTGCGGACTTGGCCACCTCTGTCTTAAGCAACAGATACGTTGCTTGGAGCTGTCCTGATTTGGTGTGCCATCTGGACTCATAGGTAAATTTTACAGTTTCAGCTGGTTTGCAACCAGTGGCTTTTGATGGAAAGATGAATCTGGATGGCCTGGTTCTTACTAGTGTGGATTACTGCATTGTTCTCTATTTGAAGCTGTTAAAAGCCATTGAGAAATTTCAGTTTGCACAAAATACTGCCATATGGGAGACAAAGATTGGATCCTGAGTTTATGGTCTCATTCCACTGTTTGTTTGCATTTTAACTCAGTTTATGGGGTTAGTGTCAACCTGTTAAAATCATAAACACATTAGAACCAATTTATTTCAGAAGAGGGCTATTCTTAGCTGTTTCCTTCAGTTGAGATAAGTAGCCCCTTTAGCCAAAAGAATAAGGTCCTGCCATCAGCCCCTTCATCACCATTTCTTTTCTTGTTACTTTGTCCGTTCAATATGAAGAAAGAGAAGGATGAAGTTAGCAGCTTCAGAAATAATTAGGCTACATGGTTCTACCTTTGCTTGCATCTATACTGAGGTAGTAAAAAAGCAAGGGCTGCAAATTTACTGTATTTGTGAAGGTATGTCCCTATTGGCAGTGCTCTTCTGCCATCTCTTGCATCTGAAAGTCAGAAAAATCTCTTTGTTGGGACAAAGAGAAAGTCTAGCAAGTTTTGAAAGTGAGTGAAGTAAGGAAGTTATTTGAAGCCCTGCTTCTTTTTATGAAGTGTAAGAAATGGTGGCTCAGCGGGTAAGACGCCAGGCTTGTCGATCACAAGTTTGGAGGTTCGAATCCCTAGCCCTGCGTGCGGAGTGAGCTCCTGCACTAGCTCCAGCTCTTGCCAACCTAGCAATTTGAAAGCATGCAAATGCAAGTAGATTAATAGGTACCACTTCGGTGGGTAGGTAACGGCGTTTCACGTGCGTCATGCGGCCACATGACCGTGGAATCGTCTTCAGACAACACTGGCTCTTCGGCTAACAAATGGAGATGAGCACCGGCCCCTGGAGTCAGACACGACTGCACAAATGTGCGGGGGGAACCTTTACTAAGAAATGAAGAAGATTGGGAACAAAGCAGCCAATGGTGGTTGATTAAGTGATAGGTTGATGCTTTGAATTGGGGGCTTTCATTTTCCAGTTCTAGGATGTTTATGAATTGCAAGCAGGAAATACTACTATGATGGTTTTGAAGAGGGACATCAATGATCGAATCTCTTGAATTTTTAAAAAATCTTTGCTTTCAAGAAGAATTTGAAGGAAATGGGGGTTCCAAGGAGTTGTATGCATAATCACACAGGAGGACAGTTCCCCCCCCCTCCTGGTGACATTTCCATAGTTGTTGTTTTCCCTCCAGCTACTATTAATGATGGAGGAGAAAAAAAGACAAGTACCTTCTCATAATTAAAATGACTACATAATGTGCTTCTAATTAAAATGCCTCCATAATTTGTAACCTGATGCTAAGATCTCTTGCTAGGAAATAAGAGACTAATTAAAAATTCACAGCCTGAGGTACTGGAGGCACATACTATTTCAATTTCCATATGGGTCTGTTGGAGAGCAGTACTGGTCATGGCCTGGTCCATGGCTGTTCATGAAGTGCTAGATTGTGGATTTTCTTGTAGTGTAGAGAAGAATTCTACCCATTGGGGTTCAGATGAAGGAGATCCATCTGCTGTCTTTCAAAAGCCAGCTGTGACAAGAAGTGGCATTTGAAGATTTGCGTTTGCTTTTAGGAATTAATAGACAACCCATGACCTGTTGAGTCATCCTTCTTTCCACATAAAGGCTGGCACCATTTCCCCTCACTACCCTCAGCAGAGCCCCAGTGAATCCTCCTCCTCCTCCTCCTCGGCTGCCCTGTGGAACTGACTGCCACTTTGCTGGGGGGAGGGGGAACAAAGGGAGCCGTGGATCGCAAGGAAAACTGCAATCCCGCTCCCCATCCCAGTGTATCCCCAAGGGCCCCCTTCCTCCAGGGAGGAAGAAGGCTCACCCATTGATCACCAGCACACCCCCCAGCCAGCACTACCTTGCCAGCAGCTGTCCGAGTCACTCTCTTGTTCTTCCCTTGCCACCCACTGCCATAAGAGATTTCAATTTTTCGCTTCGGTTCCAAAGTAGCCAATTGCTGCTTGGCCATCGGTCCTTGCCTGCAGCTGATTGGGCTCGGGGGCCATAGGGAGGCGGGAAAGAGGATGGGGATATACCTCTCCCATCTTCCCTTGCACCATGCAACCTATGGGTTTGTGGGAAATGTCTGAAATCATGATCACATGATTGTGGCTAACCGCAGCGAAGCTGCAGTGGCCACAACTTTGCAAATAGAACTAGTGTGAAGATCCTAGAAATTTCAATTCCACGGGAGTCATGGGTCCTGGATTTTGGATGCATTCTTTAAATTAGCCCATTTCAAGTACCTTGCTTCAAAAATTGTCACCCTATGATGTACTGTTTCGCTCAATTGAAGACTACTAACAGACAAACAGACAGGAGAGTTTTAGTAGTATATAGATACCTGGAAGCAGAGGATTACAGGTAGTCCTCACTTAACAACGGTAATTGGGACCGGAATTTCTGTTGCTAAGCAATGCAGTTGTAAAGCGAGATGTCATGTGATTGCATCACTTAGCGACAGCAATCCTGGCAATTCCCCTTGCCGTCCTTAAGTGTATTTTACCAGTCATTAGCCAAGCACCCACCCCAATCCAAGCCATTCCGAGCTTGATCGCTCCAAGCCCCGAACCTCAGGTAAGCGACTGCCTTCAACTCCCCCCAGCTGCCTATTCCCCCCCCCCCCCGCTCTTTTGGCTGCCCGGCACCCTGCCTTGCACTCTGCGCAGACTTCAGAAAGTGGCACTCTTCTCATAGCTTTCGGACTGGTACTGATTTTATTTGCTTGTAAAAATAGTCTATTCTAGTTATAAAGTTAATGGAATTTCATTAACTTTTCTTGCTGATACAGTTTTTTCCTTTGGAAGTTTTTCTATTAAAATGTAGAAATGATTTGAAATATTTGGGAAAAAATGTAATGAATTTTGTTTTAAACCTATATTATAAGCAGTTAGAATATATAAATAAAAGGAAGGTTAAGATGAGCAGGTTGATGGAATAAATGAAAATTAAATAAGCAGGTTGATGGAATCAAATCAAAATAAGTTATAAGTCAGCAACAAAGATTTAGGATAGCTTTTGTGAAAAATGATTAAGGAATTTTGGAACATGTTATACTGTAGGCCTCTGTAAAGTTATTTGAAAGAGGTGCTTCACAGTGCCTAGAAGCATGACCCAAACACCTGTTCTTGAATTCTTAAAGGAATCACATTGTTTGTAAGGCTTACATAGCTGTTCGGATGTGCTTGTGGTTGTTTCTGCACCCAGAGGCATATACAGAGGAACGTGAATCAAAGTGGCTGTGCGTGGATATGCATGTGGATGCAGTCAGGAGCAGCTTCAGAAGCAGTTGTGCAAGTGTCACTTACGATAGCTGCTTTATTTATTTATTTTATTTATAATTCAATTTATATCACCGCCCCATCTCCCCCAAAGGGGACTCTGGGCGGTTTACAAAAAACTGTTTTAATGAGAGAGGTGTTCAGATTGTGTTCCTATGTGTTGCAAAGCTTCTCTTTCAAATACTGTGCATAACACATCCCTATAACAGGTGTAGAATAAGTTATATGAACTTTACTGCAGTGATCATTTAACCTCCCTGGTTATTTATAAACAGAATTCATTCATTTAGTTTTGTTTGTGTAATTTGGAGTAGAGAAAATGTACTCCTTTCTGGGGTAAGATGTCCACTTGAATATTATTTTTCTTAAATATGTTTATTTATTTATTATAAATAATTTTATACCGCCCTATATTTAATATCTCAGATCAATTTACCAAGTTGCAAAATAAAAGACATTTACCCAGTTGTAAAATAAAAGACATTTATAGCTTTTATTGTGTTCAGCTACACAATAAAAGTTTCAAATGCTGGGTCTACTATGTGCAACAAAATCCTGTCAAAACAAGGTGATTGTTGCTGCTTCGCAAAATCCAAGCAAGATAGGGGCATTGTTATGGTTCTATTACAGAACTTTCCAAACTTTTCATTTTTGTGACACACACCAACGGCGACGGTGGTGGTGTGGCCTGTGGTGTCCTGGTGTGTCACACGCAAACCCGGAAGCGCTGATGGGAACCGTAAGGAGTGGCACCCCCGCCAATCAGTGCTGCTGCTGTGGTGGTGGCACTGATTGGCGGGGTGGCCCTCCTTACGATTCCCCCCATCAGCGCTTCCGGGTTTGCGTGCGACACACCAGGACACCGCAGGCGACACAGTAGTGTGTCGCAACACACACTTTGGAAAGCTGTGTTCTATTACATGGGGCCTACCGTGCAGAAACTGCACCTCTGGGCTTCCACCCCCTAATCTCTTGGGTTGAATGTACAGAGCAGGCCGATTCTGAAAGTATGTGGGTGCCAAGCCATTTAAGTCTTTAAAGTTTAAAACCAGCACATGGGATTGAGCCAAGAAGCCTGTTGGTAAGCTGTGTAGCAGCCTTAACATATGTTTAATAGTGCTGAACTAATTTTTCATGTCAGCAGTCAAGCTGGTTCATTTTGAACCATTTGCAGCTTCTAAATCATCTTCAAACATAGGCCCTTGAAAAGTACATTGTGAAGTGATGATGGCATGAATCACCATTGCAAAGGCATCTTGAATGTAAAAGGTGCATGACAGGTACATCAGCTGAAGCTCTGAGAACCAAGCTTTTTAGCATCCCACAGTGGAGTAACCATGGGCTTGACCAGTCTTCTTCCACGCACACTGACTGATGTAATCTCTTTACAGAAATGCTGATCATTGTGAAATGGTTCATTCCACCGTAACCCTTTAGACCAGCGCTTTCCCAAGTTTTCATGTTGGTGACACACTTTTTAGACATGCATCATTTCGCGACACACACTTACAGCAGGGCACAAGGCAGGCACTAGGACCTGTGCGGAATCCTGGCAGGGCAGGTTTGGAGGCAGCAAGGCACAAGGCAGGCACTAGGACCTGCGTGGAATCCTGGCAGGGTTCGGAGGCAGCAGCAGCCGCGACACACCCAGACACTGCAGCGAACACACTAACATGTCCCGACACACAGTTTGGAAAGCTCTGCTTTAGACAGTTCAGAATGATGGATGATATCAATGATATCAAACATGATCAATGGTATCAAACATTGTTGAGAGCTCAGATAGGACCAGGATGGATGCATTCCTCCCATCTGGATCCCAAGATAAGTTACCAACCAGTGTGATCAGTGGCGTTTTCATCTCACGTGTATGCCCAAATTTTGACTTAAAGGGATCTTTCTCAAAATCTTTTCCCAAATGGAAGATTGGAAATTGGGCAGAAGTTGTCCTACAGTATATGGTTGGACTGAAGAGATGGATGCCTTCTTCAAAGCATATGGTACTCCCCCTCTCTCAAAGAGGCATTATATCCACAGTAGGCAGTGTGGTGTCACTGAGCATCAACTTGGTCCAGATATTTCTCAACTCACTTGGAAAAAAAAAGAACCACGAAAATGATGCAAATCAAACTAACAATCTCAGTTGTAATTATTTGCTGAAATGCATTTGGACCCCATATTCCATTAAGATGGTGAGGAATATCCTAGGGGACTAGTTTGTGTTCCATAAGTAAATATTCTGTGAGAGTGGACATACCTGTCATGATATCCAGTTTGTGAATATTCAGTTTTCCCATAGTAACCATTTTGTGAGTGTGCCCATTACATCCCAAGCCCAAAAGGTTATCTATCCCTGTCATAAAAAGCCTTTTGATTTTGACCAGCTGAATATTGTGTTTATATACAGTACTTGCTGGGAAGTGGCAGAAAAGTGCCTGGTGCTATATATTTAGTATTGAATAAGTTGAAGATGAATATCACTACTGGAAACTGGTGATCTTTTTTATTTATAGCATATAAAAAGACAAATCTAAATGAACACATGAGTTACAGAAAATTGTCTTCTTTCATAAATGTTTCACCTGTAATGAAAATATATTGCATTTGTATTGATTTTTTTGTTTGTTTTCATTTCAGCTGCCAATTGTCTATAAATAAATAGACATTTTTTGCTGGGTTTTGCTGGGTATTTTTAAATTGGCATTAGCCACCCAGTCACTTGTTTGAGATGGGTGGCCATTTAAATCAAATGAATGAATAAATAAAAATTAAGCTTGGTACATAAATTAATTTAAGTTTGGACTATTGATTCTTTTTCTGTGCTTATATACAAAATACTTTGCCATGTGACTAATCGTCTATGAAAATTACCCATTCAAAATAAAGATGTAGTTGGTGGTCTACTTTTTGGAATAAATATGGAAATATGATTAATCTGATCCTTAAAAGAAAAATGATTTTGAATCATTAATACCATTTTGAAAGCTTCTTTATGGCATCCATTATGTGTTGTTGCCCTCTTTGCATCTTTAAATATACCTTATTGAAGCTGAACATAGTTTTTAAAATTAGGAGAAAATAAGTGTTTATAAAAAACAGAGATGTAAGATTTTTTTTAGAGTTAAAAATAGGAAATAAAATATTTATGATGGAACATATTGTTGTATGTGAAAGCACAGAGAAGACTGTGGTTACATTACAGTACTTACAGTATTTTCGTGATCTAAAAACTAAAAAGACGTAATGTAGTCAGATCTGAACAGTCTGCCAAGATTGTTGAAGAACTGCTGATAAGTAGTTAATGTCCCCCTTCCCCTGCTAGCATGGAGAAATTTTATAATATTTGTAGAAAAACATACCTAACCTTAATGAGAGAATGCTATTAGGGAAAGGCGTACTGATTATCTTGTGAATTTTGCAGCTGCTGTAGAACAGAAAATGCAGGATATTGCCAGCCATGGTGTGAAGATGATTTTTCAGTTGAAAACCAATTAGAATAGGGTATGAGCACTAAGAGTGCAAGAATATGAGAATTTTACTTTTGGAAATGATCATGAAACGCTGTTGCCCAGAAAATATATTCAGACTTTCTTGTTATCAGTCCTGAATGAATCTGAATTACTTTTAAGGCTGCAATGATGCCAGTAAATTGTTTGCAATAACTGTCCAAGTACACCATGTGATATGTATGGACAAAAAATCACAAAATGATTATAATTTACGGAAGGATCAGTACAATACCTACTTATGAAATAAAAACCAAGGTGTATTGATATATAAGTTATTAGAGAAACTTTTTGTAGTTTGTGTACACTTTAGGTGATTTATATCTTTCTTGCAAAATGCTAGGTTTATGCATAAAATTGTAGCTAACTTTTCCTTTTGTGAAAGTTTTCTGGTGCCCATGAGAAACAAGTTCTGTGCAGATTATTTAGAAATATGTGACATTCATTTTAACTATTAGGTGATAGTAGCAGCTACATTGGTGGGGCATGGAGTTACAGCATAATTAGAGTAAATAGAGAACCACTTTGGAGGAGAAAGATCCTGCAGGTAGAAATGGTTTTAGAAGATAGTTCCTTGTCATTTCATCTATGTTTATTGTTTGCGAAGTAGCCGTACAGTATTAAAAGGCTGACTGCTTTTTTACTAACGTGAACTCCTGGACTCAAGGCTCGCTGGTCACTTTGAATTCTTGTCTGTTCTTCATTGAGTTTGGAAATGCACAGGAATTAACCTCTCCTTAGGTGCCCAACTGTTAGTATGCAGAGGGAGACATCTATATCTGAATGTATTTCTGAATTCAGTGGTCACACTGTAATTATCAGAGATGTGTAAGTAAAGATGGATTTTAGCTTAGATATAAGAAATTCCATGGAGAGGATACTTTATACTATTTAGCAATTCAACACAGACTAAACTTAAAAAAAAAATGCAGGCATTGTTTTCTGTTGGGTAAGTTTATGTTACAGTATGCTTTGCTTCTTATGATACTTTTGTACAGTTGTCTAGGAACAAGATGTGGTTGGTATATTTTAAAAGGAATAGAGGTAGCTTAAAGATTGATTTTATGCAGCCTTAGTTTGTTTTTGTACTTGCAATGAGTTCAGCGGGACAAGAAGCAATAGGAAAGAAAAACTGGGACAGTTTTGAAACTTGGTTTGTATGTATTGGTAGTAAAAAGAATATTGCTTTGATACTACCTGTGCTTTGTATTTGTCAGGCATGGTACAGTCAAAAAGAACATATTTAAAATCATTTTAATTAGGTCAGCTATAATTGAAGTGCAAAACCGCTGTAACTGAATTTCATATGTTACGTAATGTAACTAGAAGCCAAATATCTCATATGCATATATGAGCATACAATTAACGTATGTTTGAAAAGATTTCAGATAAACTAAACATAACAACAACAACAACAACAACAGCTGTCTCTGGCAATGAATTGGGATTGAAGTCAATGTTTTAGCTTTGAGCAGATATATGAATAGAGAGTGTATGTGTGCACATACATATTTGTATGTGTGAGTGAGTGTGGGTATATGTGATAAGTTATTTTAAGTTTCAAATCAAAGCAAACCTTTATTACAGCCAGGCCGGCAGTCAGATTCAGATAAAAACAAACAAAAATGAATGTGTGTGTGTATATATACATTGGGAACCCAGGAACTTATATCTGAATAATGGTTGGACAGGAGAAGCAACAAATAGAAGTCATGCTCTCTGCTAGGGATGGGATGGATAAAAATTGTCCAGATTGAACAAGGAGATACATGTTGGTGTAGGGCAGTATTTTTCAAACTTGGCAACTTTAAGATGCATGGACTTCAACTCCCAGAATTCCCAAGCCAGCATTCCAAGTTTGAAAAACATTGGTTTAGGGAGTATTTTTGTAATGCCCAGCAGAATGACAGAAGGCAATGCACCCAGCCAGACTAAAGTGAAGTCCTGGCAAAATTTCAGAACGGTGATGGTGCTGAGGTAGGAGGCTGGCACATACCAGTTTGGAAAAACTGCATGAGCTTTGAGGCTAGGAATCAGACTTCACTTGATTTGGAGATCAATGTCCCAGATAACCTGCTTAAGAATATTTCTGGTGTTTTCTAAGTTTAACAAGCAAGAGGCTCTCTAGTGAGATTCCTAGGAAAGGAAACTTGCCAATAACTTTTTAAAACCAGGTTGACAAAGTGGTTTCTAAGAACCATTGGAGCCAGACCCCCTGGGAAGGAAGTTAAGCTTAGCCAAAAGTTAAACTTCTTGCCTACAAAGACCTTGCAAGCTGCATGGATAAAGTGATCTCCTTTCTAATGAAAAACCTCTGGATAGCTGAAGAACTATACTAAGCAACACTCGACAGATATAAGAACAGTGATGCCTGGAACAGCGCAGTAAGGTAATTTATAAGTGCACACCTGCTCAATAGCATTCCTATTAATGTGCCAATTATGAATTGTATGATAATTTTGTGCAAATACTAACACTTTAGTTTTTTGAACTCTTGGCCCTCAGTCCCTTCTCATTCCCACCTGAGAGAGAGAGATGATTACAACATCATTGCCATATAAAAGAGCTGGAACTGTTCAATCTGCTAATTCAGGAAGTTGATTCTGGGAGAGAAAGGGCCTGAATTATAGAGTTAATATGTAAGTTAAAAAGTAGAAGGCTAGAATATACTCCTGCCTGAACCCTCTTTGAGTGGTAACAGCTCCAGAGAGAAGTTCCCAGGAGGAACATCTGACTCTCAATGTGGGGTTGGAGTGAAGGGACTGAATGAGAAGAAGCAATCTTTATCTACTGGGATTCCATTAGATTTTTCCCACAGCTTTCCCCTTGGAATTAAATCAAAGGCTGATTTAAAATGACAAAGCCTGCAAAAAAGGACCCTCTGGGCTGGGAAAAAATATTTCTTGGCCAAATGGTGGAGGAGCAGACAGTGGTCAAGAGTTGATCAGTCCACCCTGAAATCTGCCTGCTCCTCAGCTATGATGTTTCCACTTTCAGTCCAATCCAGCCTTTTTAAGTAGAGGTATTTAGCATATATGGGGGTGTGGTGGCTCAGCGGGTAAGACGCCAGGCTTGTCGATCGGAAGATCACAAGTTTGGAGGTTCGAATCCCTAGCCCTGCGTGCGGAGTGAGCTCCCGCACTAGCTCCAGCTCTTGCCAACCTAGCAATTCGAAAGCATGCAAATGCAAGTAGATGAATAGGTACCACTTCAGTGGGTAGGTAACAGGGTTCCGTGCGCGTCTTGCGGCCACATGACCGTGGAAGCGTCTTCGGACAGCGCTGGCTCTTCGGCTAACAAACGGAGATGAGCACCGGCCCCTAGAGTCGGACATGACTGCACAAATGTGCGGGCGGAACCTTTACTTTTAATTAGCATATAGTCCCTGCAGGGACTTGTCCAAGCAGTCATCAGAAGTCAACACTGACTCAAGGCCCCCCCCCCGCCAAAATATTAGCATATAGTTTGCTGATTGTATTAAGGAAGCTAATGGGTCTCCAGTTGGCAGGGTCTAGTCAATTTTGTAGAATGGTACAAAAATTGTATACTTCCATTTTGTGAAAATACTTTGGAAATATTTCTCCGAAGATTCTGTGGATAATTGGGAGATTGGACCGAAACTTTTATCATTAAGAAAGCTGTCAACTAAGCCCCGGAAGCAAGAAGGATTCTTTAGCTTAGGAGCTGCAATTAAGCACCAGCCTTCCTCCCGCATAGCTTCCCTTTTGATTTTAGAAGGGGTTTGTAGCTCTTCATTTGGTTTAGAAATGATTGGAACATGCCTGGAGAATTATTAAGTCAGAAAGCATTTTTGCTTTAATACAATCAGTGTCAGATCAGGATTTAGATCTAATATGGAGGAGCTAGGAACTAGTCTGAGGGTGACCTTGATACAGGAACCTGAGACTAATGATAATATACTGACAATATGTTAATACCTGCTTGAGAGAGTCTCCTGGGCAGGTTTGAGGGTGCAGCTGAAGGACGGGATCTGAGTTCAAAACACCAAGCAAGTCTTTTGCAATTTGGAGGACCATTTAGTCTGAACATACCTTTTTGTTCTGGAACCAAGAGAACAGTGGGCTTTTTCTAGGACAGAGCTTTCCAAACTTTTCATGTTGGTGACACACTTTTTAGACATGCATCATTTCGCGACACACTCTTACAGCAGGGCACAAGGCAGGCACTAGGACCTGCATGGAATCTTGGCAGGGCAGGTTTGGAGGCAGCAGCAGCCGTGACACACCCAGACACTTCAGCCGACACACTAATGTGTCCCGACACACAGTTTTGAAAACTCTATTCTAGGAACTTAGTATTTGCTTTTAGGATCAGCAGGCAAATTAAGGGGAAGCGATCACTACTGAGGCAAGGTCTCAAACAAAAATTAGTTATAAGTAAAAATGTGTGTGTGAAACCAAGATCAAGATAAATCACACTGGCCCCTTTGGATTTCCTCATTTGAATCTTCCCTCTTGGTGCCATTTAGAATGACCATATCTGGTCATTCTGACATAATGTTTGTCTTTGGATTGCTAGATCTGGGATTGTCAGATTCTCCTTTTGTGGGAGGAGAGACTACTGAAAATAAGTTTGTATGGAAGGTGTCATTTCCTCCAGTGCATGTGTTCAAGCTGCCAGTAATTACTACTGGTACATCTGGGTATAATTTATTTTATTTTATTTTATTTTATTTTATTTATTTATTTATTTATTTATTTATTTATTTATTTATTTATTTATTTTTGTGTTTAAACCCCTCCCATTTCCTCCCTAGCGGAGGACTCTGGGCGGCTTACATACATCGTTTATACATTTCAATTATACAATGTTTTTTTTCTAATCTGCGCGCAAGGGGAGGGGGTAAGGGAACCGACTCTTCGTGGCTTCCGGACTACATGTCCCAGAATGCCTTGTGTCGGAGCCGGCTGCTGACGTCCTGTAGATGTTGTTGCTTCCGGGATCTGTCGTAACCGCCGCCATTCGATGAGATCTTCCGTTCGGTGGATACCGACCCCTGACAGGACGCCAGCATATTTTCCCACTTAAGGTGGTACCCAATTTATCTACTCGCAAGCTTTCGAACTGTTTGGGTCGAGAGGAGCTGGGACTAGCAACGAGAGCTCACCTTGTTGCGCGGGGATTAGAACTGCTGATCTTCCGACCGGCAACCCTACAGCTTCAGTGCTTTAACCCGCTGAGCCACCACGTTCCTATATAAGTATAGTAAATTAGTAATGAAGCTGTCAAGAAGGTCCCATTGGCTATTAATGTCCGTATGTCTGTAACATAGCTTTCCAAACTGTGTGTCGCGACACTTTAGTGTGTCGCAACACACAGTTTGGTGTGTCGCAACACAACCCGGAAGCGGGGGCGGGGCGTGCACGGCGGGGGCGGCAGCCATGCACACTGCTGCCACGTGACCCCCGCTGCCGTGCACGCCGCCGCTGCCACGCGCCTCCCCGCGCTGCCACCGCGCGCCGCTGCCGCCGTTGGTGTGTCACCAACGGCAGCACTTTGGAAAGCACTGGTCTATAAAGATGAGAAAGGTGTATGTTAATAAACAGACTAGTTTTAGGGCCATACTGCATATTATTAAATGGATCACTGTTCTGCAATATAATTAAACTTAACATCAGAGCCTCTTGGGTTTTATATATTTAATTAATTTATATAGATATATATTAAGTACTGTATTTTATATGTTTTTATATGTTTTAATTATTAACTTTGTGTAAACCGCCCAGAGTCCCCTCTGAAGGGGGAGATGGGCGGTGATATAAGCTAGCTAGCTAGCTAGCTAGCTAGCTAGATAGATAGATAGATAGATAGATAGATAGAGGCTTGAAAGACCTCATTTAGCTTGGGATTGCAGAGACTAAAAGTTAAAGGCTTACATGTAGTGTCCTGTATGTTAAAGAAAAATATAGTTTGTCCCCTCAGTGCTCTTGCATGGAAATTCTGCTTAAATAGGTGGGGTATTTCCAAAGAAATGCTTTTAGGAGAAGATAAAGTGGCATTGCACCTTTCATGTTGATTATTACTTTGAGATATGTAAATAAGTTGGAAATTCTAATCACATTTATATAGAATTACATTGAAATGGGTTACTTATAAAATAAACATGGTATTCCAGCCAATCATTTTAGGTAGATTTTTATTTTGCTATTATTTGCTATGTAGAGTATAACAATTGATGTAAAGTGAAATTTTGAGTAAACCTCTATAACCTACTGTTTTTATTCTTAGTCTGTGCTGTTTTTCTATAACTGAGCAATATATTTACATTAAATAATGACAATATTGAAAAACACTCAGTGTTTCTTCAATTTTAATTAAACAATATACAAAATTGTTTGATAAAGAATGTATAGGACAGCACGAAGGATCTCTAGACGAACGTCATAGCACAGACAGTAAGGCTATGCAAAGCTTTAAAAGAGGTACTTTACAAAGCATTTAGTGTGAGCAAAGCATCCTTATGTAAAATATTAAGGCAGCTGTATCTGTTGGAGAGGTCACATGACTGTATACAGACAACTGGGGACATCTTGTCCAACAACATAGCGGCTTCCCAAGAACATAATACTTCAAATTGTACCAATCGAAGAGAATATTTGTAGCTCAGGGTTGAACTGTGGAGTCCATGGTGCTCTCTGAGCCTTGTTGTTTTCTTGCAGATGTTTCATTGCCAGGCTAGGCAACATCTTCAGTGCGAAAAGGGAGTGGACACTCCACTCGACACTTCAAATTGTGTTAACATGTGTTGTGAAACATGCATTTCAAATGCCTTGCACAGCCAGTATAAACATGTATGTTTTGCCATTTTGCACTTTTACTTTCCATCTCTGTTGAACTTTCCTGGTTATATCTCTTCTCAGGTGATACTAGTATATGGATCTTCATGTGTAGGGTCCCAAGCAATTTGAGCACTGGGAGAGAATGATTGTGCAACAAACTTGTTATTTGATTTAGTATCATAAAATTGGAAGGGACTGTTTAGATCAGTGTTTCTTAAAGTGTGGTCCTAGGACCCCTGGAGGTACTCCAAGACCCTGTCAGCGATCCGCAAAAACCAAAATTATTTGCCAGCTTATGTTGAAAAATAATACAATATTAAAATCCCATCAAATAATTGTGAGAAGCGGTAGCAGCAGCAAATACATCAATTTTAATTTTTAATATGGTAAATATTGATAAATATAACCCATACGAAGAAAAGCTGTTAAAAGTGGGAACGGGTCCTGAGAGGAAAAAGTTTAAGAAACACTGGTTTAGACCAATTGAGTCCAACTCTAGCTTGCTGGCTGGGGAATTCTGGGAGTTGAAGTCCACACATCTTAAAGTTGCTAAGGTTGAGAAACACTGCTCTAGTTAGTGCAATAATTCAAAATAAAGCATCCACAAAATGTTACTGAATAGGCTCCATTTGCACATATCCAATGAAGGGGAGCGTACAATCGCGTTTAGTACAGATGAATGTTATCAAAGTGATTTCATCTAAAGTATAAGGAATATCTAGCAGTGGTGCAGTTTGGTAATTTTAGATTAATAGACTGCAGAAGGGACACCTAAAAACCATGTTGTGTCTTGAGCACATACCTAATTTTTCTGTCTTCTATTACCATCCCATGCTTTGTAGTTGTTTCTAATTTCCAGATATATAGATCAATGAATCACGTTATTTTTTTTAAAAAAAAACTGATTAAAAAAAATTGGATGTAGTCATTTATATTTGAAACTTGCTTTAATCATTAAATACTATCATGACAAGCAAATAGAATTTGCTTCTGCTGCCCTGATATTAAACATACTATTTGGAAACAAGTATATTGTTAATGAAATAGTATAATTGTTTAAAATAATAAGAATATTTATAATCATGTGTTTTCAGTTTTCTTCCCTGACTAAAATGTTTTAAAAATAATAAAGTTACAGTGAGGAGCATCAGTCTTGGTGAACTCCAATGTGCTTGGAGTGTGGGACCCTGAGCTTGAGATGACTTCCCACCCAACTGCATTAGCTGTTAATGATTAATGAAGGGAAAAAAAGGACAGAAAGCTGTTGTAACATGCTTGCAATAGTGATAATCGCCTATGGCTATCGGGATACATTTAAATTACTTCAGAAACTGACATTTCTATTGCTGAAAGTAAAACATTTAAAATAACAGGGAGAAGAAAACAGTAGGGCCGCAGATAGCATATATAGTGAGAATTTCAAATATATGGCAAACATTTTGTAAAGAAATATACATTGGTTTAAATGGCTTTATTTCCACTGCTCCCCAGATTTCTCTTAGGAAGGGAATCTCAGAGCTCTATCAAACATTTATTGATTGATTGATTGATTGTTCAAATTTCTCTCACTGCCCATCTCCCCCAACATTAACAAGAACTCATCTTTTGTCTTAAAATATATAATGATTATACACTTTTATTGGTCCCTTGAATGAAACAATCACTCCTTTTATGGAAAACTCCCATTGGAATTGCAGCTTTTTTTTTTTTTAAAAAAAAAGCATAATCTTCCATTTTGAAAACAGTTCTTGTGAGCCGTGGAACAAGTCTCTGCCTCTTCATAAAGTCATGAACTCTTTTTCTAGGAAAGTGGTTATAGACTATTCAGACATTACAACCAAGTTCCCAAAAATCAAAAGAGAGGTTTCAAATAAATAATGTTAAATGGACTCTTGATCTTGGTTTGTGTGCTTTTATGGCATTGAATCACATTTTTTAACTTAGTAAATAGCAGCAGTAGAAACCATCTTTATAAGGCAAAACAGGAGACCTTCAAGGCTGAATTGACAGTTTGTTGATTTGAGGATTAACATACTCCTAAAATTACATGTGTTGGCAGTGCTGAGATAAACGTAAGTCAGTGTGTCTCTCCCACCTTTAATTTGTTATTGGTTGATACTGTAAATGGAGCATGTTTCTTCTGCTCTAGCAAAACAGGGCTATTAGTTCACTCTAGTTTTCAAGCTGTTTTGATTAGCCTCAGTAGATAAGGTTCTTCTGTAAGGCTGTATAGCCAGGTTATATTAAACTCTGTTAGGTTTAGAGTTAATTATTTTGAGCTCTATGATAAACAAATGATAAATAGATATTTACTTTTACTGAGGTTAGAAATAAAATAATCAATTTGGGCAGGTGAACTGATTTGCCCGTAAAGTGTCCACTAGATAGAAGAGAATAAAATTGGAACCAACCCAAATACCACATGTTAAGAACCAGCATGCCTTAATTTGAAAAAAACCAAAAACGTGTGTGAGAAATGGATGTTAAATAATACAAAATGCCATCTCTTGAGTCCCTGCCAGGGTTTCTCCTTGTTGCACCTGCATCGCTGCATTCTGTGTAGGTGGTCACAGCTTGGAACAAAGTATTAGACTGCAACTGTTCCCTATTATTTTCTAAGAAAGTTTACAAGAGGCATTTTGAGCTTAGAGGCATTCTTCATAATAAAAATGAGATTGTTTAACAGCGTGCCAGTTTCCTATTTTTTAAAATGCTATTTTGAAAAGCAAGATGGCCCAAGGTAGAGAGCAGGTATCTTCCTCAGCCTGGGTGATATGACATTACTTTCAGAAGAAATTGAAATTGCAGAGCTGTAGAAATACCTGCCCTCTATCAGTAGCAAACTGGATTAAGAGGCAGGAGAGGCACTCAGCAAATTGTAAGGAAGGAAAAAGTCAGGCTAGTGAACTAAGTTCTCTTCAGTAAAAATATGTTTAATCCTCCTAAAAGTTTGACAGATTTCTGCCAAGATCTCAACAAAGCATAGGAATATACATAATGCGTTGTTTGTATTTGACCAAATAGTTTTCTGATATCCAAGAATGGAACAGGCTTAAAGTAACCCCAATCCGGACAGACATGAAAACTTCCTTTGATGTTGTGTTTGGTATTTTGGAAATGAACATGATCGAATATTGTAACGGAGAGTATTTAAAGTAGAAAGCTTCATAGAGCTGCTTTTTCCCCTACACTTGCTATTTTGCTGTTAAATATTCAGCATTATCCTTACTGTAAGAGTAACAAGGTGGCCACTTGAGACATAAATGTGCATGTGGGCTGGTGGGGATATTCAGGCCATGTCGATATATCTGAACTAGTGTTCTGGTACTGTTCATACTTACTAGTTGTTAGCTTTGATTACCTATCTTCGTAGTTCTCTTCAGCACATCTTAGACCCTGTGTGAGCAGATTGAGGCAAGCAGATCAGGATACATATTTTAGTAAGCATATATGTGCATTTTTGGATATGTTCATTCTGATTCTTAATATTTCACTGCTTTTTTGACTGAAAAAGGAGCAGGCACCTGACTGAAACAGTGAATGGATGATGGTGAGGTATTGCAAGGTAGAGCTGTATGTGGTGCATGACCTGCCTTGTGTTCGCTAAACTATAGGAACATTGTCATTTAGTTTCATTCCTTATTTGGAATGAAAGGAAGATAATATTTTAAGTTTCATCCAGTTTTTCATATAACAACATGTCTTGGGCTTGCTCCATAAGATCTTAACTATATTAGAAAATTGTATAAGGTACCAATCGAAGAGAATTGTATAAGGGATAAATTATAGAATATCATGCTAAGGTTTCTATACCAAAGAATAATTCTGTTAAAGAATTGTATTTCAGTTAGCTTTGCAAATAGTTCCTACAGATTTTTGAGCATGCTGAATCTAGTGACTGTTCACATGATAAAACCAAAATAGGATTTCTTGAGGAATATGCAACAGTTCAGGTTGAGGGTTGTTCTTGGTCTTTCAGAGGTTTGAAGGGCCTTTCCTCCAAAAGTTTGAGAGAGTTGTGATAAAAAAGCAGACAGAATCAGGACAAAAATGCAATTGATTTTATTACAATAATTTATTTAGATCATATTATATAATTACAGCTGGTCATTATTATCTGTGTATTTATTAATTTCCTTTTCTGTTGCATTAAAAAATCACAGTTCAGCAGCACTTTTGCAGAACTTCTGGGTCTACACTAGGGCTTCCTGTGGGCACAGATTAAGTATAAAGTCTCCCTATTTATACATTTTGAATGCAAGCTTCCCATAAAGGCACTCATGAATGTATAGTAATCAGGGTGTTACACTGGGAATCTAGTTAAAAGAAACTGAATTCTTAAGGTAAATTACTCATTGTTGCCTGGCTTAATTTCATCCCTTTGTGAAGTTCTAAAATTTTACAGTTAAATAAGAATTTAACTTTGTACATGAAAGCATTACTTTAAGAAGCAATGCTACTCCATGATTTCTTATATTGAAACAGATGCAGCATTCCAGCAGAGGTCTTTTTCCATGAGGTACAAATACATACTTTTAATGAAGTTATACATAGATTATTTCTCTGTTTAGAAAATGTATTTTTTAAATTTACATCAAGGTAAATCAAAAGATGATTTACCTGATTATTTATTAGATCCTATATGCATGGAAATGTACTTTGATATAATTCACCATTACTTCATTTATATTCTCTGTGTCTACTTTTATTTGTAGCCATTGGGAATTTTGCTTCCTGCCATAAAAGACAACCACCATGTTACATCGTATAGTGTAGATATTGTAAATTTTGGTCTTGCTTTCCATTGAACTGAATTGCCATGTGGGAATCATATTCAGCTGATTTTTATTTCCTGAGTCAGAAATTCTGTTTTACCATCTTTAGGGCTTTCAGCAGTTATTCTCTATGGGCTATCAAGTATAGCACATGAAAGAAAAGGTTCAAAGGCTTGTAAGGAAGGCTGAGGTTTGAAATGTTTACTTAACATTGCATTTCTTTTTTTTAAAAAAAGTTTTTTTCAAAACATTTTCCAGACTCAGGGAATAGCAGGAAGACTTAATAAATTTATACTTTCTATATGCTATTGTCAGTGCTGTATATACTCACTCTGTCTCCATCTTTCTCTCTTTTAAAGTTGCCTGGAATTCATCAGTGGTAAACTTGATAGCACAACAGCTTGTTTGCATCTGTTTTGCCATATACTTGGATTAACATCTTTGGAATTAGTTTTATAAGTGTATTCATATTATTGTTAGATTTATTTCTGTTCTCCTAGTTTTTTTTATTAAATGTGTGTCTGGTAGAGTTCTTAAAATAGATTTATTAAAGCTTGATTCTCAGAATGATATGAAAATGTTGTTTTTAATAATAAAACAGATGGAACCATTGTTGACTAGCATATTCATTCATAGTCTCTTAACCAAGTTCAAAAATAGGATACAGAAAACATAATTCTATATTCTTTCTTGTTCAAATCCTGTTTTCACTCCTAATCAATAAAGTCAGGATAAAAAGCAGTAATATTAATTCTTCTAAATATTATTTAACTTACAGAGTTTGATTCCTGGCTTAAAAAAATCATTAGAAAATGATTAGGTAAATGAATTGAGGTTAATGTGTCTAGTGAGTGTGTGTGTGTTCATGCGTGTATGCACGCCTTCGAGTCAATGTTGACTCCTGGCGACTGCTTGGACAAGTCCCTGCAGTTTTCTTAGCAAGATTTCAGAAGTGGTTTGCCATTACCTCCTTCCTAGGGCTGAGAGAGTGTGACCCCAGCTGGCTTTGTGCCTAAGGTTACCCAGCTGGCTTTGTGCCTAAGGTGGGACTAGAACTCATGGTCTCCCAGTTTCTATCCTGGTGCCTCACCATTACACCAAGCTGGCTCTCAGTGTGTCTATTACCCATAATAAATAGATGGATTTTCCATGTTCCAAGAGAGTATGGCTATAAATATCAGTTTGTAGGGTCAAGCAGAGTTCATCAAGTGTCTTCGACCTACGTTACTCAAGAGAGAAGGCTGACCATGGTTTGAAAAGGAAAGGATTTCTTTCACTTGTTTTGGCAAAACAGTTTGGCTACTTGTGCTTCGTTCTCTGATGTGTACTCTAAGCAAAACTAAATACAGAGCAAGTGGAATGTGGTCATGTAATTTGGTCCTGTCGTGTAGAATTTTGTATCTACAAAATGAGAATTCTCCTTTTGTTCATTGTTCCTAACTTCAAAAATGCACGTATGTACTGGAATATTACTTTATTTTTTTAACAGGTAATTGTGTCAAAGTTTCTTGATTTTAATTTTACTTCTGTCTTTTGGAATCTTTTCTGTAGATTTGTTACGGTAGATCATTTTTTGAGCGTCTACTTTTTACTGCATTTTATCATAATGCATTTTGAGTATAAATAAACTCTGCTATGCTAAACCTAATGGCAATTAAACTGGAAGTGTTTGTTTCATCACTGTGAACTTCGCAGGAATGTTTCCATGACAACCTCCATTCTAGTTAAGGCAACCAGAGGTGATCAACAGTTTATATTTTTTTCCTCATGCAAGAATGGAATTTGTGTTGACAGTTTTGGCCTTTAATGGCACTTTTGTACTGTGTGAAAGTATTTGTTTACTAGATCATATGCTGTTAACTGTCAGACTGAGATAGAAAGACTGCTTTTGATAAAAGACTTGCATTTTGTTTTTTTAAGTCTGTGAAGCTTTTGTGCTTTAATTATCCACATCAGTACAAAAGTCTCCATTCTCTTTGCAGCTTGGAGTTAGACGTAGGAGACACGAGCATTCATAGTGAGATAATTTTGTATTGGATATTGTTTTAAATAACTATCTGAGGTTTGGAAAACAATGCAGTCTAAAGTCTTAAGTGCTAAAGGGCCTTTTTGTTGTGAGAGCTATTAGAACTTTCCTCTCCAATAAAGTTGCCTGGAAGCATCGTTGTCATTTAGGTGCCAGGCTATGTCCTTCTTTTTTTTACTTAAGCTTTTAACTAGCAGAATATTTAATTTAGTAAGGGGCGTGGTGGCTCAGTGGGTAAGACACCAGGCTTGTCGATCAGAAGATTGCAAGTTCAGAGGTTCGAATTCCTAGTCCCGCATGACGGAGTGAGCTCCCGCACTAGCAATTCGAAAGCATGCAAATGCAAGTAGATTAATAGGTACCACTTTGGTGGGTAGGTAACAGCGTTCTGCGCGTGTCATGTGGCCACATGACCGTGAAAGCGTCTTCGGACAACGCTGGCTCTTCGGCTAACAAACGGAGATGAGCACCGGCCCATAGAGTTGGACATGACTGCACAACTGTGCGGGGGGAACCTTTACCTTTAATATTTAATCTATTTTTCTTCATGCTTTCCTTTTATTTTTGTTTAACTACTCTGTGTTGTGATTGTGCCTGCAAGAAGACTACATTAAACTGGAAGGACACAGAACCTGTTCCTGTATCACACCATGGGTTTAAACGTCATGTTGGAACTACCCATTTTAAGCTGTTTCCAGTATTTCTATAGACAAGGGCATTATTTATTTCATTGTAAATCAGTTTCACTGGAGTTTATTCTTTTTATTTGATTGCAACTAAAGTTGGTAAACTAGTCTAAAAAAGTTTCTATCCTGCTAAAAAAGAATTACACGAAAGCCTCATTTGGTACATGGAAATTGTGACTTGGAAATTAAGAGAAGTAAATGGTTAAGAGCATGAATTTATGAATGGAATAAAAAGAGAACAGATACAGTGTATGTCCAAAAAACTAAGAAATGAGAGGATATAATAGATTGGAATGAAGGTGATCTCATCTTGTGGAGATGAATTTATGAAGGATAGCAAAGGTGTAAGGTTAATTGTGAATAAAAGGACTAAAATGTATGTCAGAAAGTATGAATTGGTGTCATCGGGGTTGTTATAGTTCATAGCTTTCCAAAGTGTGTGTCACGACACACTACTGTGTCGCCTGCGGTGTCCTGGTGTGTCATGCAAAAACCCAGAAGTGCTGATGGGGGAATCAAAACCCTCGCCAATCAGCGCTGCCACCGCCGCTGATTGGTGGGGGTGCCGCTTCTTCCGGTTCCCCCCACCAGCACTTCTGGGTTTTTTGTGCGACAGACCAGGACACCGCCGCCGTTGGTCTGTGTTGCCAACGTGAAAAGTTTGGAAAGCTCTGTTATACATATATGTAAATGAGTATGTATAGGTTGGTAATAATTGTATGTCACACTCCAGAGAATGAGTTTTGAGGGAAAATGTGCACAATTCTGAAATAAAGTGATCTGGGGGGGGGGGGAGAATTATGCTGCTGGTTGACATGAATGGGTGGGAATGACATTAGAGAATACAAAAAAAAATGATAGGGCCATTTGGAGACTGAAATATGAAAAAGAATGATGACTGGTGAGTAACTGCATAGAAAAGGGCTTATTTGTTTCTAATATGTGCTTTAAGAGTAAAGCTATTCATATACACACATGATAAACAAATAAATATAAAAGTATGATTGATCTGATTGCTTAGGATGAAAGATTGAGAGAAATAAGAAAAGATACAAGGACAATGAAATATTATAAAGGGAGATGGACCATTTTTCCAGTGTTCTTTCCAGAGCAAAGAAGCTCTGCTTTATCCAATGAGCCATGTGAAAAGAATGAACCATTGTTTTCATCGGTAGCATTAGAACCCTCCCTTTGATTTAGTTTCATCTCCTTTCAGATTTTGAATAAGAACATCTAGTAGCTAATCACAAAGATTTTGCAGCTAAGCTATACAAAGCGCTGAATAAGACAGCTAGAAGCTAATCACAAAGAAGTTGATACAGAATGTTGATTCAAATGGAGAAGTTGGGAAAAGATGGCTAGGTCATCCCATATATGTAAAAGGGGGCTAAAGAATCAGATAAGAGGGATTGTCCTAGGTGACATTGCATTCAAAGTTTTAAAGCAGGGGATAGTCCACAAGATGAGGAGAAAGAATCCTCACCTCTTCAGTCAGATCTGTCCCACTACTTCCCACTTCCCAATACCTCCTCCACCTTATTTTGTCTCCCGTGCAATTGTTGAAGTACTGAACAATTCTGCATGAATGGTGAAACAAGCTTGAATATATCACAAAAATCTTCTGTGTACTTCCCACTTTTCCTTTTCCTTTCCCATTTCCATTAGATTAGGATGCAGTACTGTATGCCTACCAAACTTAGATGGTCAAATATGTAACTGTTTGACTGAGCTTCAATGAGAAGTCATAACATCTGAACTTTTTCAATAAATTACTCAGCTTTAAGTAAAGAAATAATAAATATCAAGCTTGTTCTTAAATCTTATATTCACAGCTTACTTAAAGAACATAAATGGATGTAATTTCAATATGTATGTGGCGTGGCCATGCTTCATTAAATGAAGTGTGTGAGTTTGATTAGGGGGCAATTCTTGAAGACTGGAAACTGGCAGTCCCCATTCAAAGGGATGAAGACTATTGGTCCCTCAGTGGTAGTGATAAATCCAGTCAGTGGCACGCAATCAATGGGCAGAAGACCAGCAGTCTCTCTGTGATTAAAAGTTCCCTGCAGGGCAGACAATTGAGAGTTCTAAGCAGAGGGTAGAAAACATCAATTCCCCAGGAAGATATTTGAGTGGAGATAAAAGAACATATTCAACCTACCACAGATTGAGTACAACAGGGTCAAGAATGGATCTTGTAGAAATGGAAAGTGAAGAAAAAGAAAGAAGTGAAAGAAATGAGAGTAAAAGTAGAACATTGCAGAAACAGAAAATATGAGTCTTGAACAACAACAACAACAAAAAATGAAAAAATATCAGAAGATACACTAATTTCCCAACAGACTCTGTAGAAGTTGAACGTAAGGAAAGCTGATGTGTAAGCTGCTTGGAAATGAGTGAAAAGAGTTATGTTACATACTGCCACAAAAGTGTGTGGAATTATGCTAAAGGGAAATATGAAAAAAGATTTGATGGTATGGTGCAGTGAAATAGGCTATGAATGAGAAAAAATATGTGTGAGAGAATGCTTGCTGGAAAAAAACGAAGATGAGAGAAAGATACTGTATAACGCACATATAAAAAGAGAGAACCACTGTGGTCAAAGAAAGTAGGTAGTTATAATGCAGAGAAAGATAAAAAAATGTGTTGGAATTAGGTGGAAATGGTAAACAAGGAGCCTCCAGCAAAATGAATAGAATTGAATATAAAATAATGAAATTATGTGGGATAGAACTAAATGAGGGAATGTTGGAAGGACATTTATATGGGAATTATGGTGATATATTAAATAGCAGAATTAAACCAAATGCCATAAATGCTGGTGTTCAAGAAAAAAATGGTAATGGAAATAATAAATGGTGTGAGAAATATTAAAAATGGTAAAATGCAGATAGTATAATTGGAGAACTGTTAAACCATGGATGTGATTAGCTTATGAAATGGCTATGCAATTTATTTAATATATGTGAAGACTGCATCTGATTGGAAGAATGCTGTTATAGTTCCCCTACACAAAAGGAAAGGTAGTGTGTGTGTTTGTGTGTAAATCAATCAATCAATCAATCAATCAATCAATCAATCCTACAGGGAAGTTAGTGTGCCTGGAAAGATTTGAGATTTTGACAGAATTCCAATTGAAAAGCTACAAGAGAGGTTGTTGTTGTTTATTCGTTCAGTCGCTTCCGACTCTTCATGACTTCATGGACCAGTCCACGCCAGAGCTTCCTGTCGGCCGTTGCCATCCCCAGCTCCCCCACGGTCAAGTCCATCACCTCCAGAATATCATCCATCCATCTTGCCCTTGGTCGGCCCCTCTTCCTTTGGCCTTCCACTTTCCCTAGCATCAGCTTCTTCTCCAGGGTATCCTGTCTTCTCATTATGTGGCCAAAGTACTTCAGTTTTGCTTTTAATATCATTCTCTCAAGTGAGCAGTCTGGCTTTATTTCTTGGAGTATGTACTGGTTTGATCTTCTTGCAGTCCGAGATACTCTCAGAATTTTCCTCCAGCACCACAGTTCAAAAGCATCTACCTTCCTTTGTTCAGCCTTCCTTATTTTATTTATTTTATTATTTAAATTTATATGACCACCCAACTCCCCCAACTGGAGGTCCAGCTCTCACAGCCATAGGTTACTGCGGGGAATACCATTGCTTTAACTATGAGGACCTTTGTTGTCTCTGCTCTTAACTATTTTATTAAGATTTATTATTGCTCTCCTCCCAAGAAGTAGACGTCTTCTGATTTCCTGGCTGCGGCCAGCGTCTGCAGTAATCTTTGCGCCTAGAAATACAAAGTCTGTCACTGCCTTCACTTTTTCTTCCTCTATTTGCCAGTTATCAATCAAGCTGGTTGCCATAATCTTGGTTTTTTTGAGGTTTAACTGCAACCCAGCTTTTGCACTTTCTTCTTTCACCTTCGTCATAAGGCTCCTCAACTCCTCCTCGCTTTCAGCCATCAAAGTGGTATCATCTGCATATCAGATTGTTAATGTTTCTTCCAGCGATTTTAACTCCAGCCTTGGATTCATCAAGCCCAGCACGTCATATGATGTGTACTGCATACAGGTTGAATAGGTAGGGTGAGAGTATACAGCCCTGCCGTACTCCTTTCCCAATCTTAAACCAGTCTCAATTGAAGAGAATATTTGTAGCTCAGGGTTGAACTGGGGAGTCTTTGGTGCTCTCTGAGCCTTGTTATTTTCATGCAGACGTTTCATTGCCAGGCTAGGCAACATCTTCAGTGCGAAAAGGGAGTGGAACTTGCTGTCTGTTTAAACCAGTCTGTTGTTCCATGGTCTGTTCTTACCGTTGCTACTTGGTCATTATACAGATTCCTCAGGAGGAAGACAAGATGACTTGGTATCCCCATACCACCAAGAACTTGCCACAATTTGTTATGATCCACACAGTCAAAGGCTTTACAATAGTTAATAAAACAGAAATAGATACTTTTCTGAAACTCCCTGGCTTTTTCCATTATCCAGTGGATATTGGCAATTTGGTCTCTAGTTCCTCTGCCTTTTCTGAACCCAGCTTGTACTTCTGGCAATTCTCGCTCCATGAATTGCTGGAGTCTACCTTGCAAGATCTTGAGCATTACCTTACTGGCATGTGAAATAAGTGCCACTGTTCAATAGACAGTAGCAGTATTTAGGAAATGCAGCAAGACTGCATTGAGCAAGGGATTTGCAGACCAGAATTTTGTTCTTCAGGTCATTGCAAATGTATGAATGTGAATATTTCTTGCAGAGAGAGAGAGAGGGAAAACACACATATTATTGTGTTATCAAGTATAGCATTTAAAAATATGAAAAAGATGCAGGTAAAAGGGGACTGATCAACTTCAAATATTTCTTAAACCTAACACAAAAATCCAACTATCCTTAATTTTTTCTTTACATTGATATGTTTGGATATTTGTCAACTTCTTTTTTGTAAGATAAAATTATCCCTTCCAGATAATTAGCCCCAAGCTTTATATATATAGAGACAGTGTTTCCAAACAGTTAGCTCCCACATTTTATTGGCAAACAGGACGGTAGTCGAAACAGCATTAAATATTTGGTGCAGGTAGGAATTGCCCAATTTTTCTGTACAATTTACAGAATGCCCAAAGAGATTGCTTTCAAGAAACCAGTGGAGACTCATTTTTATGCAGAAAACTTGTCCTTGGAAAAGTCAGGACTGAGTTCTTCAGCCAACATAGAAGTACAGTAAGATTTGAGATAATGCAATCCCAGTACAATTAGAACCTACTTATTAAATATGTGTAATAAATTTGCATGACATATTTAGAAAGCTTGCTGCTTATTTTACACATATGCATTCAGTGTTAATTTTATAGAACAATTGTTGACATGTCTACTCAGAAAGAAATTCAGCTGAGTTCAGTGCTGCTTACTTTCAGGTAAAAGGCCCAGGATCACAGTCTTATGGTATGTATTTTGTTCATTTTTTTGTTTGGAGATATGAAAAAATCAAAATGTCATTTTGATAACACTTTTGATTAAGTTGAAGTAGTAATAATTTAGTGAAGTTATTAAAGTAACATAGGGACTATATTAAATTGCAAATCAGGCAGTTGCATTTTCCTCTTTGTAAAGATCTTGCTATTGAATATGTTTTAAACAACAAAATGCTGAAAGTTTAATTTATTTTTATTTATTGGATTTATATTACCAATTTATATTAATAGATAATGCTCTGTTAAAAATGGCTATAATTAACATGGACATACCAAGATAGGAAAAAAAAACCCATAATTTATATGGTAATTGCATATATACCAAAAAGAGAACATGCCAAAGGAACATATATAGTATACTATTAGCAACAGTTGAATAATTTGGTGACAAACAAAATAACATTGATCATAATCCCAGTAAATTAAAAGAACATCACACCACTTGGTCTACAAGGAAGTGTAAGCAGAATGTTATGTTCCCTTAGCTCATTGTAAAAATTCAATAAAAAGCACATGTAGTAGATATTTGGTTTCTTGAGAAAAATATATTTGTAGAAGCAGAACTTTTTCAAAATAATATTCCCTAACCATAATCAAAACCAAAATAAACTTAAAAAGCCCTCTACTATGTTTGAACACTGGTAATGATCCCCAAAATGCATATTTATTTTATTTATGTACCAGCAAAATTTGCATGGACTCCTGGCATTTCATAAATAGTCATGAGGATTCAGAATGTATAAACCAAAGGAGAACTAATCCAAAAAGAGAACATTTATTTATAAATATCCTGAACCTTTGCTTAATCTCATAATATACATCAAATAGGTCTTTGATAATGGAGTTTTCTTTGAAGAAGAAATAAATGAATCTGAAATGTTAAGTAAAAGATAATTATGAATAACCTGAGTAACCTATCTTGGTAAACTCAAAATTCCCATTTAAAAAATTGCCTGAAATCTGCCTACACAGGGAGAAAAAGTCAAGTCTCCTTTAAGTCAAACTCTTGGCAACAATATGGGAATGTTTATCACTGTCTTTTTCAACTGTTTTTTTTCCAACCTCCCATTCTGCCTGCAGCCCTGGAATTCCCTGTTGGTCTTGCATCCAGGTGCTAACCAGGCCCACACCTGCTTAGCTTTGAAACCCAGTCTTGGTTGGCTGAATGCTCCCAGCTGCTGAGATGTGGAAAGATGTGAATCAGTATTGTTTCTGCATAGAAAAGTTGAGCTCTTAATTTGTCCTTATATGCCTTCGTATCAAGCTTGTTATCCCTAGAAAAGAAATTGAGAAAAAATAATTTCATGACAAATTCCTTTATTTTCATAACGTAACTTCTATATAATATCAGTTGTGTTATTATAAATACCCAAATGTTAGAGATTCAGCTTTGTAAGGAAGTATCCAACTGCCACTTTCCATGCCACAATGTTTTGAGATATCTAGAAATGTAGACCCCTTATAATTTATAAATCTTTTTTATAATATTTTGAAAAAAACAGCAAGGAAACCTTATTAGCTGAAGCTGTTCTAAGATAATAGTCTAAAGGCAGCTAGATATTTTCTGATAGTCCTGTTTGAAGCTGAGAATCAATTGTCCTAAGAACTGGAGGTTAATCAGAAAGAAGTGAATGACTGTGGAGTGAGCAAATATCCTTGCTTCATTCCTCTAGATTTAGAACACTGTTTCTCAACCTGGCAAATTGAAGGTGTGTGGACTTCCAACTCCCAGAATTCCATGCCACACAAATTTATTTACTGTTTTAGGGAAGTTTGGACACTACGAAGTTTGAGAATCCCTATTCTGTAGGATTGACAAACACTTTAGTTCAAATAACCATGTTTGTTCTGTGGCCTGAAGGCTGAAAGGGAGGCTTTTCATCTTCCATTGCATCCCCGAGAAGCTATCCAGCAGAGCTCTCTAGTGTGGTCAGGGATTTAAATAATCTTCCCTGGAAAATGAATGATGGGGCCTTCAAAGATATGCTGATACAGTACATCCTGAATTCTCCAATGTGCCATCTGGTCTCATTGTAGAGGATTGCTTTCAGTTTTTGAATCTGAGGACATGAGCAGACACTTGCACTGAACCTTGCCCATCTTGACTTCATCAAGATAAGCAAATAGGGTCTAGGGTTTTGCTTTTAACAAATTTGGGAGTAGGATACCTCAGAAATTGCCTTTGCTGCTTAATTTTTAAACCAATCAAAGCCATCCCTTCAGCACATGCCAAGAATTTTGCTTGTACACAACTGTGAAATAGCTTTAGGGGTTGTTTAAGATAAGAAAGACCGGATTTTTCTTTCCATAATAGCATGAGAATTCTTGCATGGGATCCATCCCAAAATTAAGAAAAAGAAAACAAGTTTTTTGCTTCCTAAAGGTGAGTTAAGCACTACTGATCATGTACCATCTTTTGCTTTCAGTCATCACATTATTTAGGAAAATAAATTTTGATACTCTTTCTTTAGCAGATCATAGATTACAGTAACTGTTCTTATCAGTGCATTTATAATGCTTCTTAGAATATTATCTCTAATCTTGTAAAGTAAAATCAAAATAAAGGGAAAATGTAGAGCAATGTGAGAGGTAGAAATTCATATCTTGGCTCATTGTGGTAGACAGCCAAAACATAGTTAAGGCTGAATTTAGATAGGTTAGAACAAGTCATGTACTTGAATGATTCCTCCACTTATATATTCAGTTTAGTTAACCATTATGTACAAATGGTTTGATTGCAAACCACATTTAATCTGGATTTGCAGTAGACTTGGTCTGAAGAGGGTTCTAACTCTATAATTTTCTGGATTGTTGAAAACCAAATCAGAAGAGAAAGTAAATAATTGTGGATGCAGAGAACAGAGTCACTAAGCCTGCATCCTGTTCCCAAGTCTGCCAACCTCATGATTTAGACAATATTCATTTTGGGCTGCTTTTATATACAGGACAGCACTTGTCAAAAGAGCTATAGGGCAGAGATAAAGTGGAAATGTGTATCTTTAAGGAAGATACAGTGTACCATCTGAAGACTAGATTAGGGGCAATAAAATGTAATGGATTAGAATACAAAATAATCAAACAAGAAATACCTTGAAGACTCCTGTCTACCTATTAAATCTTTTCTTAAAAACCACAAGAGATCAACAGATGTCATTACATTAGCATCAAATCAATTTTGCCGTCCCCCATCCTCTCCTCTTTTCTTGTTTCTAAACTAATGCAGATCTCTGAAGATCTCTAATGCTTTCATAATTTTTAGTTATTTGAGTTGGAATGTATTGAGCATAAAACTTCTAAAATGTATCATACAGCAACGTTGCTTTCTTTTGTTAATCAAATCAGAATTTCTGGGGGAAATCTCAGTTATTGAATCCTGTGCTGCATTGTTCTATTTCTATTTTTCTTCCAATTGAGTGCAGGATAGATGTTTGAGACTAATCTGTGCAGGACTAAGCAAACATCTTGCATGCCTCATTTATCTGATGGGGGAGAGCCTGTCTGCCCTGTCTCATTTTCTCTTGGTGACTTCCAGTGGGACATTGCAAAATCATGGTAATGTTGAGACTGGTTTTCCCAGCTCCACCTGGTGGAAGGACTGTAACCTGTTTTTCTTCAGGTTTTAAATATAATGGTAATATATGCATTAGAAACCTCAAGATTAGATGTGTAATGTGCTATAAAGTCCTATACTGACAGGAATCTGAAGGATTGGCTACTTTTAAAGTCTAAACTAAAATGTTTTTATCGTGTGCCTTAGGAATTTTCTATTCCATTATGGCTAGGATGAAACCATCCATACACTTTATCTTCTGTCAGTGGCTGTCTTTGCCCACTGCTGACTATGTTTATTTTTAGTAGATACTTTGTTGCTAGGCTGAAACTATCTATTTGATTGGGTGTGTCTATTTGACTGACGATATTGTGTTGTTGTTCTTAAAGATAAACAGTCCTCAGGATAGGATTGGAAGTACAATATTTTTTTTAAAGAAATCTTGAGTTTACCATTTTATTTAGACTTCTTATTACATATAACATAACTAGATTAATTTATTCATTTCGCCAACATTCTACAAATGCTTTGAAGAGGTAGAATTTTAGTACAGTAGTTACTGCTCAACCAAGTTTTGTTTCAAGCTCTGCTTAAAGTCTTATAACTTATCTCTGGTTTTGTTCTGTTTTTCAAAACTGAAGATTGTTCTCTCTCTTACCCCCACTACCTGATCCCACTCATTGGATATACCTGTTTCCTATTTATGGAAATCCCTTTTTATACATTTCTTAGTCTGTAATTAAATTGTGAACAGGGTGCAGGTGGTGGTTCTTCATATTTTTGTTGGTTTGCTTTTGCTTTTCAGAAAATATATGGTATAGTAGACTTTTTAATATCAAGACATTGGAGACTGAATATATTAAACCAAAATAATTGTGAACTATAATTATCACCTAATAATTGGACAGATTTTCTTGATAGTTTCCTGTTTCTAATGTATAAAAAATAGTCATCTGAAAAAAGACACAAACCTAAATAAGTTGAAAAAAAATCCTCAACTTTTTTTTAGTTCAAGAATAGGGTAAATCCTCTTCTATATTAACGAATGAGGAAACAATCCATGTTAAGGAAGTAGATGTACAAGGACCTCTGCAAAAATGAAAAAATGTAATAAAAGCAATCTGACCAAAGGGGGGGGGGACATTTTAAGTGCAAAATGTCATAAGAATAAAGATGACAATACCTTAAGGAAAATGCTTTCCTTCCAAGAAGTGAAAACATTGAAAATGGTTTCTAAATAATTTCTTTTAGAATTGTGAATAAAAAGATAAAGGCAGAATTATTCATATCAAGGTGTTCATATATTGAAACCCTTTCTTCACAAAATATATAGCAGGAAGACAATGCTGTGGAGACAAGCTGTGCGTGAAAGAAAAAGATAACATTCTTCCTTCAGGATACAGTGCCATTTTCAGAAGAAAAAGGAAGGATTCGTTTGTTTGTGGAGGCTGTGTTCACTTTTGTAGAGGTGAGTGTATCTGATCCTGTCCTCCTATGAAAAAGTAGGTTTTGAAAGACTCTGAGTACTGTAGATGAGGGTTTTTGACACTGTGTTCCTTGAGAACTTGATGGGATTTCATAAGAAAGGAAGGGAAAGGAAAAAAGAAAATACTCAGCCAATTGTCTATCACTAGAGCTTTACCTCATGATCCTGGATCGTTTTTTTAAAACTAATAAGTTCTGTGGCCTGAAAAATTTTGAAAACCCCTGCATAGATTAGAAACAATAAACTGATTGCCCTGCTCGCTGAAGAAGACTAAGTAGGTGTTACAAATCAGGAAGAGGGAAAACCTCTTAAAAACCTTAAAATCTTAAAAACCTCTTCGTAGAGCATGGGCTCTCAGTAAAATCATTGCAGTAGTCTGCTACCAATCAGGCTGAACCGCCTGACACCCCTGGTTTGCCAGTTAGGCTAGTTCTTAGCCTTTCAACTCTGGACTTTTCCTCTTAGCCCAGCAATAGCAAGACTAGAAAGGAAGGCCCAAAGCCCAGAATTACAGAACATAACAGATCTTGTGCCTGCTCTGAAACACAAGGGATAGCTGTGCAAGCCTACAATCTAGCAGGTGAGGGAATGTCTTAATGAGAAATGATCTGATTAAATCAATTAATTCAAATCGTTGTATAAAAAGGAATTATTAGGAAGAGGGAAATATGTGAAAAAGAAGGAAGGCAGCAATCATCCAGAATTCCAAATAAAATCAATATAGTTACCCTGGTTAAACTAGTTACTTATGTCCTCGAATAAACCCTTGAGGTAAGAACATGTTCAGAGTTCATTGCAGAGAACACTGTTCGGAAGAGATATCTACGTACTTGATAATTGATAAATAGGCCCTCTTATTCACCCACCCACCTTCATCCAGTAGAGGAATAGATATAGGAAGTGAAACTATCTATCTATCTATCTATCTATCTATCTATCTATCTATCTATCATTAAATTTATATAACCGCAATTGAACAAGAGGATTATTTTACCTACCTTGGAAAGGAAAAACACTACTGGTGGTGCACCACATGGAATGACCTCTTGCCTGAAGTGAGCAATCCATTGTTTTTAATGTCCTTGCCAACTTCTGGAAACAGAATATGACAGAACACAAAGGCTCAAACATACTGTGCTTCAGTACAACCACTTCTTTTTATGGCTATGAGACCTCACATATTTGAGTTGAGGTCTGTAAAAACGTACTTTTGACCATTGCTGTCTATCTCACATCCTTGGTATCAGATTTCCAATAATGATCTGAAATGTAGAAGTACACAGAAAGTGTTAAGTAGTGGCCATCTCAGACTTAATAAAAATCAGGTGATGGAAATGGATCAGCTGTGTGTTGAGGATGCTGACAATCAGCTACCAAGGCTGGCTTTTGTCAGCTTTGATGAACCAATATGAAAAGTGGGGTTGCATTACAATGAAAAGACTCAAAAAGAAGCAGAAGACATTGCAGTGAAGCCCGTAACCCTTAGCAGAAAAGGGTATACCAGAAACTGGAAAGTTCACCTAGCTAAAATTGCTTCTAATTTCACGCAGTGGAAAAAGTTATAAAAGAAATGTGCATGCCTCCATGTGGTGTCCATACCCATGTAGAAGGGCATAGTTTCAATAAGTAAGTAAGCAAACTATCAATCTTTGGCGGCAGAATAATAAAGACCCTATCTAGTTTTTACCAGTTGTTCCATTATATAAATGGGATAGACACTTTTGTGAAACAAAAAGTGAAATCCATCTATTCAAACCTCTCAGCTTGAGGTCAGTTCATTAGATGCTTTAGGGGTCATTGTTGTGCCACATCCAAAGTAAAGATTTGTTACCATGAATTTAGTGGTTTGGAGATAGAAGGAACTCCACTTCTTGGTTTTATTGGTCTATTTTTGAGATACACAAAAGTATAGAAACAGAAAGAAAGGGCTGCGTAAATGTTATTGAAAGGTAAAATTCTGAACTTAAAAAAAACCTATAGTATGTTTTCCTAAATTATGTAAATTGCAGTTGAATTCTTCCTAATTTGTTACTATGTTATTTGTGGTAAAGCTATGCTGTGGATTGGTATACAATAGACTCTCACTTAACCGGAACTCAAGCAACTGGCGCACTCTCAAGCAACCGGCAAAAAATCGAAGGAATAATACAAATTAAAATAAAATCAATTTCTAGCGGAAATGTGAGGAGGAGGAGGGGCGCATGCGTGTCACCCGGGGCCACTGCGTGGATCGTGTGAACACACGGTCTTCCTCGCCTGTGCGGGCCGGGGAACTGGTAAGTGTCTTAGCTAGTGCCGTAACCCTCTCCCCCCGTTCTCTGCCCTCACCCCGGCCGGCCGTGAAGAAAGGGGCGGATGCTGCCAGCTCGGCACGGCAGGCAATTCAGCTCATCGGGATGCGTGCCTAGAAGGCATAAGTCTTCTTCCTGCCACTGGGTTTGGCCACTGGGATCAGCTTACTCTGCTCTCTGCTTGTGCAGCGTCTCACTGCGCTGTGATGTCTGTGGAATCCTCCTCCTCCTCTGTCGACTTTGAGGGGTTTCCAGTCAATAGTGCAACTGCCAGTAGCAGAGTTTATGATGAAATCTGTGAGTTAGTTGACTCCGCTAACGACAACATGAATTTGTCTCGAGATGAACTCGACGACTGGCTTGCTGTGGATGAAGCTATTCCAGTAACTCATACACTAAATACAGAAGACATCATAGAAGCTGTTGTGAATCGTGGAAAAATGAATGTTGCAGAGGAAGAAGAGAGTGATGATGATGGGTGTGGTGGAAAAAGTATCCTGGCAGAGAGCTACTGCAGCATTTGAAACTGTAATAGCTTTTGCAGAACAGCAACCCTTCTTCACTTCTCAGCATGTTATGCAGCTGCACATCATGCAAAAACTGACTTAGTGTGAGAGGCGTAGGGCTTTGATTTTTCAAGAAAGCTGCACACAATTTTGCCAGTACAGCATCATCTACTGATGCAGATCCAAAACCATCCATATCCACTTCTCCTGATCCTGTCCCAGCTACATCATCAGATCCTGATGATCCTGATGCAATGTCTACCCAGTAAACTCTCTACCCCTACTGTAACAGTTTTAAGTGTGTATGTGTGTGTTTTTTCCTAAGTTACTTGAAGTTAAAAAAATTATGTTAGTGAAGTTCATTAAGTTGAAAAGTTCATTGACTGCCATTTGACTAAAATTGCACACTGCATTCACAAAGCTGTTTTTATAATAAAACTGTTACATTAAGTTTGTCTTTATTTGTCTTTATTTGCTTTTAATTACTGTATTTCTATATTAATATCAAGTCAATACAGAGTTTATGGTATGGTATGGTATGGTATGGTATGGTATGGTATGGTGTATGGTATAGGGTATAGTATTAGGCCTATTTTTAATAGTAACTCAAGCAACCAGAAACTACATTTATCCGGAATCTACCAATCCCCATGGGTTCAGGTTAACTGAGAGTCTACTGTACTTATAAAGTCCACTATTTCAAGGAATTTATGAGTACACCAATTTGCTCATTATATACATTTTATGTTCCTAAAGTAACAAAGTGATGTATAAAAAAAATCCAGCATCTTCATCCTTGGCTTCAAATTTCTAATAATGATCCAAAATGTAGAAGTCCACAGAAAGGGTAAAGTAGTGGCCATCTCAAAAATAAGCAAAGTATAGAAAAAATTCCAGACTACAGAATTTCTAGAAAATCGATATCTAACATCTAAAGATGATATTTAGAGAAATATAAAAATGGGGAGGAGGTGAAAGAAAATTGAATATGCAAGGTGGAATCGGAGAGATAAAACATAGAGACCTAAGTTGTGGAAACCTGCTGCACCATTGACCATGTTAAAGTTAATTTCATGTTTTCAAATATTTCTAGAGGTTGCTGCAATATGTTCCTTATGAACCAAATGTAGAATTTCTTTCCAGCTGTTTTATAAAGCAAGTAGGGATTCTTCAGATTTCCCTGCCTTCAGTGTTAATAGTTCAGTTATAGAAGTGGCATATGGTAGTCAAGTTTTTTCCACTTACATTTTAGCTCTTTCTAACAATTTTTAATCTCTACAAAGATTGTACAGAGTGCAATATAAAATTGAGATTATCTGAAAGATTACCAGTGGACTTTCATAAAGGTATATTAAGAATCAGTTCAAGACCCGGAAGCACCGCGTAACGGGGTGAACTCCTGTTCTCGCCCAGTGTGCCGGCCTGCCACGGGTATCAGGTTACGCAGAGTCTCTGCTGTGAGCTGACGACAGGAATGCACTCACCAGCTGTACGCTAGCAACAGATACAGCCAGAAGTCCTGCTGCAGGGAAAAGCCGAGGGAGAGAAACCAAGAGTCCGTTCACCAAAGTCAGAGTTGGAGCCAGAATACAACCGATAATCCAAAGCCAGGTCGGGGGTGGTAACAAGTAGATCAACGAGAAGTCCAAGCCAGGTCAAGGAGTCCAGAAAACAGATCAACAGTAGTCCAACCAGGGTCAAGAAATCAGAAATCAAGCCAAGATGCCGGAGTGGTCGCGAAGCCAATATACTACGTTGCTCCCACAACTCACTCACCGCTCTGCTAGTGATTTATTAGGAGATTAGGAGCTGTCATCTGAATCCTGCAAAGACTCAATGTTTCCCCTACGTAACTCCCTTGCAGCTAGCCTCGCACTTCTTCGTCTGTCCTTTAAGGCAATGCGTACACGTCTTCGTCTCTGCCCTTTGGGTGATTCTGGCGAGCTGGGAGTTCGATGAGAACCAGCTGGCTGCTGGCTAGAGGGTGGGGACAAACCACCATCCCCGGTTTGCTCCCCTGTAGCCTCAGTTGTTGGCTGCTGGCTAGAGGGTGGGGACATACCACCATCCCCAGTTTGCTCCCCTGTAGCCTCAGTTGTTGCCAACTCCCCACTGCCCTGTGGTGCTGGGTCTCCTTCTGGAGCCGTGCCTAATTCTGGGGCTTCGTCTGGTTTAGTCCCCTAGGGGTTCACCAGGGGCAGCTTGTCTGCAGACTCCTCACTGGAGTCCTGGGGCAGAGGCTGAACCAGGACACCCAGCTCCTGCCAACCTAGCAGTTCGAAAGCATGTAAAAAAACTGCACGTAGATAAATAGGCACTACTCTGGTGGGGAGGTAACAGCGTTCCGTGCACCTCGATGTTCAGTCATGCTGGCCACATGACCACGGAAGCGTCTATGAACAACGCTGTCTCCCTTGGCCGAGAATCGGAGATGAGCGCCTCCCCCTAGAGCCGGATACGACTGGAAGGGGAAACCTTACCTTACCTTTTATATTAAGAATAGATTCTATGGATATAAGCTAACAGTATCCAATTTTTGTATTCAAGGAACACACAGAAACTTTTCTGGGGCTAGTACAACCACAATAATTAGCAATTCCTGGCAATAAAATGTGCAACATATACATTAGGCATTTGTCCATGAGGGTGGATGTACTAAGCAGTCAATATAGTTTCTAATGTCTCCCCTATGCAAATTAGCAGTGATTCATTGCCCGTAAGAATATTTGTGAGGTAACAGTTATATAGTAAAAGTTATATAAACCAGCTATGTACTTCCATAAATTTTTAAAATTTATCAGTGAATATTTTTCTCTGCAGGTTGATTAAAAATTGGCAAGGCCAGTTTGAGTGACTGGCTTGGGTGCTATGAATGGATGTTTCCAGCGTTAGGAAAGAACCATAGGTAGATGGTATAGCACAGGGGTCGGCAAACTTTTTTATGCCAGGAGCCATTTTGACATGCTCGACGACATTTTGACATGCTCGAGAGCCAGGGGGCGGGGTTTGTGGGCGGGAGCCAGTCGCGTGGAAGGGGGCGGGGTTTGTGGGTGGGAGCCAATCGTGTGGAAGGGGGCGGGGTTTACGGGCAGGAGCCAATCGCGTGGAAGGGAGCGGGGTTTGGGAGCAGCACCGGCAAAGTAAAAGACTGCTATCCCTTTAAGGGACTGTTTCACGCCCAGCTGAGAGCGGGCAGTGCTCAAAAGCCGTATTTGGGGCGCCGTTTGGAGTGTGCACGGCCCCCCCAACCAGGCAGGCAGACTGCAGGTGGCAGAGGCGGCAAGGGGGGAGCCCCGGGACACTTTGGGGTGATTTCTTCGCCCCCCCCACCTCGGAAGCACAGAAGCCCCGGCGTTTGGGAGCAGCGCCGGCAACGTAAAAGACTGTTATCCCTTTAAGGGACTGTTTCACGCCCAGCTGAAAGCGGGCAGCTTATCCCAGTGCTCCAAAGCCGTCTTTGGGGCGCCGTTTGGAGTGTGCACGCCTCCCCCCCAAACAGGCAGGCAGCCTGCAGGTGGCAGAGGCAGCCAAGGGGAGAGCAGGCGGCTCTTCGCCCTGCGCCGCCCTGCCGCTCGCGTCCCGGGCCCGCGCCCTCGCCTGGATGCCGCGGAGCAGTGCCATCTCCAGCCGCAGCAGCCCCTGCAGCCGCTCCTGCACCGCCTCCGACAGCGCCGCGTCCCGGGCCAGCAGCGCCTCCCTGCCGCACCGGGCCTCGCTCAGTGCGCTCGGAGAGACGGGCCTAAAGGGGCGCAGAGGCCGGAGAGGGAGCCCCTCCGTCTCCCCTTCTCTCCCTGCCTCGCCCGCCCGCCGGGCGCGGAAGCGCAGCCGCCTTGACGTCAGGCGCTGGCGGCGCGCGGCCAAACTCGCCCAGCGCCTGGATGCCGCTCCTTACTGCCTGCCTTCTTCTCTCCCTCGCCGGCACCCACCACCCCTGCCCCACCTCCGCCCACCCTTCTCCTCCCTCCCCTGATGGCGCCGGCCATCAGAGTTTGGGGGCGGGATCCAATCGCGTGGAAGGGGCGGGGGTGAGTTCAGCTGCGGTTGAGCCACGCTCAAGGGGCCAAAGAGCCAGATCTGGCTTGAGAGCCGCCATTTCCGACCCTTGGTATAGCAGACTACTTAAATTCAAAAACATTCCTTTTAGAAGCTGTAATAAATGAATCAGATCAAGAACTGGAAAAGACTATTCACAAGTCTTTGCTGAGGGTCTAGATTGGTATGAAGAAGCTGCTTGCTCTAGCCAGAATGCAAAGGTAGGCTCCTTTAATCACAACTGACTTGAACTTGGATGAAACTGGTTGGCTATCAGGGAAAATTAAAAAAAACATGAATATAAAGAAAGCACAGAGTTCTAGAAGGACAAAGAAGATCACATGGAACATTCAACTACAAGAAAGAAGGAAAAGCATCATCTTCTGGTTTCATGTGTTCCTCTTCCTAGATCATGTTCCTATGTTCTGTTATTTGCTCCTCGAAGTTCTGGTCTAGTTGACTATAGGACTTGGCTTATTTACTAAAGTAAAATTCTTACCCTCGTAATGATTACTTGGTGAAACTTTGCCAGAATCTTAAGGCTTCTGGTAGGACACTGACAAACAATGGATTTTTATACATACGTATACAGACACACACATGCACATAAACATGTACTGTATGTGTACAGGCATATGTGTATATAGAGACAGAAAGAGAGCAATCTTCCCTGTGTTTTGAGTAGATTAAATTTGGAATCAATAATTTATGTCACTGCTAGAAAGAGACATGCAGATGGAAGAAAGAGTTACAGTTACCGTATATCAAAGGATATGATGTTCTTGTATTCAGTTCAAGCTTGTAAATAATGTCTGAAAAACTCTTGCATTGTAAATTGAATACTTTATAATGTGCTAACTATATCCTTAACCAGAGATACAGCGAAGAAAACCAATTAATCAAGATGCTGCATGGCGTTTTAGTGATTTCTTAAGTAATAGATAGCCACTCTGTCATGATAGCAGAAATTTGTGGCACTTCTAAAATAAGTACACAATCTGGCTTTGGGTTGTAAATGTTTTCGCTATTAAATATGATGAGTATGCAGTACATTTACTTTCCTAAATTACTAAAATTCCGTATTTTAAAACCTAAGTTAAAATAAGTGAAATAGCTTTTATCTTTTATAGCATATGTAAGTTTGTAAGCTGTGATTTCCAAATGTGCTCTCTTTATTATTATTTTATTATTATTTTTTATTGTCATTCTAATGATGGTGTGGGTCTAATCCTCCACTTGTATAACTTGTTTGCTAGGTGCCTATTTTGAGATGTATACTACCAATCCACCCCCATATAATAACTGGAAATAAAATTCAGGCGTGTGTTTTGTTGCCTGAGGACATATAAATGCCTTTTCTATAATATAGTACATAGGGAATACATTTTGTAATTGAATTTTAAAACAGAGAAGCAATTCTGGATTAAAGCACATTCTAAAAAATCTGTAGTTTGCTTTTAGAACCCAGGTTTCTGGTGAGTGAGTGAGTGAGTGAGTGAGTGAGTGAGTGAGAGAGAGAGAGAAAGAAAGAAAGAAAGAAAGAAAGAAAGAAAGAAAGAAAGAAAGAAAGAAAGAAAGAAAGAAAGAAAGAAAGAAAGTGGTTTAAAGATCATGAAATGGAATTCCATTTTCTGTTAAAATAAAATAAAATATGGACATCATAGTTCTGAGCACTATGTTGACTGAGCTCAAATGAGTAATAACTAAAGCCGCTTGTCTACTGGGAATGTCTTCTGCACTACGTTTCCTATTTTAATGTACTTCCACTGTGGGCTTCCTTGCTTGTAATAACTTCAGCTTTCCTTATTTGGATGTCACAGCAAATAGTTCCACCAGGAGAGAAGAGAACAGATAAATTCTTACTATGTTTATTTGGCCATTACATCTAAATTGAGTTCTAGGCTCAAGGCTAATCCTTAATAAACAGACAAAAAGTAAAAATGTGGCAAATTGTATATATCGGAGGTAGCTTAATTATTTTCTCTCTGACACTTGTCTGTTTGAATAAAAAAAACAAGCCCAAGTTTTTCTGGGCTGATGAAATGTACATACTCTACAGGTAGTCCTCATTTAGAGACCACAATTGGGACCGGCAACTCGGTTGTTAAGTGGAGTGGTAGTTAAGTGAAACCGCAATTGTGCTTATGATCTTACTTTAGCTTTCCTTTGCTTTACAGACCTGCTAAGGTTGTAAATGTGAGGACTGGTCGCAAAGTTACTTTTTCATCACCTTTGTAACTGAACGGTCGCTGTACAAGGCACAGAGAGCTCTGATGTTGCTCCTGGGATCTGTTGGAGCCACTCTCCCAGCTTAGGAATCACAGCCCCGAGTGCCCCTACCACCACTGGGACCACTTTGGCCTTTACTTATATATATAAACCTATATCAACATTGGTAGTTGAAAGCAAAATGACTGCCTACCTCTGTGATTTTGCCCACAAGTGAATATCTTGTGTTCACATCATACCATTAGGATTTTCAAGCAGCCAGGTCTGCCCATTAGGTAACGAAGGTATCATACCAAAATTCCAAATCAAATCAATACAGCCAGCTAAGTTAGTTAGTTATTATTTTGTTGAGTATGTTTTTGGGTTTCATCATTCATTCATTACAGATACTATGATTGGAGAGAGATCATCTGTCACCACATTTGAATTCTCATAAAAAGTGATCTATGACAAATTTGTATGAGTAATTCTGTCATTTGGTAAATAGAATCATACTTTTGAAAAGCATGTTTGATTTTTTTTGTATTTTATTATTGATTGATTGATTGATTGATTGATTGTGGTATTTATACCCCGCCTATCCCCTCCCTAATGGAGGACTCTAGGCGGCTTACAAGCATATATATACATTTAATTATACAATTCATAAATCACCATTTTCACCACGCGTGAGGGGAGGGGGTAAGGGAACCGACTCTTCCAGGCTCTGGACTACAATTCCCAGGATGACTTGAGCCAGCTGCTGACGTCCTGTAGCTGTTGCATCTGGATCCGTCGTCACCGCCTGCCATTCGATCTTCCTCCGATCCTTTCCTCCGGTGGTGCCGACTTCCCGACAGGACGCCAGCAAATTAGCCCACTTAAGGTGGTACCCATTTATCTACTTGCAAAGCTTTCGAACTGTTGGGTTGACAGGAGCTGGGAATAACAACGAGAGCTCAGCTCATTGCACGGGGTTCGAACTGCAGACCTTCTGATCTGCAGTCTACAGCTCAGCAGTTTAACCGGCTGAGCCACCGTGTCCCACTATATTTACTATCCTATCTTACAGTGCTGTTTACCTGTCTATATCACATAATATATTCTTTACCATTTTTATTATGTAGTTATTTTTTCTTTTAAAACTTTTTTCTTTTAAAAATATAAACAGACATTTTACTTTGGATATTTTAATCCTTTATGTGAATGTATATTTAAAAATAAAATGTCAGTGTCATTGGTATTGCTGCTACAACTGATAACCTTGCCTTTGTAAATACCCTTTTGTAAAGCATTCATAACTCAAAGGCAAATAATAGATAATATCGGATGGGGTTTGTAGCAGATGGGAGAAAGGGCATAAGGAACAGACATGGGACTGGGCTGTTCAGTGTTGACAGCACTCCAAGGCAGATTTAGCATTGTCAGACCTGGAGTCATGGGAGAGGTGGAAGGTCACAACCCACTTCTCATAGCTATCTAGAGCAAGTTAACTATTGAAGACTGTACTGGTGTAGTTTAAGTTGCTTGGTTAACTTTTAAGGGAATTTCTATCCTATTTGATCTCAGTCTTTATGAAACTTGTACAGGTTTAGCATTAAAAAGTGGAAGAAGAAACACGTTTAGAGCTAGAAAACAGTGGTTTTCAAGAGTTATAAAAACGTTTTGGAGAGTTAGACAACAAATAAATGTGGATAGTTTGGAAGGACCAAGTTACTAAAAGAAACAAAGTTTTATCTCTAGTTTAACAGGATTTTTTTTCAAATATTTTGAATAACCAGTATGCAATTGATAAGAATAAAGCTTTAATTTGCAGAACATTGAAATAAGCTTGTATAGTCTTTTAAAAACGTACAATGAGATTTATCAAGCTTGTATTAAAGTCCACAGTATTAACTTTATTCCAGGAACTTTTTTCTCTTAAAATATAGAAAACTGCACAGTACAGAAAAATATTGTGCTATTCTACCGTGTGATTGGACTTTGAAATGTACAGAATTTCTAAATTTGAACTGAATGGGAGCAGCTAGTTTAATTACTCTTATCTATTGAGTTTTGCTTTATGGCCATATGTGTGTTCAAAATTTCTTAGCAACAACATAAATCAATATTATATGTTAATAAATTAATAGATTGCTATATCTCTCATTTATATTTTTGATTCTAAAAAAATATAGAGGTTGGGTTCACACAGCATGCTTAACCAGATCAGTTACAGATTTAATGGCTGCATTCTAATAATACACTGAGCTTAGTTTTAATCTTAGTTATTTTTTTGTATGTAGCATGTTGTGTGAACTCCGCCCATTTCATTAATTTATGATACATTGTTAAAACCAGAAAATGGATTAATTCACTAGCAAATATAGTGAAACTCATTGAACTTTTTTTTTTTAAGAGTTTCAGGTTTTGAGCAATTTATTATATTCTGTTCACTATTTTACTGTGCAGGTAGTCCTCATTTAATTACAATAATTGGGACCGGGAACTCTGTCGCTAAGCAATGTGGTCATAAAGTGAAAAATCACATAATCACACTGACTTGTGATGGTGATTCCGGCAGTTCTGGTTGCAGTTGTTAAGCAAATAGTACATGGTTGTTAAGCACAACGTTGCGTGACTGCAATTTGTGACTTCCTGCCAGCTTCCCCATTGACTTTGCTTGTTGGAAGCTGGCAGTGGAGGTTGCAAATGGCGATCATGTGATCATGGGACGCTGCAACCATCATAATTGTATGCCGGTTGCCAAGAACACAAATCGGGATCACATGACTGCAGGGATGCTGTGACAACCACAACTTCGAGGACCAGCCATAAGTCTCATTCAGTGCCATTGTAACTTTGAACAGTAACTGAAGGAGTGGTCACTAAGCTAGGACTACCTGTATTCTTTTATTTACTGCTTCAGTTCTACTGTACAAGTCATGAAAAAGTATTTACAATATTATCCTGATATTAACTGATGGTCTCCAGAAGTAAGGTTACATATAAGTATCTTACATAAATGGTTTACATGAATTAATATAACTGTTAAACCTACATAAATATGATAAATTTGGCTTAAAATCACTGCTATTATTTCAGTGACAGAATGAATTGGGGCACTGGAACATAAGGAAGGTGTGAGTTGATAGCAGGGATGAAAAAGCAGGGATGAAAAAGAGTGATAGGAATTCTTACTGTTTTAATGAAAGTTTGCTTTAATATTGATAGTAGCACTTCAAAGAACAGTGACGCACAGGAGTATTATCTAAATTAGGTAACAACCAGTTTCAGTTACAGTTTGTCATGACTGCCAGTCATCCATGTGATAGCAAGATTACCAACACAGATGCGCACATTTCTTCACACACGCACAGAAGATATATAAGATGGGTGGGAAGAAGCTTAGGAAGACTCAACATTTTACAACCAATTAAGTTTTATATCAAGTTTCATGAACTGGACTAAAATGGTTTGTTATACCCCTGCTATTAACAAGAGGATTACAGTTCAAATATGATTCTATGGTTCTCTGAGCCATAGAAATGACCATTGTTTCACACAAAAATCAGTTCTATGTAAGAAGTGTAAACATGGTGTGTCAATCCTCATGTGTCATTGACAGCAAGTGTGCATTTATCACATGTACACAGCAAGAAATATACAGGGATACTACGATTTACAGATGGCACAAAATCTTTTCTAGGGTGGCCCTACCATAAGGCAGAGTTGAGATAGTTGCCTCAAAAAAGAAAAGAAAAAAGCTACTAGGAGCACAGTTGTGACAGCCTCCCAGATACTTCCTTTTATTGGAGAGCAAAACTACATGTGTTACACAACTGGCCTTTCATCCTCTTAAGATATCCTCCTGCCTTTAGGTGTGACAGGGAACCCCTGTCCCCACCACCATTGCCAGATTTTCATTTGTTTTTTTACAAGAAATTAGGAGCAGGGCACAGTGCCTCAGTGGAAGTGCAGTGCAGGAATCAGCCTGGAGTTCACAGCTCTGTAATTACATTTAAGTCAGCTATAAGGCTCATTTGTCTCAGAAGCTTCTGGAAATGGAGTTTAGCAGGCCAGGCGGGGGCTGTGCCCAGCTCAGGTGCCTCCAGCGTAGCAGCTCCTAACGCTCTTCTGCTGGAAGCTGTAGTAGCAACTGCCTTTTACAGCTTGGTGGGAGAGAGGATGCTTCTCAATTTTCAGGACTTCATTTACTGTCTACACAAGGGGCATTATGGGATGGGGTGTAGACTAGACAATTCACCAAAAAAATCTTAATTTTTTCTTGTTTATGTTGGCATGGAAGTGTAGTTTTTGTACAAGCAAATGATCTTTTTTAAATATTTTGGGTAAATGCTTTAGGGTAAATCAGCAGATTTGGAGGAGGAACAGCGTGCTAGAATTCTGTTTGTTAGAAAGTCTGGGAAATCCAGTGAGTTGTTTTTTAATCAACATTGACTAGAAAATAGTCAAATTCCATGCTACATGAGGACTAGTTCCTTAGCCCCAGGGCTGTAATGCCAAAGCCTTTAAACTGATAAAAGTCTCTAGTGAGTTGAAAATAGAGAGTATCTCAGTATGCATTGAACATAAATTTATTAAATAACCCCATTTAACTTTAAAGAGGTTAGCTGCACATACTGTGTATGAAATCCACATCTGTACTAGCTAAGGATTCCATTCCTTTATATTTCATCTGACGATCAAATTCAGAAACATATTTATTTATAAACAGTGCATAATTTCTGACTGGATGTATGAGGAAAGATGAGATAGGCAAGTTAGGAATCCTGTGAATGAATTTTGCAACAGCTTTGTACACTTTTGCTTGGATTTTTTTATTACTCTATTTTTGTTCAACAGGGTTAAGGAAGGAACCCTTTATTTGGTTCCTTAATTTTTTCCTGTGAGAAATGAACCCCGTTTCTAAACAGGAAGTGCCTGTTTGTCTGTCTGTCGCAGCAGACTGACACTGCAGAGACAGTAGCAAAGATGATAATTAGATGTATTTTGTGCTTTTAAGACAAAGAGAAGGAAAGAAGACCAGTTAATCTAACTGGTTATTGACTGCTGTTAAATAGGAAAATAATTTTGTGAGAGACAGAGACAGATAATCAGACTCAGAGAGAGAGATCTAGCCTTCTCTTTCTTATTCCAAACAAAATTTAACAACTAGACTGAACTGGCTTAATAGTACCTTAAGTGATTGTTTTATAGGGAAGAGGTCCTAGATTTCTCCAGGCTGTCCTATAAATTGTCGTAATAATAATAAGAGGAATGGAATTTGCTCATCAGTAAGCTGCATGTTTTTAATGTATATATTCTTTTTTCTACCTTATTTCACTTTACTGTGAAGAGGTAAAATATATGGGGTTTTAGCATGGCTTTGGAAGGTAATTACAGTATGAAAACAATGCTTTTGGGATTGAGTATATTGTATATCTTTTAGAAGAATGATAAAAACTTGCAAAAGCTTATTCAAGTATGTGCTTAAATTATTAAATTATGGCTACGTTCCAGTAAGGTTAAGCATTTTAAAAATCCTTTGATTTTAGTAATGAAGCATATATTATATAAAACAGAAAATGGAGCAAAAGAGCTAATGGTCAAGTTATATGTGGGTAATTTGAAAGTCAAATTTACATTATGTTGAAAATATAATTAGTGGTAACTTCCAATTAATATTTTTCCTTTTCTCTTTATCAGGACATTTTAGTTAGTAAAGTATCAGTATTTAAATTAGTGGATCACATTATTGAGCTTACATTTACAGTGGGGCAAAAAAGTATTTAGTCAGCCACCAATTGTGCAAGTTCTCCCACTTAAAAAGATGAGAGAGGCCTGTAATTGACATCATAGGTAGACCACAACTATGAGAGACAAAATGAGAAAACAAATCCAGACAATCACATTGTCTGATTTGGAAAGAATTTTTTGCAAATTATGGTGGAAAATAAGTATTTGGTCAATATCAAAAGTTCATCTCAATACTTTGTTATATATACTTTGTTGGCAATGACAGAGGTCAAACGTTTTCTGTAAGTCTTCACAAGGTTGGCACACACTGTTGCTGGTATGTTGGCCCATTCCTCCATGCAGATCTCCTCTAGAGCAGTGATGTTTTGGGGCTGTCGCTGGGCAACACGGACTTTCAACTCCCTCCAAAGGTTTTCTATGGGGTTGAGATCTGGAGACTTGCTAGGCCACTCCAGGACCTTGAAATGCTTCTTACGAAGCCACTCCTTCGTTGCCCGGGCGGTGTGTTTGGGATCATTGTCATGCTGAAAGACCCAGCCACGTTTCATCTTCAATGCCCTTGCTGATGGAAGGAGGTTTGCACTCAAAATCTCACGATACATGGCCCCATTCATTCTTTCCTGTACATGGAACAGGAACAGTCGTCCTGGTCCCTTTGCAGAGAAACAGCCCCAAAGCATGATGTTGCCACCCCCATGCTTCACAGTAGGTATGGTGTTCTTTGGATGCAACTCAGCATTCTCTCTCCTCCAAACACGACGAGTTGTGTTTCTACCAAACAGTTCTACTTTGGTTTCATCTGACCATATGACATTCTCCCAATCCTCTTCTGGATCATCCAAATGCTCTCTAGCAAACTTCAGACGGCCCCAGACATGTACTGGCTTAAGCAGGGGGACACGTCTGGCACTGCAGGATCTGAGTCCCTGGCGGCGTAGTGTGTTACTGATGGTAGCCTTTGTTACGTTGGTCCCAGCTCTCTGCAGGTCATTCACTAGGTCCCCCCGTGTGGTTCTGGGATTTTTGCTCACCGTTCTTGTGATCATTTTGACCCCACGGGGTGAGATCTTGCATGGAGCCCCAGATCGAGGGAGATTATCAGTGGTCTTGTATGTCTTCCATTTTCTAATTATTGCTCCCACAGTTGATTTCTTCACACCAAGCTGCTTGCCTATTGCAGATTCAGTCTTCCCAGCCTGGTGCAGGTCTACAATTTTGTTTCTGGTGTCTTTCGACAGCTCTTTGGTCTTCACCATAGTGGAGTTTGGAGTGTGACTGTTTGAGGTTGTGGACAGGTGTCTTTTATACTGATAACAAGTTCAAACAGGTGCCATTACTACAGGTAATGAGTGGAGGACAGAGGAGCCTCTTAAAGAAGAAGTTACAGGTCTGTGAGAGCCAGAAATCTTGCTTGTTTGTAGGTGACCAAATACTTATTTTCCACCATAATTTGCAAATAAATTCTTTCCGAATCAGACAATGTGATTGTCTGGATTTGTTTTCTCATTTTGTCTCTCATAGTTGAGGTCTACCTATGATGTCAATTACAGGCCTCTCTCATCTTTTTAAGTGGGAGAACTTGCACAATTGGTGGCTGACTAAATACTTTTTCGCCCCACTGTATTTAGAACCTGAGGACTTGTTTCAGCTGAAAGGGTGATTATAGTTTGAGAGCCAGCAGATCAGAGTGGGGGGTTCTGTGGCATGTCGTTGAACTACAAATACCAGCTTTTTTCACTTGCTGTGCTAACGGGGGCTTCTGGGAATGGTAGTTTGGACAGCTTTAGGTGCCCTTTCCTATAATACATCCTGCGTTCAGATACCAAATATTCTACTGAACGTAGAGCTAAACCTAAGTGAGGTGCAGAGAAAGTTGAAATTTGTCTGATTATTAGATAAACACTGAAGGAAACTTTAAGACTACAGTATTTCATGATTAATTGTGGGATAATGATACAAAAAGAAATTAGGTTCAGAATTAGGATATTATTAGAAACATACATCAAATATGAGCCAAAAGGAATAAATTAAAGTATACTTTGAATACTACATCACTTTATGTGTAAACATTCCAATATTTTATAATTTTTGTCGGAGCAGACTGTTACATACATTGACTGATGCTATTGAGTCTTGATTTATATGTAAAAGTACAATTTCTTCCATAATGTGAATATATTCATTCTTTTCCATTTGGGACACAGTAGTGCTGTGATAACACAAGTTTAATCAAACTAAGTGGAATTGCAGTTCATCTTTATTTCTCCTTTCTCTGCACCTCACTTAGGTTTTGAAAATTTCTACCACATCATCTAGCCGCATCATTTTTCACTTTATATTTATTGCCTTTCAGTCTCATTGAAATGTATTGCGTATAGAAGGTGGACAGGGAACTCTACAGATTTAAGCTGATCCAGGGAAACTGAATGGAGTCAATGGCCAGAAACTGACTTACATTCATTTCACATCAGAAGCCAATGGCAGTGAAAGTTGTATGAGCTGTATCAAATGAAGAGAAGGAACCATGAGGAAATAATGACCTCTTCCTGTTTTTAGCACTTATTTAAAATGAAACTAGCTGAGGTTTTAAGGCTGAGGTGAAAATTGATGTCAGTTTTGGCATGCCTAATTTTTTAGCTTATATTTTTAATATAGGGGAAATTGTATCAGAGACAGTCTTCACATTGCAGCTGCATATGATTGGAGCTGATACAGTTCTTTATTGCATTGTATTTTTTATATTTTTAAAAAAACCATCAAAAAGAAAAAAAACTTGATACAAAGATATCAGTAAGTGGACAAAGAAGTTGCAAAAGTTGTACAGTTACTGCTCAGTATATCATTGCTAAAAATTAACCATAAAAAACAGAATACATTAAGTTAGTTTTAACAAAAAGGAAAAGGATTTTAAAGAATCTCTAAGCTGAATGCCAATATCTCCACTATTTTATTATTTAAAGATAATCATCTACTGAAGAACTATTAAAAACATTAGAGGTAAATATACTTGACATTCATCTTAGAAAATGAATATCAGGAATTGTGTTTAAGTATACTGAGGTGCAATTTGTATGATTCATCTATATTAACAAAGCATTTGCTGTTTTAATAGATAATTTAAAACTTTTCAAACTTGCTTTTTGATAGCAGAAATAAGATTTTAAAAATTGGGTGAAACTTTTAAAATATAAAATAAAAGAATGCATTAACAATTATACATTATTAATATCTGTGCTTGCTAAGAAATCATGCTTAAACCCCTTAACTAAGGGTAGATACTCTAATTTTTTCCCAGCCTATGTTTACCTGTATAGGTGACTGTATGATGGGTGAAATAGTTTCCATTAGTTTTGCTTTATGTAGGGACTGTTTTACCTCTTCTATTATCCAGTTGATGTAATTAGTCCTAAAATATTTTGTAAATGTTTTTGTAAATGTTTGAAAAAAAATGTACTTCTGTGTCATTGTTTAATATTTAAAAAATGAGCCAGTTTGGTCTAGTAGTTAAGGTGCTCGGCTAGAAACCAGGAGGCTGTGAGTTCTGGTCCCGCCTTAGGCATGAAAGCCGGCTGGGTGACCTTGGGCCAGTCACTCACTCTCAGCCCAACTCACCACACAGGGTGGTTGTTGTGGTGAGAATAGGAGGAGGAAGGCGTACTAGGTATGTTTGCCACCTTGAGTTATTTATAAAAATAATAAAGGCAGGATAGAAAATTAAATAAATAAATTTAAGGTGACAACACAAGCTGTCTAACTTGCTTATTACTTGTTTTTATGACTTTCTTAAAACTTCAATAATTCTGAAGGAAATCCTCACAGGAACCTCATCCACACATCTATTATTGGCCAGGTTTCTTCAAGTGGATACTCTAGAGCAGGGCTTTCCAAAGTTTTCCCGCGGCGACACACCAACTGCCGTTGGTGTGTCGCCGCAGGGAAACCCGGAAGTGCCGCCGTTGCGGCAGCGTGCAAAAACCTGGAAGCGCTGCTGCCGCTTTCGGGTTTTTGCACTCCGCCGTTGGTGTGTCACCGCGGGAAAACCCGAAAGCGCTGATGATTATTAGTCCTAAAATATTTTGTAAATGTATCTGGTGAAAAAAAAAAGTACTTCTATGTCATTGTTTAATGATCAGCGCTTCCGGGTTGTGTGGCGACACACCAGACTGTGTGTGGCGACACACTTTTGTGTCGCGACACACAGTTTGGAAAGCTCTGCTCTAGAGATATGTTGAACTATAACTCCTACTACTTAAAACGTGAGCTATAGTTTAAAGTTTATGCATTCCATCCAAACACAAGAGAAAAATTTTTAAAATTACAAAAAGTGGTGTCTTCCTACTTTTAACAGCAAGGATACACAAATTTTTTCCATAATCAATCCCTTACTCTATATTAAACCAAAATCACATTATTTCTATAAATCATTCCATTGGCACATTATAAAAGTAACTAACTACAGTTGCTCCCTCCCCTTATATTAAAAATTATACACACACACACACACACACCAACTTCCCCCCGAAAGATAACATTTATTTAATTATTTCCATCCTACTACTATTCTATACATTCCTGTCTACTATAATAAAGATCAAACTAAAAAACATATAAATTGTCTGCAATTGTACTTGACAATACAACAATTTTAATAATCTTAATCATATTAAACCCCAAACCATCCATATAGACATTTATTATTTTTTATTATACCTTAATAATCTTAATCCAAATTGTTAAAGATAAATGAAATAAGCCAAACCCTAAAAGCAATCCAGATAAATATTCTTAAACCGTTATCCCACTTCAAAATAAACCAGAGCATTTACATATTGCCAGAATGTGCACAGAGCTTTTTCCTTAAAAAAATCAAACAGCCCAACTGCCCCCCTCAAAAACTCCGACTTCTCTTCAAGAGACCTCCTATACATAATAACCCCTCCTTTTCCATGGCGTTCCATCAGAAGATCAATTTCACTTATGGCTTGCAACTCAATCTCTCCCTTAAATTTCTCCAACTCTATCTGATCTTCATCCAACATTTCAACAGATCTCACTCTTAGAAGAGACATTTCTGTCACTGTTAAATTCCTCAGTTTCATCCATGACATCCCCAACCAGATGACACATTTTAGACCTCATATTTTCCACAATATCCTGAATGCCTTGCATAAAAACTTGGTAGGAATTAGAAAGAATCTGTTTAAAACCTTGGTGGAAGTCAGAGAAAGTCTGTTTAAAATCCTCCATGTCTCACGCAGTAGATTATGGTGCCCCCTCGGAGCTTAAACAGCGAAAGTCGAAGATATGAAAGAATTCCGAAATGTGTTTACATACAGTAAGCGAAAGCGAGATATGCAGACAGTTCCCCAGGGAAAGTAGAAGCAGAAAACTGGAAGTTCAAAACAGCTGATTCAATGTGTAGGAAAATGCTAATACTTCAAATTTAGTACAAAAATAATAACAGAGAGACAGTTATTTACTCTTAATCCTCTGTAATATTTGGATGGAAAACAAAGTCCAAAACTTAAAAAGAATTTTAAAAAAATTGATCCCAAAAATAACGATAAGCACCAAGACACCCCGCTTCTCCTTGTTGTAGAAAGCCTCTCTTAGGGTATGCATAAGGTAAAGGTAAAGGTTCCCCCCGCACATTTGTGCAGTCGTGTCCGACTCTAGGGGCCGGTGCTCATCTCTGTTTCTTAGCCGAAGAGCCAGCGTTGTCCGAAGACGCTTCCACGGTCATGTGGCTGCATGACGCACGTGGAACGCTGTTACCTACTCACCGAATTGGTACCAATTTATCTACTTGCATTTGCATGCTTTCAAATTGCTAGGTTGGCAAGAGCTGGGGCTAGTGCGGGAGCTCACTCCGTCACGCAGGGCTAGGGATTCGAACCTCTGATCTTGCAATCTTCCAATCAACAAGCCTGGCATCTTACCTGCTGAGCCACCATGCCCCTAGGATTGTTGTTGTTTATTCGTTCAGTCGCTTCCGACTCTTCGTGACTTCATGGATACGCATACTTAAAAGAAATATAAATTGGGTGATTTAGAAATGGGGTGGCCGGTCTTAGTGTCCCTTTAAGGCTAGAGCGCGGCTTGGAAATGGTGACGTCCCTGCCTCCAGGCTAGCTCTTACCAGTTGAGCACGAACACTGTTTGCGATCTTCTGGCTGCAAGCAGCCATCTGGAGGACAGATGGGGTAATTCCAGGTGTTTTCTTTTTTCTGGAAAAACACTTCTGGGCTTCAGGAAAAACCTGCCTGAGCCCGAAAAAACTGCCGCATTGTCAGATCTGCCCGCTGAGCCCATGGGCACAGCTGTTCAGTCCGCCATATCCCCACTAGAAGTCACATCCTTTTCTCTGCTTGTTGAGTTCAATTATCTAATTCTTGGTTTATATTTTTATGTTTTCCCCTGTAAATGAAGATTGCACACGAATCGATATCTAGTTGAATGCCACAGTTGTCTCTGAAATCCAGTGGTTTGCTCCAGTTGCTTCCCTGGATTGACTCATCTAATAGATGCAACATAGTTTAATGCAGAAATGCTTTGCTATGCGTGTATCAGATACTGATACCTGAGATACAACTGATGTATATTTTTAGTATGGAGGTGGTTTATCCAACTTTGCATTATTTTCAGTTGTGGAAGAATCTCCATTCTAAATATACTCAAAACATTTTTTGAGGACATTAATGTTCACATTTTAGACAGAGAAGATAGGTGGTTTGAGAGAGGGGTCAAGGAGTCCATTTATGCCAACTTGGAAAATCCTTTAGTAGAGGTGGGGGCCTCAGGCACACTCTTTCCCCTATTTTCCTTCCTGCTTTGTCTTCTGTGCCTAGGAAGATTAAGAACATTTCACAAGCTCAACAGCAGCATGGTAATCTTAACGATCCTCCTTTGGATGATAAAGGGACTTAGAAATAAACATCTCAAATAACCATGACCTAGCCCCAGGTGCAAGGTCACACAGCCACCCTAGAAACATATTTAAGGATTCCCTTACTAACTTTGCTCAGACTGAAGAAGCTTCTTGGATAAGGAGCGAAACGTTTCCACTGAGAAAATAGAAATCCAGTTGACATGATTCAAGCCACAGACTGTTCCACCTGGATGACTGAGAACCTTCATCAACATATCCCTTGTTTTATTCATTTGTACCATACTCTTTTCTTTCTCTCATTCTTCCTTTCCTGTTATATTTTCTCTAAAATGTCCAATATTTTATTTATTTATTTTATTTATTTATAAAATTTATATCACCGCCCATCTCCCTCCAGTGGAGGGACTCTGGGCGGTTTACAACAAAATAATAAAAACAGCAACACAAAATATGCATAAAATATAAAATACAGAATTATAAAACAGGATTAAAAACAAGATGAAAATCCAAGAGGCAGGGATGGTAAAATGATCTTACTTAATCTAATGTAAAAGAGGAGCTCTCTAGGGTATTAGCCATCCCCAAGAATGACTATTCTTTCCTTGGTCCCAAGCAAGGCGGCAGAGCCAGGTTTTCAGGTTCTTCTGGAAGGTCAGGAGCGAAGGAGCTAATCTCACCACCTCTGGGGGCAAATTGTTTCACAGGGCTGGAGCTACTGCAGAAAAGGCACGCCTCCTGGACCCCGCCAAATGAAACTCTTGTAGATGGGGTCCGTAGCATGCCCTCTCTGCATGATCGGGCGGGACGGGTAGATATATTGGGGATGAGGCGGTCCTTCAGGTAACCTGGCCCCATGCCATGTAGGGCTTTAAAGGTGATAACCAACACCTTGAATTGGACCCAGAAGCAAACCCAATGCAGCTCACGTAACAAGGGTGTTATATGCGCCGATCTAGGGGCACTAGCAATGGCCCGTGCAGCTGCATTCTGGACCAGCTGAAGCTTCAGGATACTCTTCAAGGGTAGCCCCATGTAGAGTGCGTTACAGTAGTCTATATGTGAGATAACAAGGGTATGAGTGACTGTTTGAAGGGCCTCCCGATCCAGGAACGGGCGTAACTGGCACACAACATGGAGTTGTGCAAAAGCCCTTCTGGCCACGACTGCCACCTGCTCTTCGAGCAGGAGTCGTGAGTCCAGGAGGACCCTCAGATTCTGCACCGGATCTGTCTGGGGCAGTGCAACCCTGTCCAGAACCAAAGATGATAATGTCCCAGATGGGGAAGAGCCATTAATCCACAGCCACTCCGTCTTACCAGGGTTCAGTTGAAGCCTGTTGGACCCCATCCAGGCCCCTACAGCCCCCAGGCACCGAGAAAGAGCAGTCAGCATCACTTACCTCATCCGGGACAGAGATGTATAACTGAGTATCATTAGCATATTGATGGTATCTTATCCCGTGGTGGCGGATGATCTTACCTAGTGGTTTCATGTAGATGTTAAACAGGAGTGGAGAGAGAACCGAACCCTGCGGCACCCCACAAAGGAGGGGTCGAGGGTCCGATCTCTCATTCCCTATCACCACCGATTGGGACCGGCCCTGAAGGAAGGAGGTGAACCAGCGCAAAACCACGCTACCCACCCCCAACTCCCTGAGCCGACCCAAAAGGATACCATAGTCGATGGTATCGAAAGCCGCTGAGAGGTCAAGGAGAGCTAGGATGGATGCACTGCCTCCATCCCGCTCCCGCCAGAGATAAGTGCGACCAATGCTGTTTCTGTTCCATATCCAGGCCTGAAACCTGACTGAAAGGGGTCTAGATAATCCGTTTCATCCAGGATCCTCTGGAGCTGCAGCGCCACCACTTTCTCAACCACCTTTCCCAGAAAGGGAAGGTGGGAGACTGGGCAGAAATTGTCCAGCACCGTAGGGTCCAGCGATGGTTTCTTGAGGGGGTGCACCAATGCCTCCCTAAAGGCAGCTGGAAATACCCCCTCTCCCAAGGATGCATTGACCATCGCCTGGACCCAACCACATGTCACCCCCTATCTGCTTTCACCAGCCAGGAGGGGCATGGATCTAGGTGACAAGTGGTGGCGTTTGCTGCTCGAGGGATCCTGTCCACTTCCTCAGATCCAACAGGATCAAACCGTTCCCAGATAACTGGGTAAATATGCTCCCCCGGTATCTCGCCAGACTCTGTTTCATGTCTGGAGTCCAACTTGGAATGGATCCGAGCAATTTTGTCCTGCAGATACGTAGCAAATTCCTCTGCATGGCCCTGAAGGTGGGTCTCAAGATCCACATTACCCAAAAGGGACCAAGTGATCTTAAAGAGGGCCGTCAGGCGGCATTCTGCGGACGCAATAAGAGCGGAGAAATATTGACGTTTCGCCGCTCTTACCGCCACAAGGTAGGCCTTAACAGCGGTCTAGCTTGTGTTCGGTCGGGTTCGGACCTTGTTTTCCTCCAGCGACGCTCTAGACGTCTCTTAATCCTCTTCAAGACCCTCAACTCCTCCGTAAACCATGGGGAGTGTCGGGTCTGATGGGCCAAGAGAGGTCGCATAGGCGCGATCCTGTCCAAGGCACCGGTCACTTCCCTATTCCAGGTAGCGACTAGTGCCTCCTCTGGACTGTGCAGCAGATCCTTGGGTATAACCCCCAGCTCCCTCTGAAACCCTTCAGGGTCCATCAGTCGCCGGGGGCGGACCAATCGAACGGGTCCAGCCTCCCTGCGGAGGGGGGTGGTGTAGAAGAATCCTAAGGTCACCAGGGCGTGATCTGACCATGACAACGGGGATAGATGCAACTCTCCCCTCAGGTCACATTGCCACTGCTCTGACAAGAAAACTAAGTCCGGAGTGAGGCCACTGTCTCTAGTCGGGTCCCGAATAATCTGGAACAGGCCCATGGCTACCATGGTAGCCATGAACTCCCGAGCCGCCTCCGAGGACTGCCCCAGGGAAGGCAAGTTGAAGTCCCCCAGCACCATGAGTCTTGGGAACTCCACTGCCAACCCCGAGATGACCTCTAGGAGCTCGGGCAGGGAGGTTGCTATGCAGCAGGGAGGCTGGTACAATAGCAACACTCCTAACTGTTCTCAGGAACCCAACTTGAAGAACAGGGTCTCACAACTGGCAACTTGTGGAGCAGGGCCCCTGAAGGCCTCTAGAGACTCCCGAATGACAACAGCCACCCCTCCTCCCCTGCCCTGAGGTCTCGGCTGGTGCCATACCGTAAACCCAGCTGGACACATTTCCGAAAGGGAAACCCCACCCTCCGGAGCCAGCCAGGTCTCGGTAATACATGCCAGGTCTGCCCCCTCCTCAATGATCAGATCGTGTATGAGGGGGCCTTTGTTATTAACTGACCTGGCGTTAAGCAACAACAGCCGAGAATCAGGCTGTTGACCAGGGCCTGGGTGTGAGCTTGGAGGGCTGGAACGCGCCACCAGTAACAAACACCGGGGGGCGCCTTCCCCAGTAATGGCCCGCCCTCCAGTTCCCGCTATAACGTCCCCGACCCGTCATCACCTTGATATGACCCGCCCTGCATCCCCCAGAGACTCCCCCCTCCAGGTGCCTCCACTCCTGGACCTCCCCTGGTTCGAAATAGGGGACCCTCCATCCAATCATGCATCCTCGTATACTCTCAATCAACCCACTAGGTCAGGGCTTTCCAAAGTGCCGCCGCTAGGGACACACCAGCAGCGGTGGCGGCGGGAGTGCGGCGGCGGTGCGCGCACGGCGGCGGTGCAGGGGTGTGTGTGGTGGCGCGCGCGCGCACGGCAGCAACACGGGCGTTCGGCAGTGCGCGTGTGCATGGCGGCGGCGGCAGCCTCCGCTAAAACACGGAAGCACTGATCCCGCGCTGCTGCTGCCACCACCATGCACACGCGTGCCGCTGCTTCCGGGTGGTGTGGCGACACACCACGCTGTGCGTGGCGACACACTTTTGTGTCGCGACACACAGTTTGGAAAGCTCTGCACTAGGTGATGGTAGTCCCTTCAGCGCACCAGCTTCCGCTCTCGGTGCTGTCGGGATCAACCAGACCTTACCATACACCCCACCACCTCCTCGGCTTCTCTCACTGGTCGAAGGAGGGGTGACTCATTCAATATAATATATATATTTTAAAAAGTTGTTAAGACCCACTTTTTCCATCTAGTAGAAGAGGAGGGGTAGCTTTGACTTGTAATAGAGTTGCAAAAGTCTAACAGTTACTTTATTAATGTCATTTTTTGTTTGTAATTGGTTATTTTTTCTTTCTTTATGTAACTCCATTCATTCATTCATTCATTTAAATTTATATCACTGCCCATCTCTCCCAATCCTGCAAACTCATGATGAGATTGTTATATGTCTAGAACCTTATTAAATAAATAAAACATTGTATAACCTGACTCTCTGATTTCAGTATTAAAAATATGAGAAAGGTTCTTTTTCAAGCTTAGCATCATCTAGTCGTCTTTTCCAGGTCCCTGTATAGAAGACAAAAAGGATTACAATAGGGCATATCCAAATCTGTTTTCTCCACTGGGGTTAAAATGCATTATTTTCCAGTACAGGGAGAAGCAGAATGAGAAATGGAGACAGTTCTCTCTTATGTAATGCTTGGCTGCTTACCTCCTCTAGCTTCATTCATCAAACAACTTGCATTTTCATAAAGAATTGTAAAAAATTATGGCTTACTATGACATGCAAACCATCCCTGAGAAGATGCAATCCAATTTAAATAATGTTAATAGTATCAAAATGACAATATACTCTGTGTGTGTGTGTGTGTGTGTGTGTGTATGTATGTATGTATGTATGTATGTGTGTATATATATATATATATATACACACACACACACACACACACACACACACACACACACACATACACACACACACACACACACACACATACACAGTATATAGTATTACTGTATTTTAATTAAACTATACTCTTCAAAAATATTCTTAAAAGAATCTGTAAACATGGGTGTGGTGAGACAAGGAAGTGTGCATCTTTATTCTCGTACCAAGATGTTCTTATGAACCATAATGATACTATTGGAAACAGTGCACACAGTTTTTCAAATTCAACTTTATTTTATTGTAGCTATCTTTTTAGAGTCACTATAATACGATTGTGAATTGACTTGAGAATTATGTAATTTCTGATCAAACTGATCAAAGACATATTTTTCCTCTGCTTACCAAGGAACCCTTGAAAAATGTAGTAGTATAGCCCTTAAATATCTATGTCATAATTCATCTTGCCTTTGATAAGCACATTGTAAAATCTGAAACTGAACCAGGAATGACTTAATCTTTACTATTTATTTAGAATAAATAACCACCCAGAGTCGTCATAGTACGAGCTGTACGAGCTGGGGCGGTAAAGAAATGTGACAAATAAATAAATAAATAAATATGTTGAGTCCTTTTTTAAAAAATGATTTAGGAGGCTTTGTAGATAATTCTCATAACTGGGCTGGAGCAAGCTCAGCTCTTGTCCCTTCCCTTACATGTTCCATTTAATTCCCACTGAAGAGATGTTGAGGTGATTGGGCTCAGGTGATAGCCACCACTATCTCTGGCCAGGTGAACTGGCTGGGAAATGCCTGTCTGTGGAAGAAAAACCATTATGTTGTTCTGTCAATAGTCTCCAGCTAAGACCAAGTCTAAAGGCTGCATGTGGGACAGATGCTTGAGCAATCTTTGGTTGCAGATGTTTTTTTTAAGCATTTTTCCAGGGTGGGATCCTCCAGCTATGTATTCCTGGCTTCTCCTAAAGTTTATTTAGTGCCCAACACATTTGCATGTAGAAAATGTACTAGTTATTCATGCTTCTGATACAGAAATGTTTTGTGATATAAAATGTAAACATTGGGTCAGTGCAGTGCTTTGGATTTTAAGGGAAAGGGTGCTTTGGACTGCATAGGGTTATGCACATGGCAATTGTTGGCAACTTATTAAAGCAGTTGAATCTCTTTCCAGGATCATATGACTTCCCTCGGCAGGTGCAGTGCATTCCTAGGGAAAAATGTATTTTGTTTAAGGAGTTCCTGAGTGGTACTACATGTGCATCTATGCAGGTTTGAAGTGCGTTTTTCTTTTCAGATCTAAAGGGCTGCACAACTTGAATAGGGTTGCTTAGTTAGAACATACAGAAATAAGTATGATTATATGAAATATAAGTAATGTTACTTATGGTACTAGTAAACAAGATACATATTTGTGACTCACTGTAGTAGAGAAGAATTGTTCTTCTGTAGAAGTTGCGTATCTACCAAATGAAATTTCTATTATGAAATAGTGTTTTAAGAATATAATATTAAATGTTGTTAATAAAATTAATAGAATTATCTTTAAAATGATGCAACCTATATTTAAGATTATCTCAATGAACATTAGGATAGGTTGATACAATGCTTTACATTTTAATGCGTGCTTAGAGTACACGTCTTTTTATTTGTGCTGTGATAAAGTATTTCTAGACAAAGTAGATTTGTGATTGTAACATCTTTTGACAAGCACATTGGACTAAAAAAGAGCATCCAACTTGGGCTTGAGGCATATGTTGCTACCGTCTGCTAGCACAGCTTCAGAACAAGTTTGCTAAGGGTCAGGTTTATGCTTTTAGATTGCAGAAGTAAATATACAATTGTATTTTCAAAATTTATAGTGTAACTCAATTTGTAAATAATTTGCTATGGTCTATCTGGCATGGCTTTTACACTGTTAGCTTAATTCAGGTTTTATGATGGAAGTGATGCCAACTTAAAACACAGTCAATAAAAGTAGTAAATTCCAAAGTGTTGGCATTTCAGCAAACACAGTATAAATGGCTTTGTGGACTGGAATTAGTATTCCAAATCAACTAAACACCTCTATTTTCAGAAGATCTGTTCTACATGCAACAGATTGAGATTTAAGTAGTAATCAAGTTTATATGAGTAAAGGTGTTTCTTTAGATCAGAGCTTTCCAAACTGTGTGTCGCGACACAAAAGTGTGTCGGCAAACACAGCGTGGTGTGTCGCCACACCACCTGGAAGCGGCGGCGCGCGCGTGCACGGCGGTCGCCATGCACGCGCGTGCCGCTGCACGCCCCGCGCTGCCACCGCATGCCCCCGCGCCGCCACCGTGCGTGCGCCGCCGCACGCCCCCCGCGCCGCCGCACGCCCCCCGCGCCGCCACCGTGTGCGCGCGCCGCCGCACGCCCTCCCGCGCCGCCACCGTGCGCGCGCCGCCGCACGCCCCCCCACGCCGTCGCCACCGCCGCTGGCGTGTCGCCAGCGGCAGCACTTGGGAAAGCCCTGCTTTAGATAGATATGTACAGCCTGTTTAAAACTTTAAATATCAAACCCAGGATTCTGAACTGACCCTGTAAATGCATAGTAGCTAGTGAAGTGATTGCCATATGTTCTATCATCTCAAATAAAAATCTGACCACTAGGTTCCGTACTGATTCCTAAATTTCTTCCCATTATGCACATAGAGATACGGAACCTGTGTGCCGGCCTTTCTGTAATTTAATAATCTCTTTCATGATTGTGTGGTGGGAAGCATCTAATTAGGTAATCCATGTACACTGATGTACAAAAATACTATAATACGTTGCCTTCTTATATTGAAAGGGTTTGTATATCCAATTAAGATTGTTGGTATGTATGAGGCTTGTTTAAAATCTCAGCATTAATCATCATCATCATCATCATCATCATCCAACTTTATGAAATTTTGTTCCTCCTGCTCCCTCAAATGACTGGCAACTTTCTCCTTTGTAATCTTTTATGCTAAGAACTTCATTTTGGAGTGCTTTGTGATTACCACCCTTCTCAAATCCTCCTTCAACCCAGTTTTTCTCTGAAGGCTTTGGAATTATTCTCATTCTTTGGTGAAAGTATAGGTAACTGAACGTTGCTTCTTGTCAAATTTTAGAGAGCCATTTTGGTCTACTGGTGAAGGTGCTGGGCTAGGAACCAGGAGTCTGTAAGTTCTAGTCCCGCCTTAGGCATGAAAGCCAGCTGGGTGACCTTGGGCCAGTCACACACTCTGAGCCCAACTCACCTCACAGGGTTGTTGTGGGGAAAGGAGGAGGAGGAAGGAATATTAGGTATGTTAGCCGCCTTGAGTTATTTATAAAAATAATAAAGGCGGGATAGAAAATTAATTAAATAAATAAATACATTTTATGCTAAGGTTACCTGTTATCTTGAAATAATTTCTGGCTCAGATATGGAGATATTTATAAAAGTTAAGAATAGGGTTAATTTGTATGTGGTAGTTTGCAAAGTTGGAGAAGAAAGCTGTAGGCTAAGATTTAAACTTTGGACATTTTAATTTTGAGACTAAATTTTTAGATGTATTAAGGCATATGTGACTTTTTAAAATTTTATGTTTATGTGTTTACATTTTTCTTTTTGTGTTCTTTGTTCTGGTCTATAACCAAACTAAATAAAACTTTCCTTAAAAAAGTAATAGTAATTTTTAATAAATACTCTATTAGCCAGCTGGCATAATAAAAACTATAATTTTTATTTTATTACTTTTTTATATTTTATTACTTTATTACTAAACCATTGAACTGTATTTCAACTTTAAATGATACTGTAGGCATCCTTGAAGATGCAGACAATAATAATTTAATAATCCAATTTATTGAAGTCTACCAGATAAAATAGAAACCTAGTTCAAACGTGACTATATAGGTAGGAGAAAAAAATTATTAATCATTTATATATCTATATATGTATGTGTGTGTATGCAGTTTTAGTTGGCTTTTGGTCCATGGACCTCTGGATGACATTCTCCCATTTTATACTTACAGTAATCTTATGAGATAGACTAGGGGTAAAAAATAGTGACTATTCCAGAGCTTTCCAAACTCTGTCGTGACACAAAAGTGTGTCGCCACACCACCCGGAAGCGGTGGCGCGCGCGTGCATGGCGGCCGCCATGCACACGGGTGCCGCTGCACGCCCCCCATGCCTCTGCACACCCCCTGCGCCACTGCACGCCCCCCGCGCCGCCGCACGCCCCCCGTGCTGCCACTGCGCATGTGCTGCCGCACGCCCCCCGCGCCGCCACCGTGCACGTGCGCCGCCGCACGCCCCCCGCGCCGCCACCGTGCACGTGCGCCGCCGCACGCCCCCCGCGCTGCCACTGTGCGCGCGCACCGCCGCATGCCCCCCGCGCCGCCACTGTGCGCGCGCGCCACCGCACGCCCCCCGCGCTGCCACCGTGCGTGCGCGCCGCCGCACGCCCCCCCCGCGCCGCCGCCTCCGCCGCTGGCATGTCTCCAGCGGCGGCACTTTGGAAAGCCCTGGACTATTCTCTAGTTTATCTACCAAATTTCATGCCTAATTGGGAATTTAAACTCAGATATCATATATCAGATCTAGCACATTTATCAAAATCGAAGTACCAAGTTCTGTTGCATACTGAAGGCTATAGCGTTTCTAGATGTCATTACCTTCTTTCCACCATATAAGTGTACAAATAAATTGATCTTTCAAGGAGTAGCTGATGTTACATGAATAGCATACCTTAGAAAGACATTGGATAGATTTTCTGTGGATTGGGGTTTTTTTTTGTGGCATGTTATCAAAAATAGTTTTGTTCATATATATATATATATATATATATATATATATATATATATATATAGTGGCAGATAACATAGCAATAAGTAAACACTTCAGGAAAGTGAACAAATATATACAGGTATGCCTCAATTTAAAAATTTATTGTTGATGCAGTATTTCAGCAATATAACAGTGAATATAAAAATGTTACCTTAACCTACTGTTATTGTGCTCTGTCAGACTTATATGAAGTCAGGCTATATGTTTCAGATACGTTATAAAGCATTCTGTGTATTATAACATCAAACTGATTCATTATAGCATCAATGAACTAATAAAACAATTTTGTGTAGCAAGTGTCAGATAAAAAATGTTAACCTACAGTATGTTTTTGAAATAAATCTCCTGAAATGAGTGTGAACCTTATTTATTTATTTATTTATTTATTTATTTATTTATTTATGCAAATTTCATGTATTTTAGTGAATTATGATTTCAAAAACTTTTGGATGAGGACGCCATAATAATTAGTTATGCATGTGGTGACAAATTTTGAATTCACTTTGTTCTTTGTAACCAACAACATGCAAATGGCAGAATTTTGACTGCCCATCACAGCCACAGTGCCTCAGAGATAGCTGTTACTGAGGAACTTCTTTTGCATCCTTTAGGTCAAGAGTAGTCGAACTGGATGTAACACCAGCTTTTGCATAAGTGGATATGTCGATTTGTCATTTAATTAAAAAAGTGGTCTCTTGTGATGGTCAAAAGTCTGTATCATGGATGTTATGAAATGAAGTTTATTTTTTTAAGAGCTGTGATTTGTGTAGCATATAGCCATGGGACTTATCTGCTTGTTTTCTGGAAGACTGCCTGTAATCTGGAAGAAGGCTAGAAAGTCAAGTATATGTTTGGAAGCAAGAAGAAAAGGGAAGGTGTTTGCTGTCATTGACTGTAGGATAGTTGTGAAGTTTGACATGCCCAGAAGCTAATGAATGCCATGTGGGGCAGCCATACACAGCATACTTCAGTTTTCATCATCTGGTGAGCCTCCAGCATGATTCCGAGACACAAGAGCTGTAACATGTCTACTTTGGTTTGGAATTGATTGATCTGTAGTACAGAACTTGCTTGTGGGATCTTCTCTTGTTATAGAAGGGCATAAATGATTGAAATGATTTCTTTAAGGAAAGGAGTGGTGGTGAAAGTGTGTGATTTGTTTATAAACTTTAATACTTAAGTAAAAAAATTTCAAAGGGCAGCTCAGCTTGTAATCTTTGACAGTTTGCTGGAAAAGACTGCATACTGTATTACAAATCTTTTAAATTACGTATTCTATAATGTATGGAGGAAGTAGGTGGCATACTGAAGTAAGACATGTTTACCTCTTGTATCTATTTTGTGGTGTGTATGTATATATTTTGTGGTGGTGGCTTGAATGGTGGTATTACAATGCTAATCAATATGATACACAAGAATTATTTAATTACAGATAGACCGAAAACCTGAGGCAGTAATAGATTGCTGTGAGGAAATGGGGAAACCAGTGAAAATTGATGAACAAATGTTACACAATTACATTAAACTAATATTGTTGATGTTCTCCCACTGTCCTAAAGTACTATAAAATTCTGGTAATACTGTTGAAAGTGTTAATTATCTTAGCTTTGAATTGCTAGCAATGCCTAAATGGAATACAATTAACAAAGCATGTAGAGCTTTTAGTAGGAGGAGGTGTTTAATGTTAACTGTTTAACCTTGTCAATAGATTATTATATTTTTTTGACATTATGACACATAGCATTATTTGTGCAAGGTTGGAAATTTAACTCTTAAAGGACTTAGATATGATTTTATTGGTTATTAATTCTGATAGGTATTAATCTCATCAAGATGTGCAGACATTTTCCTTCATAGTCTATTCTGATTTGTAGCCTTTTCTTTTCACAGCAGTATTAAATACCAAACCTTCTCTGATATGGAAGTTCATTAGAGATATGTCTTTGATGGCAGCCCTTTCAGGGCTTCAGTTTCAAATACCTTGATGTAAAGCTTAAGAAGCCATTGTGTTGTAAGCCCTCCTTGATGTGCCTTATTTAGATCTGCATAGTAAATCAGGGAAAGTAAATAACAAGGAAGCAGATGGAAGCATGAAGATAAGACCAGTGAACAATTGTATTTGTATTTTGTTATGATGTTGACAGGAGCTAAAATTCACTAATCTAGTTCAACTGATCTGCATTTCAAAGAAATCTCATTTAGCAGCAACTTGAAGGTTTGGAGGATAAAGTTCTTTTATTCCATTATTTGCTAATTTATCTGGTCAAGATTTAGCCTAGCTTACTTGAAACAGGAACCATATTACAAGTAGTTTTAAATAGTACCAAAGGAATAATGTCTAGACTATGAACTGAAGATAATTACACATCTAACGCTGAATGGGAGCATTTAGGAAATAGTGTTGTCTGTACTGAATTGCAAAATAAATGCAGATAAGGTATTTTTTCCTAAAGATTTTTCCTTAATGTCTTTTGCAAGAGGAAAAGAAAAATAATGACATTGAAATGTTTACACTTGTCAAGTATAATAAAATAGATCTTATTGAATTATTATTTATATTATGTTCCTTGTGATTCTGCTTTACCTATGTTGAATGTAACATTTTAACAATTAATGGAACATTTGTTTTTATTGCTAAATGAAAATAAACACAGTATCTTAAAACATTTTAGTTGTTAACATGATTCATGAAAAAAATAGTCTTAGATTTGTTGAGTTTCATGTATTGAATATTGTTGAATGAAAGAACCCCGCTCCCCAGTCCATGCAATTGGCTCCCTCCTTTGCCGCGTGCTGATAGGCGGGAGGGCTTCCTCTTCTGGGCTGCCTCCAATTGGCAGCTCCGGCTTGCATCCTCCTTCCACGCCATTCCCGCCAGGTTTAAAATATGGGACAAAATTGAGATTTTTATCAAAACGGGATGGTTGAAAAATGCTAAAAAAAACGGGACTGTCCCGTTCAAAACGGGACGTATGGTCAGCCTATGCATGTGGCTAGGTTTTGTGCAGCAGCATAGAAGATCCGCTGGACCTTGATGGTCCAATTTCCCACTAGTCAAACGCATTCTATGTAATTGTAATTCATTTACAATTTAGATATCACTTATTTGTAATTTTAGATGTTATACCTATATACTTTTAGTGTTTACGTTATAATTTAAATACAGACTGCACCCTGGACCTCACTCATAGATGTTAGCTAGGTTGTTTTATAAATGTATTTTCCAGGCAATTTTATTATTTCGGTCAATGACCAGCAAAATTTAAAAGAAAAAGAGACAAAGTACAATCAGAAGATACGACGATAAACTACAAACTAACAAAATATATCACATAATAATACAGCATTTACTCTGCTATTACTGTGTTAATACATTTGTTATCATTATGGGGTAAGCCTAGAACATTAGAAGTTATACAATAAGAAATTATAACATAAAAGTAAAATTGTATATCCCCTGACAAATTATCAATTAAAATATTTCAATTTAAAAATATACATTTAAAATAGGGAATTATTCTTTTGTCTGGATTTGTCTTATTTTCATTGCAGCAACACAAAATTTGGCAACTGTACATGTAATATAAGGTTTTAAATCCTGAAGTAGATAATTCACGTAAAAATTATCTGGATACCCAGGGAGTTTTTCTATTAGGGGCGCAATGTAAATAGACCTGATATCCCTATAAAATTTACAGTGTAGCAGTACATGTAAAATAGTTTCTACTTCCATTTCACCGCATGGGCAGATGCGCTCAGTTACGGGGACTTTGTTGTATCTGCCTTGAAGTAGTGCAGATTGGAGAATATTGAATCTGGCTTTAAAAAATGCAATTCTCAACTTAGGGAACGTTAGATTTAGGAGATATCTTGCTGGTTCCCATACGTCCCTGTTTATCCAAATTCTATTATGTTGTGGGAGCCTACTAAGTTCATTCTGGAACTCCATGTCCTTTATTCTTTGGGTGACTATTTGTTTGGCTTGATCATAGCCTAATGATATTAAGAAAAGAGGAGAGAGTCCATATGAAGCCAGCTTGTGTTCTACCGCTTGCTTCCAGGGTGAAGAGAAATTATCTACTAGGACTAAAGGAGTTAAACCAACTGGGAAAAATTGGATTTTTAGCCAATCATTTATCATCAGCTTCCAGGCCCTCACTTGAATTGATGGCATTCCTGTCTCGAGCCTTAACTGGACATTTGCTGTACCATTGGGTGCGGCCAAAATTAATCGCAGGAATTTTGTTTGGACTGTTTCCTGCGGTACCTTCTTCATATAAATTCCTATCTGTGCCCCATAAAGGATTTGGGCCAATGTTTTGGCCTCAAAAAGTTTTAAAGCTGTGGGTACTAATTGTCCTCCGCCAGTATTAAAAAAACGTTTAATGGCATTCATTGACCTGAGGGCTGATTGGGCTATGTAATTCTGGTGTGCATTCCAAATAACTTTTGAGTGGAAGACCACCCCAAGGTATGACCTGTTCTAATTTGTGCCCTTCTACTATCCAGGAGTGCTGCCTAGCTCTCTTAGCAAAAACTAAAATTTTTGATTTATCAAAGTTGAGGACCAAGTGATTTTGTCTACAGTATCTTAGTGTTGCTGCAATTGCTCTTTTCAATCCAGTGGGGGTTTGCGAAATTAAGGCAGCATCGTCAGCATATAGGAGAATCGGGATTTTACGCTGTGCTAAGTTGGGTGCATGAATATCCATATTATGTAAGAGGTCCACGAATGAATTAATATAGAGATTAAAAAGAGTGGGGGCAAGAATACAGCCTTGTCGCACTCCTCTCTGCACATTTACTATGCCAGAAAGGGTCCCAAGAGGGTTACACCTCACTCTTAAGGAGGAATTGGAATATAATTTCTGCATAAGGAAGAGAAGACGCCTATCAATAGTTGTATTTTTTATTTTTTCCCAAAGGACATTTCTGGATATTGAATCAAAGGCTTGTTTAAAATCAAGGAAGGCAACAAAGAGGGATGATTTCTTTTTGTACGTGTATTTTTGTACCAGATGATGGAGTACCAGTATGTGATCTACTGTTGATCTCCCTTCTCTGAAACCTGCCTGTTCATCTTGGATTATGCCCTCTGACTCAATCCAGTCTTGTAATTTAATATTTAAATGTTTGGCGTATAGCTTACTAACCACACTCAAAAGGCTAATGGGCCTGTAATTACATGGCTCGTTCAATTGGGACAATTATTGCCAACCCCCAGTCTCTTGGGATGTGACCAGTCTGGTCTATAAATGTGAACAGGGATGTTAGTACTGGTGCCCACCAACTAGAATTCTTTTTAATCATTTCAGGCATAACACAATCAGCACCTGGAGCCTTGTTGACCTTAAGAGATTCGATCAATCGAGATGCCTCTTGGACTGAAACTGGTGACCAATTCTGTACTTGCTCCAGAACAATCTGACTCACATTCTCAGTACTGGCTGGGTCAGCATATAACTCTCTGAAAAATTCCTCCCAAGCTTGAGTTGGTACCTGATTAGATGGAGGGGTCAGCGATTTTCCCAGCCCTCTGGTAATAGACCAGAAAAGGGGTGAGTCTCTTGTTCTGACTGATTGAATAAGTTTCTGCCAGGACTCCTGTAGTGCTGATTTTTTCTTTTCTTTTAAAAGAGATTTATACTGAGATTTTAAGTTCTTTAAAATATTTATTTGGTCCTCTGAGGGGAGGTTTTTACTATTTCTATAAGCCCTATTGTATGCACTTTTCATCTGAGTTTTGCTGGTAGCTTTTACTCCACGGTCTTCTCTCAGTGGAGGGATATAAATATAGTTAAAAAGGTATATTATAAAAATCAAATTTAAGAACTAGAATATCCTAAAAACTAATTGTAACTAAAATTATCAAAAAGGAAACAAAAATAGCTAAAATAAACTACATAAAAATAGTAAAATTCTTAAAAAGGCTGGAGCTTAAAAGAACACGTGTTACTTGGTTGCTGGTTGGCTCCTCCCCCTCTAAATGTATTTTAATTTTGTCTTAAATTTTATTTCATTTATTATCTATTAAGATAGATTTATATACATTCACTGAGCACTCTGCTTGTACTGGTCTATGACCGTAATAGTAAATAGAATTGAATTGCTACCTTTAGCACTCAGAATGACATAATGTTCATGTAACAACAGTTATATCAATTCCCCTCCACCACCATTCCAACACATGGGCTAGAGAGATTGCATAGAAAAAAAAATTACAGGTAGTCCTTGGGTTACGACAACAATTGGGACCGTAATTTCCATTGCTAAGTGATGCAGTCGTAAAGCAAAATATCACATTACTGCATCACTTAGTGACGGCAATCCTGGCAGTTCCGGTTGCCGTTGTACCCCCAGGACTGCGTAGGTCTTTTAGCGAGGACCTCACATGACCATGACATGGGAAGCAGTCAGAGTCCCAAGCAAGCAGACTGGTGGGTGAGAGTTATGGACCGGTGGGTATGTGGGTGCCGCAGGTAGGTGTTACAGAGCGTGGGTGGGGGATGGGTGCTGTGGGCATGTGGGCGAAAAAGTGACGGGATAGGAGTGACTTGTGACCTTCTGCCAGCTTTCCCATTGACTTTGCTTGTGGGAAGCCAGCAGGGAAGGTCACAAATGCCAATCATATGTCCGAGGGATACTACAACTATCATAATTAGAGCTGCTTGCCAAGTGCCCAAATTGCGGTCATGTGACTGCAGGGATGCTGTGACAGCTGGAACTTCAAGAACTGGTCATAAGTCCTCGTTTAGGCCTGTCGTAACTTTGGCTCAGTGGGTAAGATGTCAGGCTTGTCGATCGGAAGATTGCAAGCTCGGAGGTTCGAATCCCTAGCCCTGCGTGCGGAGTGAGCTCCCGCACTAGCCCCAGCTCTTGCCAACCTAGCAATTCAAAAGCATGCAAATGTAAGTAGATTAATAGGTACCACTTCGGTGGGTAGGTAACAGCGTTCCGTGTGCGTCATGCCAGCCACATGACCGTGGAAGCGTCTTCGGACAACGCTGGCTCTTCGGCTAACAAACGGAGATGAGCACCGGCCCCTAGAGTCGGACATGACTGCACAAATGTGCGGGGGGAACCTTTACCTTTACCTTTAACTTTGAATGGTCGCTGAACGAGTGGTCATAACCCAAGGACGTGATTAAATAAAATAACAAATTAGAAGCAACTAGTGCCACGTTTCAAATGGTCTGTAAGAACCTTTACCTCTCTATTCTGTATTCCTCTTAATAAGCTGGAACCCAACAATTATTATATTAGTAAACCTATCTACCTTTCCCATTCTTCTTTATCCCTAACTTTTTTTTTCAAAAGGAAACAAAGCTGTAATGCAAATATCACACCCATGGATGCTATGAGATCATTTAATGCAGAAGTACCAAGTCTTGCTGTTTGGTGCCCAATTCTGTGCTTACTCTAATACTTTGCATGCCCAGGTTATTCAATCAATTATTTTAGAAATCTTTTATGACTTCCCTGTTATACTTCACATTCCTTTTATAGCTAGAATTGGGATGCTGGTCTATAGCCACTCATTTGAGAATTTGTCACCTGAAATACTGGTTGACCCAATCTTTTGGGGGCAAATCAGTAGCCCAACTCATCTTTGATTGCTACTTCATGCTAATATCAATGTGCTCATCAGAAATCAAGCTAAACTCAAGGATGTCTATACTTTTATCTTCTTAAATAATACATGAACTCAAATGAAATGTATTTGAAAACTACATTTGAAGAAGAATACATTGCAGGAAAATGAACACAAAAATGTGTACATTCTTGAAATTAATATATGAAAAGCATTGTATGTATGTATGTATGTATGTATGTATGTATGTATGTATGTATTTATTATTTGGATTTATCCCTGCCCATCTCTACCATGGCAGACTCTGGGCGATTTACAATCAGAATATAAAAGATAAAACCTAGACATTTAAAACTACTATAAAAAAAAAAAATCCAGAAGATGGTCTGTTCTTAAAAGGAGGAAACCACTAAACCAACCACCCCCAGGAGGAACTATCCTTTCCTTCACTCCAGGCAAGGCGGCAGAGCCAGGTCTTCAAGGACTTCCTAAAGGCTAGGAGCGAGGGTGCCAGTCTCACCTCAGGGGGCAAGTTATCCCACAGGGCGGGTGCTATTGCAGAGAAGGCACACCTCCTGGACTCCGCTAGATGGAATTCATATATGTGGTTATAATTGCTTGCTAATATACTTGGTGGCTAGAAAGTCCTTGTTCAGTTTTAATTTTTAATCATTTCTATCTGAGATATAAACATAAAAGTTAACAGAGGGAATTTATCCAAGATTTAAATGAAATGGATATTGGATAAAATGGTAGGATGACAAATGTGATCAGTGCAGCATGTTAAACACAATTGTAGAATATGTTCAGAGAACTTCAAAATTGTGCTATGGTTTGTATCCAAAATGATGGTGCGTATGTTGAAAATTATCATACCTACAAATGGAAGAATGTCAATATGGGGTTGGGTGGTCTTACAAATTTGATCAATAAATACAGATGCTAAATGTTATATAAATTCCCTCTCTGTTACATTTTACAGATTGTTTATATCAGAGCTTTCCAAACTTTTCACATTAGCGACACACACCAACAGCGGTGGCAGTGATGGCGTGGCCTGCGGTGTCCTGGTGTGTCATGCAAAAAACCCAGAAGTGATGATGGGTGAACTGAAAGAAGCGGCACCCCCGCTAAGGCAGGGGGTGATTGGCGAGGGTGCCGCTTCTTTCGGTTTCCCCATCAGCGCTTCTGGGTTTTTGCGCAACACACCAGGACACCGCAGGCGACACAGTAGTGTGTCGTGACACACACTTTGGAAAGCTATAGTTTATATCTTATATATAGAACTGAAGTTATTAAAAATTATAACTGAACAAATACTATATCAGAAATAAAGAATATGCATACAGATTTCATGCAGTTCTTTTAAAATGGCAAATTGATGCATTTCTGTTTACACAAAATACAGCAAGGTAGATGTAAAGTAAAAAGTGCCATTTCATGGATACCCTTATAAGTTTAAGTGTATTTACTTGTGTTTCAAGTCAAATTTCACACTGCTAAGGCAGTTATCTAGATTTCTATTCTGCATTTCTGTCTTAATATTAAAATAGGTAAACAAGATGCAATTAGTTTTTTTATTGTTTTTAAATAAAAATGTGCCACAGCAATATTGAGTCGCCAAGACTCAAGTTTGACTTGAGGTCTGTGCAATGATCTGGATTTGAGGCCAAAAGGATTTGGAGTGCCCATGGGCATCCATGGTGCACCTCTCAGCACCTGCTTAATCCAAGTATATCTTTGCCTGGGATCATACACAAGACCAGGAAAAAACTTCTTAAAAGAAGGTTCTGCCAGGTGTTACATGCATGCCCAAAATTGTATTTTTTTTTCCTTAGACTTTGGAGTGCTGCACAGCCTTAGTCTTTATTTTTTTTTAATAAATAGGACTAGGAAATTTGAAACTTTGAAATGTATATGCAGATTAAAGTGGCAATTTTTTTAAAAAAAATTATTCCTATTAACTGATATTCCAAACAAGAACTTTAAGTTCACTAACACACCAAAGTGTTTTATCCATACATTACTTATATAGTACCTCATGAGTGACCTGTTCCAGTCTTTTGATACATCTAGTAGGCATAGAGAGAATTAATTAATGTGGATTTTTCTATAAATGATGTTCTGTTCTATGACAGCAAAGGTATTTGTTCCTGATGTCAATCAGTCATTTTTTGAGAGTTCAAAAGGCTTCCCTGAAGGAATATACATTGATCTGTACATATCCTAAAGTACAACAAAAGCATTGCTGGTATTGTGTAGATGAAAGTAAAAGGATGCGTGTTGAACAGCACATAGAAATATTAGAATACCTGGTGTGTGCTTTCAAAGGCACCTGAGCAAAAAAAACCTCAAAGCTTAAATGTTGACCAGCTTGTATGTTAAAGTTAACCTTATGATGAAGATAAATTAGGTTAAAGAAACCAAGAAATGAAATTATAAAGAAATAGGATTTAACTACTACATTCTGGTCTGTTTTCAGGCAAATTATCTTGAATGTAAATGATGAAAATATACTTAGATTTGATCTTTTTTCCCCCTTGTAAGAGGTTTTTGAATTGAGTTGCCTATGTGTTCGACATTTTTCATCATGACTTGGTAAACTAAATGAGATATGTACAGTGCATAATTTTCAAATAATTGATTAGTTTGGCAAAATATCCTTAAGATTAAACTGATGTACAAGGGAAGAAAACTCCAACAGTCCTTAATTAATAAATATAATTTTTTGACAGATTAATCAGAGTAGATTTTGATACTGAATACTTTTGATAGTAGACTATAAAGTAATCATTTGTGAAAAATTTGTTGGGGGCAGGGGAATAAATGCATGAAGTATTACAATAGAATAGTAACACAACACTATTATTTCAACCTAAATTACCACCTAGTTCTGAACCTTAATAATCTAGTATTATTAAGGCTCAAATGTGTTATAACAGCTTAAATTTAAGTTTAGATGAGCATTAAGCTTTGTATTTAGCTCTGTACCTCAACAAGACAATCTGGAGAGAATAATATAATTATTTCTTCTTTACCCATGTATATAACTTGTCTAAGGATGCCCCCACTTTGTTGCCTAGGCATTTGGGGTACTGTGCAACGCTTGGTGTTAGAAGGAATTGGGATCTCCTGAGGCTTGAGTTCTGCTTAGCAGGGCTTGTAAATTTGGACAGTTTTAGGCAGAAGAAGGAAGAAAAAGGCCCTTTCTCCACCCTCCATTCCACCTCCCCTCCCCTGTTATGCTGTATATTGCCGAAGTAGGCAGAAGGACCATGTTTGCCAACCCTCTGTCTGAGTGTTTTATGCTGTATTAGTATGATTCTTTTTCCGCATCCCAATCCCTCTAAATAAAGGGGGGGGGGGAAAGGAGAGCCGGTTTGGTCTAGTGGTTAAGGCAACAGAGTAGAAACCAGGAGAGAGTTCTAGTCCCGCCTTAGGCATGAAAGCTGGCTGGGTGACCTTGGGCCAGTCCCTCTCTCAGCCCAACTCACCTCACAGGGTTGCTGTTGTGGGGAAAATAGGAGGAAGGAAAATTTGGTATGTTCCCCGCCTTGAGTTATTTATAAAAATAATAAAAGCGGGATAAAAATTAAATAAATAAAAATAACTTGCCAACACTAATCTGTCCTGCAAAATGATTTATACTTTTAGATCTTGAAATTCTCTCTAATCTCCCTATTCACACAAAGTTTTTATCAATGTCCTAGAAGCACCCAAACACAGGGTCCTGGCATGTGCTTTTTAAAACATATTTCTCTTATTCTTATTTAGAAAATGAGTATTTCTTTATACCTAAAGATGCCATTACTTTTTGGAGGGAGGAGGGATTGTTTGAGTTTAGTATTAGAGGGTTATGATATAAAACAATCACAATAATAAAAATCATGGTTAAAAGTCATGATTTTCTATATTTATATAGCTAGAAGTTTTCTTTCTTGTAGAAGGTCTCAGAAGATGCTGTAACCATTTTATCTGTCTTACCATTGTCATCATATTAGCTGCTCTGGCTGGTTTGGATATTCTCATCTCATTATTTTAGGCCTAAGAAAGAACATGATTAGTGCCTTAGAGCAGAGACAAGAAACATCTTTCAGCCTGGAGGCTGCTCTTTGTCTTTTTTACCTTGCCTTCAGGCTGTAGGAATAAGGCCAGTGGTAACATTTAGGTGGGACTTAAATTTTCAGCATGATTATTTTTATCTGGGTTTGGACATAATTAAACAATAACAACAACCAAACAAGGCTTAAGGCAACCCTTTTAATTCTCCCCCCTACAGAAACCAGGAAGAAACACTTAAAAACCCAAGGTTTAAGGAACTCAGTTTTTTTCTCTTAAAGAAACCCAAACTTCTTTTTTTTTTTTAATCTGAAAATGTCAGTTCTTTCATTCCAGAGGTGATTTTGACATTTTTCTCTTTCTTTTCTGATCTATTATGTGTTTTTTTAGTTGGGATTCTGCTCCTGTGTTCTAAGACTGAACAGTGTTATAGTATATGCTTTCTGAAATTACTGACATAACAGTGCCTTCATAACGTATTGTGAGCTTTCAAAATAAAGTTGGGACTCAAACTCCTGGAGGGAAGGATGTGATATTCTACTTGCAATATATTTAAATACCTTTTAAAATATTCTTCACACTGGAGGAAATACCTGTGCCTTTCATAATTCTATTATTTATTTGCAATGTCTTACAGTATGTCTCACAATAACAAACATTTCTTTGGGCAGTTTATAGTAAAAATATGTGGTATATGACAAAAATACCCCTTTTCTCAATTTAATAAACTGTCTAAATACACATATATTTTTGTAACAATGTTGGGGAGTATGTAATCATATAGAAAATCCACAGAAATTGTTCAGTTGAGCACAGAGTAACAGTTTTAAATATTTCTTTTTTCTTTCACCATGCAGATATATCTCAATGTGTCCGAAGTGACATCATTTCTTAAACTTGGAGAGTGAACTGTTTCTTACAGAAGGAACCATTGCAAGCAAAAAGGAACACATCTGAGAAACACAGAAAAGGACACCAAAAAGAGATGTAAGTGTTTCAGAAAGACTGTAGCTTGAATCATGTCAACTATCTATTTTCTCAGGGGAAACGTTTCGCTCCTTATCCAAGGAGCTTCTTAAGGAGCGAAACGTTTCCACTGAGAAAATAGAAATCCAGTTGACATGATTCAAGCTACAGACAATTCCACCTGGATGACTGAGAACCTTCATAGACATGTTTCAGAAAGAAAACCTAAAAGGGATGTAAGTGTTAGAATGAACATTTTTTAGCAAGTGTTAAAAATATTATCAGTTACTTTGTGTTTGACGTGGAGATTGCAGTAGTAAAGTTAACTTAACATGAATAGTGCTTACAAGTGCCTATGAATAATGGAGGCAGGGCATTGGTAGGTTCTTCCTTATAGAGCTTGGGCTGTTTTAGAAAAAGTTTGGCTACTATTGAATTTAGTGGAAATTGTTGAGTGTTCCTCAAGAAAAATATTGTTACAGTTTACTGCAGTAGCTCTCCTGTTTACATGTGCATTCTTTATTTTTGAATTTGTTTTTAGATTTATAACTTACCTTTATAGAGTTCTGTTGTCTTTTTATCTTATTTTATTTTCATATAGACATTATTGTAAGACTATTTGTTATACTTTTTAAAAGAAGGTAGGTAGACTTTCTTTCTACAGGCTAATCAACAAAAATCAACAAGTTCTAATTATTTAGCTGGCAGAAATTGATAATTAAATTCAAATACAAAATAAAAACATAAATGAAATGAAGCACCAAAATAAATGTTATTTCTACAGACTCGTGTCTTTGACACTTGATTACTTTAGTTTGCCTGGGACTAAGTAATTCAAGGGAGTAGTGATTGCCTGAGAAATTTTGACTTTAGCCTGAATTGGGGGCTAAGACAGAAGGTTTGAGAATAAGTGTACAGTGAGGAAAAAGTCCTAAATTGGGTACTAGAAAAACAAGGGACCTTGGATATTATGTAGATACTTGCATCCTCCCATAAAACAGTATTTGGTAGAAAACAAAACACACAGGAAAAAAGCAAGCAGACAAGCTCACCTCGGTTGGTTGGAGATAAAAATGTGGAAAAGTGTCATTGGGAAGCCAGAATCCACCTGGAGATAAATCTTAGCTTGATTGGCCAATTAGCTGAGAAATCCACACTTGACTGGATTAGCACATGGCCTGACACCCAGGCCAGGTGTCTCCCTGGAGGTATACTTGTCACACCCAAATAGATAGTAATATGCACAGATTGAATAATGGTTCATGTTCATACTTTCTTTCCCAGAAAGAACATGTTAACATTTCCTTAGAAATAAGATTACCATCGTGACATTCTTTACCCAAAGCGCACCTCTTGATTCCTAGGATTCATGCAGAGTGACATTTTCACCTGTAGCCAAACCTTGTTCAGAGTCAGGATGATGGAAAATTAGTTTTTTAAAAAATTACGCCTCACAATATTTTGAGCCTGTACCCAGAATCAACTTCAGAAAACTGCAACAGGAGAGATTGATATCTTGGGCAGCTGTATAAATTGCATAAATAATTACTTTATAGTATTGCATTTACATTAATTGAAAATACAACACAAAGAAAGACTAGTTGCCATTCAGGGTGCACATTTTTTTGTCAAGAAATCACCATGAATGTTGCTTCTGTTGAAGCAGCAGCTTTACTTAATTGCCAAAAACTATTTAGTAAGAGATAAAACCAAGCTGCTCCTGGATTGTACAGCAGGATTTTACTTGAAATTACAGGTCTGATAACATGAAATAGATGTCCACAACTTCTGTCTGATGTTGCTGAAAATTGTCATTTAGTCAGTCTGTTCATTCCTCCCTTTTTTCACATTGCTGCTGATTCAGTGGTTAAAATGAAAGGGCCAAGAGGAATTTCCCAAGTCCCATCATAAAGTGTGGATTCTTGAAACTCTAATATAATGAACAGTAATTATATATTTCTTACTATCCAACTGCCCAAAGTTATGGAGAATTTGAGGGACTGATTGGTTAGCACAGAATGTGATGCGGTTAGATTTATAATGACATAATTGAATCAGTGATCTATCTTGCCAACTGGAAAAATGAAGACAGAAGCGGGGCGAAAAGTATAATTGTCCCTAATGCACTGGTAATCCTAGGGCCCTGGGCAGTCTGTCCTTGCCATTTGTTCTTATTCCACATTAACTCTTTCCTTCTCAGATTCTGAGATGGATTGCATGTGTTTATGTTGCTTTATCCAAGACAGAAGCAGTAATTCCAGCTGAACTTAAATATTTCCTCAAATTCATTCTGGGTAGGATGAATAGTTTTAATAACATAATCTTCCTCAATGCCACCCAGAGTCTCTGGGAGGCACTGCAATAGTAATAGTAATAGTAATAGTAATAGTAATAGTAATAGTAATAGTAATAGTAATAGTAATAGTAATAGTAAATATTATAAGGTTCAGGGGACTATTTTGAAAAGAATTCAGATTAAATAAAGTAAGGAAAGGACATAAAGCATGGCTTCTAGACTTGTTCTAAATCTTAATAATAGCTCTGCTCTGGGTCATGTGACCAGGAGGGAGGCTGGTTGGATAGGGATGCCTGGGGGGGGGTGTTTTTCTGCCTGAAGTGGCCCCTGTGTGAATTGGCTCCTTACCCCATACAAAATTTGCCCCCCTGTTCTGTTCATTTTACAGACTTATCCTACTGATGGATAGACAGACTAAATCTCAACCCCCTTTAACATAATTTCATTCCAATGTCCTCTTGGGTTGGAAAAAAATTAAAAAATGGATAAGTATTACATCCTTCTGTAACACAGCTAATTTCAATTAGGAAGTGGGTGGGGGTGACCAAACAAATCATTTTGTCAGTTCTTTATAATGGGAAATATTCACACCTCTACAGAGAATATTAATATTATAGTTGGCAGTAAGCCCAAATCTTTAGGTGAAGATGTGGGCACTAGAAAGGGAAATGATTTAATTTACTTCATTGGTAATCACTGGTGCTGAAACTTTAATCTCATCCAGAACAACAATTCTCTTGACTTTCAGTAATCTGTTCCTAATTAATTGCAATGTTTTGCTCCTAATGGAACATTTTGGATTATACAGAGAAAAGGCTTGCATGTTCATCTCATCTGAAAAAAACCAAGAATTGCAATCTGGTCAGCAGGTAAAGTAGTAAAGTTAACACAATATTGTTTACTATATTTCTCAACATTTTGAAAGCAGTAGTTTTTTCAAATTTTTTCTATGGCATAGTGAAAGCCACTCAGAAGCTGTGTTCCCTCTAATGCATGCAGTTGGGCACATGCACACTATTTGTCAAACCTGCACATATGGTAAAAAGTCCAGGGCGCACAAAATTAAATTACCCCAAAATAATAAGAATAAATTTAGGTACCATAAAACTCCATACTTGCAAGGAGTCCTGCACAAGCTTGCCGCCTTGGCTTAACTGCAGCAGTGTCAGTCCTTTGAGGGAGACCAGACAAGGGGGCATGGTGGCTCAGCGGGTAAGACGCCAGGCTTGTCGATCGGAAGATCGCAAGTTCGGAGGTTCGAATCCCTAGCCCCGCATGACGGAGTGAGCTCCCGCACTCGCCCCAGCTCTTGCCAACCTAGCAATTCGAAAGCATGCAAATGCAAGTAGATTAATAGGTACCACTTCGGTGGGTAGGTAACAGCGTTCCGCGTGTGTCATGCCGGCCACATGACCGTGGAAGCGTCTTCAGACAACGCTGGCTCTTCGGCTAACAAACGGAGATGTGCACTGGTCCCTAGAGTCGGACACAACTGTACAAATGTGTGGGGGGACCTGTACCTTTACCTTTTAGGCAGATTATTCCTCTGGAAGGAAAGGAAAAATGTTTCCATCTTTGCATAGCAGTGGTCCGAGTGTCTTATTTTTCCAATGCATATGTTTGAAGGCATTTGATAGAATAAACACAATGATTTCATATGTAAAGTTATTCCCAAATGCATATATTTTTATCACCCTTGAAGAACTACTGTATTTGTAACAGCCCTTCAAACAAAAATGGATGTCATTAAGGTCCATCACCTATAAATGCCTTACACCTCAAATATTTAATAGGGTGAAATACAAAAAGTATTAAATAACCTAGAGGGGGTGTGGTGGCTCAGCGGGTAAGACACCAGGCTTGTCGATCGGAAGGTCGCAAGTTCGGAGGTTCGAATCCCTAGCCCCGCGTGACGGAGTGAGCTCCCGCACTTGCCCCAGCTCCTGCCAACCCAGCAATTCGAAAGCATACAAATGCAAGTAGATTAATAGGTACCACTTCGGTGGGTAGGTAACAGCGTTCTGCGTGCGTCATGCTGGCCACATGACCGTGGAAGCGTCTTCGGACAGCGCTGGCTCTTCGGCTAAGAAACGGAGATGAGCACCGGCCCCTAGAGTTGGACACGACTGTACAAATGTGTGGGGGGAACCTTTACCTTTACCTTAGACAAGGAAACCAATGTTATGAATGCTAATACTACTTTTATTATAGAGTTACAGTAACAGAATCTTGCAAGTCTGAATGTGCCTCTCCTCTCCCTGCCTTTATCCTAAACAGAACTAGGAAGGGTCAAGTCTCAGACATTTTCTCCAATTACATTTCTGCTTTGGACTCAGATTTCTCTTATCTGACTATTGTCTTGGCTGAGGCTCTTCTTCCTGTTTCTCAAGTTTGTTCTCACAGCCCATTACAAGCAGAGAGGGCTACCACAAGGGAGACGGAGATGGAGCTCTGGGGGAAGGTGCCTTTTGCCTGGGACAGCAAGCAGGCAGTCCTTTCCCACCCATGCGGTTGCAGCCAACCTGTTCTGGGTCAGTCCCAGCTGGAGACACGCCAGGCACGATCCCAGAGTCTCCTGTGCATGGAGGAGTGCTCCCTCCAACAATTTTTTTCATTCCAGAAATTAGAGGGAACGTTACTAGGAAGTTGTGCACCTAGATATGTATGTAGTAATATTTTTTCAGGAAGGTTATATGGTGCTTAACATGCTTGGGGTATCTGGTTCAGGAACATAATGAGAGGTTCTTTTTTCAGATGAGAATTCTGAGACTGGCACATGGAGACTGACTTAAAACTATGCAGCCTTCTGCTTCAGTGTGTAGTGATCGAGTGCTACCAGCCCCAAACATAATTTTCAGATTATAGCAAGGATACACAGATCTGAAGAATGACAAAGTTCTTTTTCTTTTCCATTCCTTATGAAAATTCCTTGTAATCTTCTAATTTTTTTAAAAATAAAAATCATGGCGTGATTTTCTATCATCCTCATCCTTACTCGGGAATACTAATCATTCAAAAATAAAAGCAAGTGGATGCCTTTTGTTCCTTTGCCCTCCATTTTACTGATTTTGATCCCCCCCCAACAGATAGTTTATAGTCGCTGTGCAAGTTGGCTTTCAGCTGTAGAATTCTAGTTTCTTTAGACTCCCTTCCCCTAACCTTGCCTCAATTGCTACTGGCATATTTCCCTGAATTTCTTCTTAGAAAGTTTTGGGAATAGAAAATATTTCGTTCAATTTAGACATCCAAAAGCAATCCACAAGAATATGTAAAATTGGTATTGTGTTTTGGAGTGGATCTTCTTTCTTTCCAAATTGATGGATGTTCAACAAACTGAATTCAAACATTCCAGAGGGGAAAAAATGCTCATAGATTTAGTTGTGTATTTAGTCATTGTGCTTTTGGTATATATAATAGTGTTTAATTGAAGTATGGACTTCCTGGGGGGAAAAAACCCCTCATCCTGAGAAAGATACAGTGATAATGAAATACTCAAAAATTGTGTATGTGGGGAGGGACAAGAATAGTTGATTACTGGTTTGTCTGATGTGGACTAATTAGAAATGAAAACTGCCAGGGTTTTAGACAATAAACCAAAAACTGTAAATACTCATGAGCAAATGAGGGGTCGAGTAGATAGTGATAAAAAAAGTTATTAAGTACAAATGTGCAATGTTATACATGGAAGATAAAAATACAAAGATATAAATTAATATAATGTGGGTATGAAGAGATATGAAAAGATTTTGTGCATTTGTTGGGCATCAAGGAATAATGCTATTTTAGGTTGCTTTAAGAAAAGTTTTGTTTCACAGCAGTCAAGAAGTTAATGTGTTATATTGTGTTAATTATAAATCCAGTTGAAAAAAGTACTTTGAAAAGGTGAAAAATCTTTACAGGATTTCTAGGATACAGCAGGGAACCAATCTAGGTCAGAGTTGTGTACAGAAAGGGTCACACTAACCATGGAACAGTATATTAAAAGCTGCACTCAAAAATGGGTGATGCTGGAGCTTAATGAGAAATATAAAGTTAATGCCAAAACAAGTTAAAAGTTGGGTTTTAATCACCTTGATATGTTAAAAACATAATTTCACAATCACCTGTCCTAAAGAACACTCTTAAGAACTAGATGTCCGTTTCATTAATTGAAGGAGCATGACTTGATGCTACTAAACAGGTTTCCTGTAATTATTTCTCCATTACCTCCCTTATGCAAGAGATGTTGAAACATAAGGTTCTCTTGCTACCACTCCCATAGAAATGATTGCAATATTAATCATAGAAGTCATTCCAGTGTGATCTCAAATATCAGAAACAAGGAGCTTCTAAGTGTGTAAAGAATCAGTGTCTGTTGAATCAGTGTCTGTTGAATCAGACACTTTGGGTTTAGTCTCAGTGGCAAGAATAAGAACTAAAGGAAATAAATACTGGAGAAAAGAAAAGTAAGTAGCATCTGCCTTATCCCAAGTTGATTTCTCTTAGATTCTAAGTTAGGATCTTCCATATACCATGGTTGTCACCAGATGGACCTACAGGTATTGGGCACTACTGCTCATCATGGCTTTGGTCACATAACATTATATAGCAGGCCTGCACAACTCATCAGGGGAAAGGGTCACATTGATAAATTAAAAATCCTTGTGGGCCACAAAGAAATACCAGAAGTGCTGATCAGCTATTCTGCAGCTAGTGGAGTGGCAGACGTTTTGGAGCTGGCGGCAGCAGCTTTAAATTTATTACTTTTTTTAAAACGTTAGTTGGCTGTACAAGGCTATTTGGCAAGCCAAATGTTATGCAGGTCTGTTATATAGTATGGTAGGAAACAGGCCACTCTTTTGGGAGAATTTTTTTGTTGAACCCAATGAGACATATGCCTTCCATGTTTAGAACACTGCATAGATCTGGGGTGAAAAAGCTCAATTTTCAATTATAATTATATGCTGGAATTAGGATAAAAGAGAGAATGGATTGTAGATGGGGACCATGTGTCAATGTAAAGAATGATGTGAAAATTAAGACAATATTAATTTTGATCTAAAGATTCACAGGTTAATTCAAAGAGAAGAGAACATGGTGAAATTTGGATAAGAAATGACATGGGGAAAGAAGAATTAGTGATTCATAATTCAAATTTCCTTCTCACCCTTATGGGTAGTGTGTGTCTTCCTCAACATCGGGTCCTCTACCAGACGCCTGGGAGTTTGAGGGTTCTGTGCAGTATTTTAGCTCTTCCTAGCACTGCACTCTTCTGGACAGAGAGCTCTGGTGTTGCTCCTGGGATCTGTTGGAGCCACTCTCCCAGCTTGGGAGTCATAGCCCCGAGTACTCCTACCACCACTGGGACCACTTTGGCCTTCACTTTCCACATTCTCTCTAGTTACTCTTTCAGGCTCTGGTACTTCTCCAGCTTCACATACTCCTTCTTCCTGATGTTGCTGTCACTTGGCACCGCTGCATCTATCACCACTGCTGTCTTCTGGTCCTTGTCTACTGCCACGATATCTGTTTGATTGGCCAGTACTTGCCTGTCTGTCTGGATCTGGAAGTCCCACAGGATCTTAGCTTAAGGTTGTGGAGATACACACACACACACACACACACACACACACACACACACACACTATTACACACATTCTTCTATCATTATATGTATATACTTGTGTATATGTGTGTGTGTGTGAGTTTGTGTGTAATGATAAAAGAGTAGATTTAAAATGTGCAGAAGTATTTCTATATAGAATCAGAAAAGTATTATGCTCCAGTGACTACATTTACAATTCCTTCAACATACAGTAGTAGGAAATTTTATTGTGTAAAAATGCTGCATAAGAATTTCTCATATGTCATATATATTGGCCATATATATTTCTGCCTTCTTGTAAGAGATATATGATAAACAAATGGAAGCCAGATTCTGCCAGGAGTTTTCCTTAATTGGAGGTACTGGCTGGAGCTAATGAGACTCCTATCTGAGATACCTGAACGGTGCTATTTGCCTATCTCTAAATTAACAGAAAAAGAAATCATGACAAAATCTAATTTCCCATTATTGGACAGGCAAAAATAGAAAAAGCAATAGATTACCCAAAGGCAAAGGGAACACAGCAGGTTGGAGCTGGTTGGTGGGGTTTTCCTGGCTTTTCCAATTCCAATTTAGAATGCCAATAGATTGTTTTGAATAACATCCCTTAAAACTTATTTGTGGATGTGATTAAGATAGCATTTCCCAGATGAACTTTGAGACATTATCTTTTCATGCATGCTGTTGGCAGGAAGGATGAGCTTCCTACCCGGGCTACATTGTCAGTTTTATGCAGTCCTTTGTTAAGTTTGCATATAGGCAATGGCTACTGTATAATCAACTTCACCTTTTTTTGTGTCTGTGGAAAAATAAGCCTGAACAACAGTAAAGTATTTGCCAATAGTACATGCAACTTCTTATAAGTGAAATGTAAGAGAAATATACAGAAGGAAATGACATTTGGTAGTTCAACAATAGCTGCTAATACCAGCTGGAAAAGAAACCAGATCTACAGTATGTGTATACAAAACTATGAAGTGTCTTGGCTGATTTAGTTACTTATGCTACCCTAGTGTTTTTTGAGTAGCATCAGTTTTAAGACTGTTGAAATACTCCAGGAAATTTGAGAGCACTGTAAATATTTAAGACAATTTGAAAGGTTGTTCCTTATATGGTGTTTGTGGGGGATTAAGTGGTTATATTGCCTTAGGATATTTCTGTTTCTTTTCCAAAAAGTACTACTACATGTAAAAGTTGTGCTACTGGAACACATAATTACATATCTAAAACATTATACTGGCATCATGCACTCTCTGATGTTCATTTCTCTTAGAGCAGAACTGGCTGCCTGTGTTCCTCATGTAATGGTTTGCCGTCTTCTGAAGTAATGCAGATCAATTGCTTGAGGATGTATGTGGGAAGAAGTAAATTAAAGCCAGTGACACTGACAAGTGGCTGTCTTGCTTTTAGCTTTCAGGGTGTAGAGATGTAACTTGGAATAAGTAGTTTTTAATTTCTAGTAGCACTTGTTTTCCGATGCCAATAGTAATTCTTCACTTCTGAATGTATATTGAAAGCATAGAATAGCTCATACTGTCTGTAAATTTATCAAAATATTAAATTGACTTTTCTTTTAACAATCTAGGGGTATATTTGGAAAATGAAATTTAAATTGAAAGCATTTAGATAAGTGTAAAGTGTAAATGCCCGCCGGTTGTGAAGCACCCAAATTTCTATCACGTGACTATGGGGACACGATAGTCATAAGCGTGAGGACTAGTCGTAAAGTTACTTTTTTAGCAGTGTCATAACTTCAAATGGTTACTAAACAGGGCAGTTGTTAAGCGAGGAACACCTGTATGCATATTTGAATAAAATATACATATTGCATTGAAAGTGGCTCTGAAATGATAAGCTAGAGTTTGCCTTAAAGAAATCCCCCAACAAGATGAATATGTTGTATCCCCAAATACATATTTTTCCATGGGATTTGTCATACAGTCTTCCAAAAATACTTTCTAAACATTATATTTCAGTAAAACTGAAAGGTAGTTTACGTGATTCAGTGACATCCCAAAGCAAATTATTATTATTATTATTATTATTATTATTATTTAAATATGACCATATAATCTTGGTGGAATCTTCCAATATTAAAACACATTAAAATCCATTCATGGGCTGCAGTGTCTTTCTGTTATAATTAAGAGTTGTCACTAATGTATGTTTTTTTCCTCACATCATATTAAACAGTCACATTAACAGACTCCACACTTCCACTAAAAACTTATTTGCATTCTCAGTGCATGTGCAAAAATGTTCACACTAGATTCTTGAAACTCACAGTCAAGTATAAACTGTTAATCCCAGTCTTGATTTTTAGCATGCATTGTACTAAAAACACATTGCAAACTAATCATGAAGTTATACATTGATTTTTTGTTGGAGAATAAATTGAGAGTTCAGTGCTTCAGAACCTCAAGTACAGTTAGTCTAGAATTGTTAGAATAATGTTTTTTTCTTGAGCAGCTAAACTGGATTTCTTTAATTTGCAAGATTGTAAAACCCATTTATTGCATAAGTGTGATAAATAGGTTTTTTTTTTTGTTATGTATGTGCTGTGGACCCTGAAATTTGTTGTTTAGCAGTCCCATTTTCTGTCACAGTCTTGATAAAAATCATTTCTCTGAAGCTGTAGTTCACAAGGAAACTTTCATTGATCTCAGTGAGAATTTATTTATTTATCAAATTTTTATCACCGCCCATATCCCCCTAAGGACACTTCTTTCTTCCATTCTTTCTATGCTTTAACAGCCTTGATGCTGAGCTTTTATTGGTTGTTGATATAACTGACATCTCTATCCTAAAAAATTCTAACTCCCATATTCTCCATAGAAATCTAAACTAGAAATTATGAAGCAGTGCTTATATTTTCAGAAATGCTGTTCTTAAGCTATAACATGGCTTCCATGTTTCATTAATGTCAGTTTTAGAAGATAATATTGAAATGTTTTTGCTCATTTTGCAGTATTCTAATAAGTTGGATGACTTCATATGTAAAATATACAATTTAGCCTCTTGTGCTCTCCCCAGGAATTGTGGAAAATATTTGATAATATGACGAACTAATAGATGTCAGTGTGGAGCAATTAAGAAAAAAATCAATTTTTAAAAAACATGTTTGCTATATTTTTAGTACTATATCTTAATATTAAATAACAATGGGAGAATGAGTTCTACGAACAGATGGATGGCATTGCCATGGGAAGCCCCCTGAGCCCAGTCATAGCAAACTTTTACATGGAACATTTTGAAAAACAGGCTTTGGAATCAGCTCCCATTACACCAACAGTCTGGTTCCGGTTCGTGGATGACACCTTCGCATTTTGGAGTCATACTGAAGAAGAACTGGAGAAATTTCTGGACCACCTAAACGGCATCCACCCCAATATACAATTCACTATGGAAAAAGAAACTGATGGCAAACTTCCATTTTTAGATACGCTGGTCATACGCAAACCGGACCTCAAACTAGGACACAAAGTATACAGAAAACCCACCCATACAGACTGGTATCTGCACAAAAATTCCAATCACCACCCACGACAAAAGAGAGGCATGATCAAAACCTTGGTGGATCATGCTAATCGAAACTGTGAAACCAAATTTCTCAACAATGAACTTAACCATCTGAATTGGGTCCTACAGGCGAATGGCTATCCCAAGAATGAAATAAAAAGAGCCATCAAACCAAGAAAACAACATCCAACTGAAGAAAAACAGCCCCCCACAAACAAAGTATTCCTGCCCTACATCAAAGGAGTCACTGACCGCATGGGAAAACTGATGGAAAAACACAACTTTCAAACAGTCTTCAGACCCACCAGAAAAATACAACAAATGCTAAAATCAGCAAAAGACAAAAGGGACCCCCGCACCGCTGCAGGAGTATACCATGCAGCTGCGGACAAGTATACATCGGAACCACAAAACGAAGCATTCACACCAGGATAAAAGAACACGAAAGACACTGCAGATTACAGCAACCGGAAAAATGTTCAGTAGCTGAACATGCTCTCAAGCAAACAGGACATAAAATCCTATTTGAAAACACAGAAATACTGGACAACACCAAAAGCCACTACACCAGATTATACAGAGAAGCCAATGAAATTCACAAACACCAGCACAGTTACAATAAAAAAGAAGAAAGTCTAAAAATTTCCAAAACCTGGCTACCAGTCCTGAAAAACACAGCCTGCAAAAGGTCAACGAACTCAGCTCAAATACCAGGACATGGGAATACTTCTAACAATGAACATGCTAATCACACTCAGCAGCCACTCATTAACATTTCAACACAACAAAAAACCCCACCTAATCTATAATTTAGCTCTATAAATAGAAAACAAACATTGCCAAACATTGCCATTCTACCTGAGCACAGAAAGAGCGCTTCTGTCTGTGCTCCTGCCCTCTGAAGATGCTGGCCACAGATGCTGGCGAAACGTTAGGAACCACAACTTCCAGAACACGGCCACACAGCCCGGAAGACCCACAACAACCATTAAATAACAGTTTAATTTAAATTTGTATCATATTAATTTGTTAAATGAGTCGTATATATTTTAACATTTTTTTTGCTTTGAGAAAGTACTTGGTGTTTTAAATTTTTGCTAGAAAGCATGGTATTTTGTCCTTTTTTTGTTTAATCAGTTCAGCTAAGGTTAGAAACTGGTAAAAGGAGGTAGAATGTGTCCCTAAATCAAGTTTTCTTTTTCTTTTTAAGAATTTTATTGAGTTTAAAGCAAAGATAAAAACTACAGAAAAGAAAAAAACTACAAAGAAAAAAAAAGAAAAAGAAAAACTAAAAAAGTGAGAAACACAGGAAAAAAGAATTTTTTGAAGATTACATAGAAAGGTGACTTCCGACTTTCAACAGGAAGAATATACAGCAATTTCCATAATCAATCCCTTACTCTATATCAAACCAAATTCACATTATTTCTATAAATCCTTCCATTAATACATATACAAATCACTAATGCAATTGCTCCTTCCCCTTATTATATATATATGTAAATAAAAGTCAAATTGTAAAAACATATAAATTGTCTACTTTTATAATTAATAACATTACAGCAATCTTAATCCTATTTAACCTAAAAAAACCATGCAATTATTATTATACCTTATGAATACCTTATGTCTTACAAATCAAACAAACCTTAAGAAAAATCCAATAAATCTTAATCCAAATCATTAAAAAAAATGAAATCATAACATTATCAATCCAATTACACATTCTTAATTTTACCCCATCTCGAAGTATACCAAAATATTTACATATTACACACAAGGCATCTTTCTTGCAAAAATCAAACAAAAATCAAACAGCCCAACTGCCCCCCTTGAAATCTCAGACTTCTCAGCAAAATTTTTCTTGCAAAAATCAAACAGCCCAACTGCCCCCCTTAGAAACTCAAACTTCTCAGCAAAAAAAAACCTCCCACAAAGCAAAGTTTTCATTCATGTTTTAATTTTTATTGTTATTTATATTTATATTTTGATATTATTGTATTTGTAATGAGTATTAAATTTTAATGATGATCTTGTTGTAAACCGCTCAGAGTTCCCCCTTTGGGAGGAGACAGGTGGTGATAAAATCCAATAAATAAATAAATAAATAAAGAAAAGTCTCTTCTCTCCCATAACAATCCCTTAGAAAAACAGCTCTCCTTGTAAACTGCAGCTCAGACTGTCGCCTTAACCCCTTCACCACCAAAATGTAATCTTCATCTGACATTACTTCAGTCTTGCTAACAGTTCCATCCTTATCAAAATCTTCATCTTCCTCATAACATCTTCAGCCAGATGACACAGCTTAGAAGTAATTTTTTCCCCAAAGTCTCGAATAGTCTGCAAAATGGGTTGACAACACTCTAAAAGGATCTCTCTCAATACAAAAATAGTAACAGGAAGGCAATTCTTTATTCTCAGTCCTCCTTTATCTTTAGATGGGAAAACAAGCCAAAACTTAAAAATTTAAAAATTAAATCCAGAAATAATGATAAGCACCAAGAGAGTCCGTTTCTTCTTTCTGTAGAAAGCCTCTCTTAGGGTACAAAAGCTTTAAAAAAACAATAAATTGGGTGTGTCGATGAAGGTTCTCAGTCATCCAGGTGGAATTGTCTGTAGCTTGAATCATGTCAACTGGATTTCTATTTTCTCAGTGGAACATCTCAAATAACCATGACCTAGCCCCAGGTGAAAGGTCACACAGCCACCCTAGAAACATATTTAAGGATTCCCTTACAAACTTTGCTCAGACTGAATTAGCTTCTTGGATAAAGAGTGAAACGTTTCCACTGAGAAAATAGAAATCCAGTTGACATGATTCAAGCTACAAATAAATTGGGTGTTTAAGAAATGGGTGGCTGGATTTACTGTCCCTTTAAGGTCAGCATCGTGGCTCAGATATGGTGAAATCCCAGCCTTCCGGCGAAGTCTTACCCGTCGATCGCACATGCTGTCCACAATCTCCTGGCTACAACTCGCTGTCTGGAGGATGAATGGGTCGATTCCAAGCATTTTCCTTGATCTGGAAAAACGTTCTGGGCTATAGGAGAAACCAGCCTGTGCCTGGAAAAACTGCCACGATGCCAGTTCTGCCCGCGGAGGTCGCGGGAAAAGCTGCTCAGTCCACCATATTCCCACCGGAAGCCCCCTAAATCAAGTTTTCCAGTGCTTTTCTACAGTCCTCAAACTTGTAATTTTTGGTCTAAACGATGTAGTCTTATCTACTTGACTAATACTGGTCTAGGTTAACACATCTTATTCATTCTGATTCATAACATATTCATAATAGCCTAGGAATGAGAAATAATAAGAGAAGAAGGATTTCATCTAAGTAGTTCTTCAGGGTTTTCTTAATTTATTACAATAGTAGTTGTACCATCTTTATTTTTCTTTGATTTTACTTTAAGAGTAGAATGAGACAAAGTAATAAAATTAAACAGTAGCAAAAATAAAATTCATTCATTTATTTTAAATATAAATTATAAATAGTAACAATGAATTAAAAATAAATATTTTGAAGAAAAATGAAGGCTTGGTTAATATTAAGACTAAAAAAATACTGTGTAATGTGGATAGGAATAGGTGTTCAATAATTTTATTCAAATTCCTTATTAGTCTCAATTTCCACTGTATTTCTGAAAACTATTTTTTTTTCTTAAGAAATACTAAAGATGAGTGGTTGGCTTAAGATTCCTGAAATGAAAACTTACTTAATTGCTTAGAGACCTGCTGTGCACTGATGCAAGGCGATTTCTTTCTGCAGAATTCTGGCCTCTGGAGTAGTATTAACCCTTGTGGCCTTAAAGATGAAAACTCAACCCAAGTTTAAACATGGGCACGCTGCTTGTGAATTCCTATCAGTGCTAGGCTACTATACTACCTTCAGCACTGTTTTCATAAGAAAATACTAAAGAGTGCAATTGGAGTATGTAGTCTGTGGGGATGAATACACATTTTACAACTTCTATTTACTCTGTGGTGGCATATTCACAGGAGGCAATCAACCAAGGCTACCTGAGGGACCGTCTCATCCCCATAACATTGAACTGTCCCACTCGGTCATTTAGAGAGGGCATGCTGCGGACCCCGTTGGTAAGGGAATTTCACCTGGCGGGGTCTAGAAAGCGGGCCTTCTCTACGGTGGCGCCCATCCTTTGGAACATGCTACCCCCGGAGGTGAGGCAGGCCCCATCGCTCCCGGCCTTCAGAAAGAACTTAAAGACCTGGTTCTGCCGCCTTGCTTCGGATGGGGGGGGGGAACAGTTCCTCTTGGGGATGGCTGGTGCCATAGAGCCCTTTTAAATACAAACTCATCACATCTTGGATTTTATATTTATTTTAGTTATGATTGTATTGTATTATGTGTTATTTTAATGATTGGATTTTAATTGTTGGATTTTTGTAAACCACCCAGAGTCCCCCTAGGGGGAGATGGAGCGGTGAATATAAATCGAATTATAAATAAATAAAAGAAATAAAACCTTTCTCACAACTTTTAGTTGCTAATAAATTTTGTCTTCCAAAATTTTGGCATTTGGTAATTACCTATTTTGCTGCTTCTTTTTTTTTTATTCTGCAATGAGGAGTCAGAGCTCTTATTTCCTATTTGAAGCACATATTCTAAGTTTTTGCTTGGGAGTATTTTTTAATACTTTTTTACTAAGTCAAATTGCTATTTTATATTGGGGAAGCAAAGAGCTTGCAGTAATGCATTCATATCCTATATAATTTTTGTATGACTTATGAATAGTATGAATTCTATTTCTGTCTGTCATGCCATTTCTATTTTTGGGGGCATAGTTTAGGATAGAAAGATTTTTTTGTATTTTGTAAAATTTGATTGGACAATATTTGGACTTTACAGTCTTCCCTGTTTATATTTATTAAGCTTACCTCAGCCATATGAAATCAAATGGAAGCTATTTGCTTTCCTTTTTAACTAATTGTAATTTATTGTTATATTCAAACACTAACTGTGGATGTCTTCACCGTAGCTTTAGGAAAAGATGCGTGGCTCTAAAGTTTATAAATTATGATTAACCATAATTTTACGTTCATGTTAAATCATTAACCATGATGAAGAGAACAACATTGCAGTTATGATGTAATACTCTGGTATTTGATTGTACAGATTAACCTTTAGCAAAAGAAGGCAAAATGGTTATTTTTTAATAAGAATTTTATTAAGTTTAAAACAAAGATAAAAACTACAAAAAATGAAAAAACTACAAAAGGAAAAAAACTAAAAAAGTGTGAAACACAAGAAAAAGGAATTTTAAAGATTACATAAGAGAAGTAACTTCCGACTTTCAACAAGAATATACAGCAATTTCCATAATCAATCCCTTGCTCTATATCAAACCAAGATCACATTATTTCTATAAAACATTCCATTAGCACATTATAAAAATCACTAAATACAATTGCTCCTTCCCCTTATATTAAAAGAAAAAAAAGAAAAAATATTGAATTGAATTATCCATTCAATTGTATCCGATCCTTGGTGATTCCATAAGCCAGCTCTCCATGATTTCTGATCTTGTACAGCTTCTTTCAGTTGCTTTAAATTTTGGCCTGTGTCTGCTTTGATTACATCCAACCAGCGCGCTCTTTGGCGTCCTCGTCGTCTTTTGCCGCTGACCGTTCCAAGCATAATATCTTTCCCCAATGATGTTGATCTCATGACATGACCAAAGTAACTAAGTCAAAGTTTTGTTATTTTCCTTTCTAGTGACATGTCCAGTTTTATGCGCTTCAACACTTCTTTATTTGTTATCTTTGCAGTCCAAGGGATTCGCAAGAGCCTCCTCCAATACCATAGTTCAAAAGAATCAATTTTCCTTCTATCCAACTTTTTAATCGTCCAACTTCCACAGCCATAAGTAGTTATGGGGAACATGATAGTTCGGACTAGTCTACACTTAGTCGTCAAGCTGACATCCTTGGTTTTCCAAATTTGATTCATAGTCGTCATTGCTGTATGACCCAGCATGATTCAGCATTTAATTTCTTGGCTACATTCGCCATTTTGATTGACCACTGATTCTAAAAATGTGAATTCTTCCATGCATTCCACCTCATCTCCATCAATTACTATTTTGATGTTTCCATTCTTTGCAGTTGTCATGAGTTTGGTCTTTTTGATATTCAGAAAGAGGCCAAACTTCTCGCTTTCTTCTTTGAGTCTCATGATTAGGTGCTTTAAGCCCTCCTGGGTTTCTGAGACGAGGGTTGTATCATCCGCGTATCTAAGTTTATTGATGTTTCTTCTGCCAATTTTTACCCCAATTTCTGATTCGTCTAGCTCCAGTTTCCTGATGATCACTTCGACGTACAAGTTGAATAAGAAAGGTGACAGAATGCAACCTTGTCGCACACCTTTCTCGATCTTGAACCAATCAGTGTCACCATATTGAGTTTGTAGAGTGGCTTCCTGATTTACATACAGTGATTTCATCAGCTTCACTAAACGTAGTGGCACCCCAAGGTCTGCTAGGGCTCTCCATAGATTGTCATGGTCAACACAGTCGTATACGAGATGGGCAGCAGAGAAATTTGACAAATAAATAAATAAAATCTACTTTTATAATTAATAATACTATATAAATCTTAACCCTATTAAACCTAAAACCAAGCAATCATTATTTATTTATTTATTTAATTTTTATCCCACCTTTATTATTTTTATAAATAACTCAAGGTGGCGAACATACCTAATACTCCTTCCTTCTCCTATTTTCCCCACAACAACAACCCTGTGAGGTGAGTTGGGCTGAGAGAGAGTGACTGGCCCAAGGTCACCCAGCCGGCTTTCTTGCCTAAGGCGGGACTAGAACTCACAGACTCCTGGTTTCTAGCCCAGCACCTTAACCACTAGACCAAACTGGCTCTCCATTATACGTTATATACATTATATTATATTATATACCTTATATAATGTTATAATTATATACCTTATATACATTATTATACCTTATAAATCTTAAAAATGAAACAAATCTTAAAAAACAATCCAGTAAATCTTAATCCAAATCATTAAAAAAATGGAATCATACAAGCCTTAAAATCAATCCACATAAATATTCTCAAATCTTTACCCCACTTCAAAATATACTAAAGGAAACATATCTCTATATTACACACAGGGCATTTTTCATACACTAATCAAACAGCCCAAGTGCCCCCCTTGAAGTCTCAGACTTCTCAGTAAAAAACCTCCCACAGAACAGATCTGCTTCTTTCCCACAACATTCCATCAGGAAAAAAACAACTCCATTTGTAATTTGCAATTTAGACTGTAACCCCTTCAACACCAGAATGTAATCGTCACCTGGAATTTCAGCAAAAACTTCAAACTCGCTGTCAGTAAAATCTTCAGCTTCTTCCACAATGTCCTCATCCGGATGACACATTTTAAAACTAGTATTTTCCATAATGTCCGAAATATCTTGCAAAAAAGCTTGGTAGAAGTCGGAAAAGATCTGTTTAATGGACTGTTCAAGCTCGCAACGAAACTCTGAGAAAGTCTCCTTAAGCTCCTCCATGTTTCAGGCAGTAGATTATGGCATCCCCTAGATACTTGACTGGCGAATGTAGGAGTTAATGAATTAATAGAAGATCTCCAAAAGTTGTTGACATAAGAGAAAGTATGTTAACAAGCAGCTCCCAGGGAAAGTTAGCAGAAAACTGAAGATTCGAAATAGCAGATTCAACGTGTAGGAAAATATTAAATCCTTCAAATTCAATACAAAAATAATAACAGGAAGGCAATTATTTATTCTTAGTCTTCCTTAATATTTAAATGGAAAAACAAGCCAAAACTTAAAAAAAAATTAAAAATTAATCCAGAAATAACAATAGGCATCAGGAGAGATTTGCTGTAGAAAGCCTCTCTTGGGGTACATAACTTAAAAAAAATAAAATAAATCGGGTGATTTAGAAATGGGGTGGCTTGACTAAGTGTCTCTTTAAGGCTACAGCGTGGCTTGGAAATGGTGACGTCCCGGTCTCCTGGCGGCTCTTACCTGATTGTTGCATACGCTGTTTATGATTCCCGGGCTGCAAGTCACCATTCTGGAGAACAGATGAGATGATTCTGAGCAGTTTCTTTGCTGTGGAAGCGCTCCATGCCTTCAGGAAAAAGCCTGCCTGAGCCCAAAAATTTGCCGCGTTGTCAGTTCTGTCTGCGGAGCTCGCGGACACAGCTGGTCAGTCGGCCATATTCCCCACAGGAAATGGTTATCTCTTGACACCTTGAAAATAGCTGAAGGCAGGCAGAAAGCAAAAGCAACAGAGGTAGAGGAAAATTTGCCCAAGGAAACACTGAATTCAAGAGAAGAACAAGGAGGAACAAAGAATTATATCTACTGAACATAATAATCAATGCAAAGAGACGGAAAAAGTGATACATTTCAGGAAATCATAGAAATCAAGGGAATCTCTTATGCAAAGATGGAGATTATAAGAAAAATGAAGGTGTATTGGAATATAAAGATCACAAGAAGAGAATTTATGGAAGAACTGCACCCTCATCAATTAAATGAACAAAGGTTTGATCACTGAAGTATACCCATACATTTTAGAAAGCAAAGTCAAAATATTGCTAACAGCAAAGCCACAGGGGTTGATGAAATATCAGCATGAAAGCCGGCTGGGTGACCTTGGGCCAGTCACTCTGTCTCAGCCCAACTCGCCTCACAGGGTTGTTGTTGTGGGGAAAATAGGAGGAGAAAGATTAGGTATGTTTACCACCTTGAGTTATTTATAAAAATAAAATAAAATAAAATAAATAAATAAACAAAACTCCTTAAAATCTGACAAATGATGTAAAGTGCTACAAATGTTTTGTAAACAGGTATAGAAAAAATAGCAATGTAAAAGATCAATTTATATCCTAGCATTAAAAAGGGCAGTGCTAAGGAATGCTTAATCTACTGAAGAATTGCACATATCGTATGCTAACAAGAAGATGCTCAAAATTTTGCAATCCATGGAAAAATACATGGAACAAGAACTTCCAGATGTATAGGCTACCTTCATAAAATGCAAGGACACTTGAGATCCCATTGCTACTATCCAGGGCTTATGAAAAGGCAAAGTGAATTGAAAAATAATGTATGTTTTGTATTATTGATTATGCAAAAACTTTTGACTGTGTAGACAAATTCTGGATCTTAAAATATGGATCTACCTGTGATTTCATCTGTCTTTTTAAGACCTTGTATGATGACCAGGAAGCAACAGTTAGAATGGAATATGGAGCAATGGAATAGTTCAAAATTGGGCTATATGAGGAAAACACAGGCTTTCAAATTCTGTACTATAGCCTATATCAATTGAGTTGAGTTCCAGGATTCTTGTGGAGTCTATTTCCTGATTTCGTCTACCTTGAAGGGCTGACACTAAGAAGCAAGGGATATTTAAGGAACCTCTTTTTGAAGGTGAAAAAAGAAAGTACAAAAGCCGATTATGATGTCAATAGGCAAAATTAATGCAGTGCAAATAGATGAAGTTGAAGCAGTAAAAGATTTTACCTGTCTAGGGTTAGAAACTCAGGAATGGCAACTGTAGTCATGAAATAAAGAGACATCTACTTCTTGGGAGAAAGACTATGAGAAATCAAGAAAAAATATGTGCAGAGACATCACACTGACAAGAAATGTATTGTCAAGGGTATGGTTCTTCTGGTTGTAATACGTCTGTTAAAGCTGGACCATCAGAAAGGTTGAATAAAGAAGAATTTTGTATTGTGGTACTATAGAGAAAACTGTTGAGAATACTTTGAATCTCAAGAAGAACAAATCATTCTTTACTAGATGAAGTAAAACCAGACTGCTCACTGGGAACCCTAATAATGAAGCTAAATCTTAATTACACATAATTACACATAATTATGAAATATAATTCAAGAGCAAGTCATTGGAAAAAGACCTTGATGCATGGAAAAACAGCAGGCAATTAAAAAAGAGACCAAAAGAAGATAAGGCAGTTAGATTATATCATTGATGACACAAGGATGAGTTTACAAGAACTCAAAGAGGCAATTACTAATGAACAATTGTGGTAAAATAATATCTATCAGATCATGAAGAGTCAAAAGTGATGGAACAATACATGACTATATATGTTGTTAGCTAAGAATAAGCTGCATTGAATATACTAGGACTCCTGAACAAACAGTTTATGAGAAACTAAAGTAGTTTAAAGAAAGTTAAATGAGAAAGTTAAATGAGATGGTGCAAATAATTTGTAGCAGCTCTATAGATTTTAAGTAGATTAAAAATATTGAAAATATTCTATAGTGAAATCATTCATACACACACACACACACACACACACACACTAAAAATACAGCCTTTTTTCTTTAGCAGAGCTTACATCTAGATAAGTGCATATAGTAACATTGTTTCATACAGCAATCCTATATACACTAACCTGGAAGTGAATCCTGATAAATTCCACAGGATTTCTGAATAGGCATACTGTATATGCAATTGTGCTGTTATAGTGTTATCTATTGTTACTTAGGAGTAAGTTCTATTGATTATATAGAGGCTTTTTTCTTAGTAAATATATATAGAACTAGACTATCAATTGTAGCTAAATATGGAACATAAAAATATTGACAATGTATTTATTTGAAGCATCCATTCTATTTTATGACATTCATAAGCAAACAACTTCATTTAGAGAAGTTTCAGGAGTGATTATAAATCAATAAATATACATACATACATACATGTTTTCTGAAGAATAATTTAGAGCTTTTGAATTCTGAATTATCTTTTGATTTCAAGAACTGATAGGGATAGTGAGCCAGTTTGGTCTAGTGCTTAAGGCAACGGGCTAGAAACCAGGAGACTGAGAGTTCTAGTCCCGCCTTAGGCATGAAAGCCGGCTGGGTGACCTTGGGCCAATTGCACACTCTCAGCCCTAGGAAGGAGCCAATGGCAAACCAGGAGACTGTGAGTTCTAGTCCCGCCTTAGGCATGAAAGCCGGCTGGGTGGCTTGGGCCAGTCCTTGTCTCTCAGCCCTAGGAAGGAGCCAATGGCAAACCAGGAGACTGAGAGTTCTAGTCCCGCCTTAGGCATGAAAGCCGGCTGGGTGACCTTGGGCCAGTCCCTCTCTCTTAGCCCAGATCACCTCACAGGGTTGTTGTGGGGAAAATAGGAGGAAGGAGTATTAGGTACGTTCGCCGCCTTGAGTTATTTATAAAAATAATAAAGGCGGGATATAAAATATAAAATAAATAAAATAAATATTTCACTGAAATACAGTATAAACCCCAGCTTTGAAGGAGGGATTTCCATGGCACCCAATGTAGGAAAAAAGGGGTTAGTTTTTTAAGAACCTTTAAATTAAATATAAAATGTTATTTAACCTTTCCTCCAGTTTTAGGATTTTATGTTCATAATCAGGACCAGTCTTACCATTAGATGGAATGAAAGGATTACTTCAAGCAGTAGATTTGGGATATTAACAAAGGACAGGAATTTTTTAGTTATTTTATTTGTTACTTCTTTTTTTTTAACTGTGAGAGTTGGGGAGAAGGATTTGTTGTATTTTCTGTTTCAGGTGTCCAAACAACTTGCTTAATTTTAAGTCTTTGATGTGGATTTGCTTCCAGTCAGGTATAGTCAGCTAAATGTCTCATAGTATAGTCCTGTTTGTGCCAATCCTAGGACATAGTGTTTAGAATTGCAAGTGGAGTGAAACTGAACTGTATGTAAAGTCTGAATCTCAAATTTATTTCTGATCTAAGTCCATTTTTATATAATGACTGCTATTTCAGACTGGCAGACAATTCTAGAATATTTGAAAGACTTTATTTTGAGAGAGCAGAAATTAATTCCTTTAATTTTTAAAATGATTTTTGGTGTGGATATGATCAAACAACAGTCTTCAGGTTAAGAAAATGCTACCTCTTAAACGACATTAAAACTCAACCATCAAGGTTTGCTTTTCGAGTTTGGAGACTTCCACAGAATGCAACATTTGAAATGCAAATAAAGAAGGTAGAAATGGTAGACAGGAGTATTTGCTCTCTTCCTTTCTGATTTTCTGAAATGGCCGAGTCTTTTTCTAAGTGCCCCAAATGTGCAGTGTGATTTTATGCAGGGGCACTCAGCATCTCCAAATGAAATAAGACAATGAGATAAAAGGACTCAAGCAATAGTGGGATGCCTACCCTTAAGAAGGGGAGCATTAGTTGTCCAAGCAGTCCATATGTTGTGCAGGCCTGACTAAACTAATCAAGAGAAGCTTTCCCTATGTGCCGTTGCATACTATTTAATTACATAGTATGTTGCATTATACAGAACAATGACTTAAGTTACAGAAACTTTGCTATGCTAATGGAAATCTTCAGTTCTTTTGATCAGGCATGTTCAGGCTTTTCTTTCAAGAATAATTATGATTTTAAAAGGAAATGTTAGCTTTTAGAAATGTTAAAAGGGCAGTTCTGCTGATCATTTTGATTTCTCTCATTTGAAAAAAAGATGTAAGGCAGTGACTAAGAGGGACAAATAGAGGTTTTTCCTTGATGTTTCTAAAAATAAGTTTTAAAAAGTAAACTTTAAACTTCTTTGATAATATTTTTCTTGTGCTCATTTTTTGTTTTATTTTTAATATACCATTGTTTGTAAACCTCAAGGGGAAAAAAGATGCAACACTTCTATAACATTAAATTTGAGAGATAATTACACTTGGCAGTTCCTGTTTGCAGCAATGCTCGAAATGCTGAAGGCCTTTGTACAGTTCAAAGAGCACATTCCACAGATCTAGCAGTTGTCAGTTGCCTGAAGGGATAATCTGAATTCTTAAGAAAAAAAATGCAATGGATTACAGTGAATACATTCTGCATTTGGCTCTGTGTTCAGCTCTTCCTAAATACTCGTTCACCTTTTAAAAGCTTTAATCAGATGATGAAGGAATATATCATTGTGCCGTAACCTCATAACCTTTATTGTGTGATTTATTATTTGTTTAGTTGGAATTATACAGTATGTTCTACCCTAAGCCTGAGGTTGATATTGAGCAAATATTTAGAAACTCTCTTTGATGAATGAAAGATCAATATAACCTATTATACTACTTACATTTATTATCAAAAATATTGTTTATTACTCTGTTATCTGAGCCTTATGAGTGATTAAACTAAAGTTGTAGTTTACAGGATTATGTGTATATTTTACAGTATGGTACAGGAAGCCAAATATATACCAAGGGCAGAAGGAAGACATACATGCTCTACAGAAATTGATGTCTGATTATGGTGCACAGTATCTGTCTATATATTAATGGTAGTATCTTTATTTTGGTCACTAATCAGCATTTTATTTTATGTAAGGGTTGCAGAGTTCAGATATTTTCTAGTCGATTGATAGAAATAAAATGGATTAAACTACAAAACACTATAAATACAACTTGTAGAATACTAAAAAAATTAAAGCACTAAATAAACTCCTATGAAGTCCCTCCTTGAGGGAGAGATGAGCGGTCATAGAAATTTAATAAATAATAATTAATAATAATAATAAACTGCTTTGTTAACAAAACACTGAAGTACTGAAATACTAACAGAATACTCCTTCCTTCCTCCCTCCCTCCCTCCTTCCTATGATGCATAGTTCAGATGTATAACAAATTTAGAAAGTAATATATATATTTCTCAGCTAGAATTTTACTCACTTTACATGTAAGTTCAATAATAATATTATTATTAATAATAATAATTAGCTCACTTTACATGTAAGAATAATAATAATAATAATAATAATAATAATAATAATAATATAATAATCCCCTTGAATATAAATATTATGGAGTTACAACTTTACTCCTGGGGTGAAAACTATATGAATTGTAACTCTTTTAATTTTTCATGTCAACTAATAATAATTTTATAAGGTCTCACTTGTAGGTGCATATTTATTAGGTTATATTGTAAACCGCCCAGAGTCTACCGTGGTAGAGATGGGCGGTGATAAATTTGATTAATAATAATAATAATAATAATAATAATAATAATAATAACAACAACCCACCTTTTGCCTTTTCTTTCCAACTCAACAGTGGGCTGCTCTCTGTGTGCATCCAGGTAGAAATTCTATAGATAAAAGTTCTTGTCTCACTTTCCTTAAGTGCAGCTGATGAATTCCACAGCTCTGGGACTGGATTCACACATTGTACTAAGCCATTGTTTGTTTAATGAACAAGCCATATTGCCTTTTTTAAACATAATACAAATCCATGAACCATATTTTACATTTCACGGTGACTGAGTTTGCGTATCACTCAGAGTCAAAGGAACCACCATATAGTAGTGCAGAATGTGAACCTGATTGCTAGAGTATCTTTTTCTGTTAGCAGCTTTATGGATCGTAGAAGTGGTTGTGGATATTAGAACATCTCCAACTGAAAGCACTTCCAAAATCAAAGGCCTGGAAAGAGCTCACCCTGCCTACTTTTACTGATTCATATTTCAGTTCTAAAGAACTAGATCCTTGAGAGTCTCACAGTGTTCCCTCTTTACTATTTTTAATTAGGAATAACAATATAAAAAATAAGTAAATCATTATTTGGAAAAATCTCGCAACATCTCGGTAAGGTTTGGGAAGAGATTATTAGCCAAGCACATATAAATGCCCATATAAATGCCTAAAATGTATAATCAGCCCTCTATCTGCTGGATAGTGAGTCCCCCCCAAACCTCAAATGTATGTATGTATATATTTTTTGATTTGATACGATTTGATTTGTATGGCCACTCACTTGACACATAACTCTGGGTAGCGAACAGCCAATTAAAAACTACAATAAAAACGTCAACCAAACCCTGAAACACATTATGATAGAATAAAATGGGGCTGTGCAGTACTTCAAATTTGAAGGCAAAAAGATACTTTGGAACACAAGGGGAAGTGCATGTAGTACCTGTGACTCCTTAAATCAGAGGCATCTTCTTTCACATTGCAGTTGTGAACGGCAGCTATGTAATCCTAGGAAAAGGCTTAGCTTCTTTAAGAAGCTGCAAACTAGTGTCTATGAAGGTTCTCAGTCATCCAGGTGGAATTGTCTGTAGCTTGAATCATGTCAACTGGATTTCTATTTTCTTAGTGGAAACGTTTCGCTCCTTATCCAAGGAGCTTCTTCAGTCTGAGCAAAGTTGGTAAGGGAATCCTAAATATGTTCCTAGGTAGCTGTGTGACCTTACACCTGGGGCTAGGTCATGGTTATATTGAGATGTAATTTTTTAAGTCCTTTTATCATCTAATGGAGGGTCGTTAAAATCACCATGCTGCTGTTGAGCTTCTGAAATGGTCCATTTCAATTTCAATTCATTTGAAAACACCATTTCAGAAGCTCAACAGCAGCATGGTGATTTTAACGACCCTCCATTAGATGATAAAAGGACTTAAAAAATTACATCTCAATATAACCATGACCTAGCCCCAGGTGTAAGGTCACACAGCTACCTAGGAACATATTTAGGATTCCCTTACCAACTTTGCTCAGACTGAAGAAGCTCCTTGGATAAGGAGCGAAACGTTTCCACTAAGAAAATAGAAATCCAGTTGACATGATTCAAGCTGCTGCAAACTAGTGTTATAGTATGTGTCAGGCCCAGCCCAAGAACAACAAAGAATCAGTCCAGCCAAACTTCAGTTCTTTATTTGCTAACACCGTATAGACAGAATCTTGCCAAACTAAAGCAACTCTACCTAACCTAAGGGGGAATAACCTGGGAAAGCTCTAGGGCGGGGCTATTCTGAACCTCTTAGTTTTCCCACAATCGCCTCCTGGACTATGTTTCCTCTTATCTTGTCTCCCTTCATGGAATGTGCTCCCTTCTTCCTGAGAACCAGCGGCACTGCTGAAATCTACCACGTCACCTTCCCCTTCAGAGACACATTCCAGAACAGTATGTGAACCCCACTGTTGGTTCTGAAATACCTTTTTACCTTCAAATCTAAAGCCCTGAACAACCTAGAATAAAATAACATCAAAATATCCTGTTGTTGCTGTCTATAATACAGTATATTTGAAAATAAATCTGTACTTGAAGCTATTTTAATTGGTTGTGGTGTAATTTATTACATCAATTGGTCCTTGTGAAGAGTCTTTCTCTTTTTTACATCAGCCAGCTCTTAAATAAGAGGTCACTGCCACCTAACCTTCCTGACTTAATCCCTATTTTAATGCTATAATTAGAAATACCGGATACCCCAATATTATATGCATTTTATTAATGTTCTTTAGATGTTCCTTATATATGTAAGAAATTTTAAATAACATGTTTTATTTAAATGTTGAGTTTAGAAATAATAGCAAGTCTTTAAGAACATTTCTCTGCCAATGCAAATATTTTTATCACTGCATACTATTCACAATAATATAGAAACAAATATACAGCTATGTAAGCAGTGAAATGCCAAGTAAAATTAACATGGTTAACTTTACTAAAGAAAGCATTTTGTCAAGAGTAGAAAGATAGGCAAATAGGTTTCGTTCGTCCATGCCACAATATTTTCAACATGTGGCATGATTCCTCTTTGCAGCATTTCTCATCATTAACCTCGTTAGCTAAAGATGCCGAGACTTAACATTCATCGACATCTGGAGAGTCACAAGTTCTATAATGCTCTTGTAGTTTGTTAGGTCTAGCCATTGTGGAATTTATTTTCATTTGCATAATGAAAATTATCTGGGTTTTTTTTTGGTAGGAAATTAAAATTTCTTGACTTTTTTCCACATGATAATGCTGATACCCCAGTTTCTTGTTTACCGTAGATTATTTTCTGGATTGAATTTTGATTATACTTCAATGATGGAGGAAAATAGTATGGGTTGATGGAGAAAATAAGAAAATAATTTAGAATGTGTTGTTTGATTTGGGGAAGGAGAGAAGACAGCAAGAAGAGGTGAGTTTTTTTTTTTAATGTATTGTCGAAGGCTTTCATGGCCGGAGTTCGATGGTTGTTGTGGGTCTTCCGGGCTGTGTGGCCGTGTTCTGGAAGTTGTGGTTCCTAACGTTTCGCCAGCATCTGTGTCCAGCATCTTCAGAGGGCAGGAGCACAGACAGAAGGCTCTTTCTGTGCTCAGGTAGAATGGCAGTTTTTGGCAATGTTTGTTTTCTATTTATAGAGCTAAATTATAGGAGATTAGGTGGGGTTTTTTGTTGTGTTGAAATGTTAACGAGTGGCTGCTGAGCGTGATTAGCATGTTCATTGTTAGAAGTATTCCCATGTCCTGGTAGTTGGGCTAAGTTCGTTGACCTTTTGCAGGCTGTGTTTTTCAGGACTGGTAGCCAGGTTTTGCTAATTTTTAGACTTTCTTCTTTTTTATTGTAACTGTGCTGGTGTTTGTAGATTTCAATGCCTTCTCTGTATAATCTGGTATAGTGGCTTTTGGTGTTGTCCAGTATTTCTGTGGGTTTTTTTTTTTACTTTTTCAGAAGGATTAGGCAACTGAACAACAAAAAATCAGTGAAGAGGAAAAAGGCATAGATGTGGGGGAACAGAGGGAATTCTAACAAGGAAAGGTAGATTTGTGTCTAGCAACTGAAGTATCTCTGCCTCCATTTAGTTTGACACTAAATGTCAAACTAACATTAGGGTTTAGTAAAAGGTGGTTTGTTGGGGAAGGAGGATTCCAGTTTCCATCAATAATTTTCTTGCGTTTTATCTTCTTGCTTTTTAGACTTCAGTTTTTACCTTTCGATAAGCACAGGTGTGATTCTGGAGAAGTAAGAAGACTTGGCCTTGCTTTTTTTTTTTTGAAAGTTTGCTCCATAGTCAGAGTGGCAAAGCACTGGAAATGTGTTGCTATTGTTTCTGCAAATCTGAAACATCTTGAGCAAGGGAAAGCCATTTATCTCCAAGCTTGTCCTGATCATTGAAAACAAAGGGGGAAAAACGTTGAATCTTATTTTTGACATTTTAGTTTCAATGCCTGGGTCACTGGCAGGAAGTGGGCCTTTTACCCATATACTGTTTTCAGTGTTTTGTTTTCCTTAATTTTATACTCTACAACTTTTTTCTGATTTTTTTAAATACCTTTTTTAACTTAGAAGTATTTGATGCTTTGGAAATTCTCAAAACACTTGGGTGTTTCTGTTCAGTACTGTGAACATTCCTTACTTGATTATATCACTGCTTTTAATCCATTAAATGATATGGTTAATGGAATTCTCTTGCTAAATATTGTAATACATTGAAAGTGCATAGCACTAACAAGGACAATGAACCTGTTTTAATACATGGGCAGGGAAGTTGATTCTGAATATAACAGTTAAGTTCAAATCAGTGTGTGAGAATGCTTTTCATTGTTTTGATCCATCTTCCTTTATTCTGATGTTTTATGCATAATAGCCTAAATTTACATCTTGCATAAGCTCCAGTTAGTTTATTTAATTTCTTTTGTCATTTTTACATCTCCATTCAGAACCCTGCAGGTGGCCTATAAAAGGTTTCCCATGCCAGAAAGTTTACATTACTTTTACATACTTGAGAGTTCTTATTACTTGAGTCTTGAAATTAGTCTTTAAAGTTGGCACCTTTCTGATGTCTGAAAAATATTGAATGAGCAATATAGGGAGATATCTGTGATTATTTGAAATACACCTTTTAAAAAGGATGTATTTTATTTTTGCTGTTCAGGTATTTCTTTTTGATTTGTTTACAAAAATGGGAAATTTCAAAAATCAATGCAGTTGTTGGAGCTGGAGGGTTTTTGCCCATCAGATGAACTTTTTCACTAGAATATAACCAGATGAAAAATCAGTTATAACTCAAGTCTACGTGAAATCATGGGCTATTAGGTTTCATATAACAAGATATTCCATGCCCTAGTATGCTTGGATTTGTCCGCCTTAAAATGGGGAATAAGTGGTCATATAAGAAAATGAAATCCAGTGGATTTTTTTTGGCAACTTTTGGAACTCTGCTTATAAGGAAACCTTTGCCAGTTGCATGTGGAGTGGAGTGGGTGAAGCAAACAAGATTCTTCTGGCAGTTTACTGTTTCTTTTGGCATCAAGTATGCTGTAGAATAACCTTGAAGTGGGAGACAGTGATACATTCTTTACTGCCCCTTCCAATTTTTTTTATCAGCAACTTAATCAAAGATAAAGAAAATATGCCACTTCACATGACTCCCAGAGAGGAAGAAGTGCTTTTAAAGTGTAGCTCTGGCAAGATCTACACTATCAATGGTTTCTTGTGTTATCCATGTGGCTTCTGCTAATGAAAGGATTGTTCTTACTTGGCACCAGTTGGAGTCAAAGCGGCTGGGAGAAGCAGTGAAAGTGCTTGTGTGTGATGGTGTTATGTAAATGGACTTATATTTATGGATTGGATGAGGATGCACATGCTTATTAGTAGAAGTGGGAAAGAGTGAATGATAAATGTTTGTTTGACATTCAGACCAGCTCATGTAATTCTCTGGTTGCAAAACACTGAACTGTCACAGACAATACTTTTATTGTCACTGCTAACTTTATCCTGCTAGAACAGCCCTAACAACTCATACTTCACAGCAAGTAATGGTGCTCTCTAGCTAATTACCCTGGCTGTTCTCAGGAAATTCATGACCTGGCAATATAGTCTTTCAAACTTGATTTGCCTGACTTTCTCTACATCTCTATGCAGTCTGGAAGTCTTATCAATAACGGTTCCAGAGCACAAGGATATCTGTGTGTAGACTTTTCTCATGCAAAAAGTGCAACTCATTGTCCCTTGATTACATGTAGACCTTTTCATTGGTTAATACATGAACAAGTCTCAAGGATTTCTTATTCTAGTTTTAGTTATGTCTGAGAGATCAAGTCAAACAAGGAGTTCTGGATGGAATTTGAGATTTTTTGATAAGGCAATTTTTAAATTTAATTTTCATCATTGTTGCAGGCCTCTTTTGTGGTATGTTATGTTCAAGTATGTCCTTGCTCTGGTGCTATGTAATGTTGAAACAAGGTTAAAGGGAGAGAGACAGAGAGAGGGACAAGAAAGAAAAGCTTTATGGGACTTCCGATGGGGACATGGCAGAATGAGCAGCTGTGCCCGTGGGCTCCGCAGACAGAACTGACAACGCAGCAATTTTTTTAGGGCTCAGGTAGGTTTTCCTGAAGCCCAGGAGTGTTCTCCGGATGAAGGAAAACACCAGGAATCACCCTATCTGCCCTCCGGACAGCTGTTTGTAGCCAGAAGATCGCAAACAGTATGTCGATGAAGGTTCTCAGTCATCCAGGTGGAACAGTCTGTGGCTTGAATCATGTCAACTGGATTTCTATTTTCTCAGTAGAAACGTTTCACTCCTTATCCAAGGAGCTTCTTCAGTCTGAGTAAAGTTAGTGAGGGAATCCTTAAATATGTTTCTAGGGTGGCTGTGTGACCTTGCACCTGGGGCTAGGTCATGGTTATTTTGAGATGTTTATTTCCAAGTCCCATTATCATCCAAAGGAGGATCGTTAAGATTACCCTGCTGCTGTTGAGCTTGCGAAATGGTCTTAATCTTCCTAGGCACAGAAGACAAAGCAGGAAGGAAGATAGGGGAAAGGTTGTGCCTGAGGCCCCCACCTCTATTCAAGGAAGGATTTTCCAAGTTGGCATAAATGGACTCCTTGACCCCTCTCTCAAACCAACTATCTTCTCTGTCTAAAATGTGAACATTAATGTCCTCAAATGAGTGTCCTTTTTCCTTTAGATGAAGATAAACTGCTGACTCTGGTCCTAGAAGTAACACCACAGGACCAGAGTCAGCAGTTTATCTTCATCTAAAGGAAAAAGGACACTCATTTGAGGACATTAATGTTCACATTTTAGACAGAGAAGATAGTTGGTTTGAGAGAGGGGTCAAGGAATCCATTTATGCCAACTTGGAAAATCCTTCCTTGAATAGAGGTGGGGGCCTCAGGCACAACCTTTCCCCTATCTTGCTTCCTGCTTTGTCTTCTGTGCCTAGGAAGATTAAGACCATTTCGCAAGCTCAACAGCAGCAGGGTAATCTTAACGATCCTCCTTTAGATGATAATGGGACTTAGAAATAAACATCTCAAAATAACCATGACCTAGCCCCAGGTGCAAGGTCACACAGCCACCCTAGAAACATATTTAAGGATTCCCTTACTAACTTTACTCAGACTGAAGAAGCTCCTTGGATAAGGAGTGAAACGTTTCTACTGAGAAAATAGAAATCCAGTTGACATGATTCAAGCCACAGATCGCAAACAGTGTTTCACGTTCGACTGGTAAGAGCTAGCTGAGAGGCTGGGATGTCACCGTTTTCCAAGCCGCGCTGTAGCCTTAAAGCATAGCTCTCCAAACTGTGTGTCGGGACACGTTAGTGTGTCGGCTGCAGTGCCTGGGTGTGTCGGGGCTGCTGTTGCCTCCAAGCCCTGCCAGGATTCCACGCAGGTCCTAGTGCCTGCCTTGTGCCCTGCTGTAAGAGTGTGTCGCGAAATAATGCCTTGCTGTAAGAGTGTGTTGCAAAATGATGCATGTCTAAAAAGTGTGTCACCAACATGAAAAGTTTGGAAAGCTCTGCCTTAAAGGGACATTAAGATTGGCCACCCCATTTCTAAATCACCAAATTTATATATATTTTTAAGTATGCGTACCCTAAGAGAGACTTTCTACAGCAAGGAGAAGCGGGCTCTCTTGGTGCTTATCGTTATTTTGGGGATTACTTCTTTAAAAAATTCTTTCTTAAATTTTGGAATTCGTTTCCCTTCCAAATATAAAGGAGGGTTGAGAGTAAATAATTGTCTTCCTGTTACTATTTTGGGATTAGATTTGAAGATATTAGCATTTTCCTACATGTTGAATCGGCTGATTTAAACCTTCAGCTTTCTGTTTCTACTTTCCCTTGGGAACTGTCTGTTTATCTCACTTTCACTTTGTGTAAACATACTTTGGAACTTTTTCATATCTTCGAGTTTCGCTGGTTAAGCTCCTAGGGGGTGCCATAATCTGCTGCATGAGACATGGAGGATTTTAAACAGACTTTCTCTGATTTCCAACAATATTTTAAACAGATCTTTTCTGACTCCTATGAAGTTTTTATACAAGACATTCAGGACATTGTGGAAAATATGAGTTTTAAAATGTGTCATCTGGTTGGGGGTGTAGTGGATAAAATTGAGGAATTCAATGGTAATAGAAATGTTTTTTTTTCTAAGAATGAGATTGAGATTTCTGTTGAGATTCTTGATGAAGAATGGATAGTGGAGTTGGAGAAATTCAATGGAGAGAGGGATCAGCAAGCAATAAGTAAAACTGACTATTTGGTGAAATGTTATGAAAAAGAAGGGGTCATTATGTATGGGAGGTTTTCTGAAGAGAAGTGGGAATTTTTGAGGGTGGCATTTGGGCTGTTTGATTTTTTCAAGAGAAAAGCTCTGCACATTGTGGGGATATGTAAATGCTTTGGTTTATTTTGAAGTGGGATAAGGGTTAAAGATGGCTGAAAGCGAGGAGGAGCTGAGGAGCCTTATGACGAAGGTGAAAGAAGAAAGTGCAAAAACTGGGTTGCAGTTAAACCTCAAAAAAAAAACCAAGATTATGGCAACCAGCTTGACTGATAACTGGCAAATAGATGGAGAAAACGTAGAGGCAGTGACAGACTTTGTATTTCTAGGCGCAAAGATTAATGCAGACGCTGACCGCAGCCAGGAAATAAGAAGACGTCTACTTCTTGGGAGGAGAGCAATGACAAATCTTGATAAAATAGTTAAGAGCAGAGACATCACACTGACAACAAAGGTCCGCATAGTTAAAGCAATGGTATTCCCTGTAGTAACCTATGGCTGCGAGAGCTGGACCATAAGGAAGGCTGAGCGAAGGAAGATAGATGCTTTTGAACTGTGGTGCTGGAGGAAAATTCTGAGAGTGCCTTGGACTGCTAGAAGATCAAACCAGTCCATACTCCAGGAAATAAAGCCAGACTGCTCACTTGAGGGAATGATATTAAAAGCAAAACTGAAGTACTTTGGCCACATAATGAGAAGACAGGATACCCTGGAGAAGATGCTGATACTAGGAAAAGTGGAAGGCAAAAGGAAGAGGGTCCAACCAAGGGTAAGATGGATGGATGATATTCTGGAGGTGATGGACTCGACTGTGGGGGAGCTGGGGATGGCGACGGCTGACAGGAAGCTCTGGCGTGGGCTGGTCCATGAACTCCTGAAGAGTCGGAAGCGACTGAATGAATAAACAACAACAAGGGTTAAATAATGTTTATTTGGATCGCTTTTAGGGTTTGACTGATGTTACTTGTTTTTAAGGATACATAAAAAGTTTATTTGAATGGTTTTAAGAATTTGATTAAGGTAATTGTTTCAAATTGCTTTTCTTTTTTGGGTTTAGTAAGATTAAGATTATGAAAACTTGTATTATTTCGTATAATGGCAGACAATTTATGTGCTTTGTACTTTGACTTTTATTATAGTAGACAGAAATGTATAGAATAGTAGTAGGAAGGGAATAATTAAATAAGTGTTAATTTTTTTGTGGGGAAGTTGTTTAGGAGGTTTATATGAATTTTTCCCTTTATTTTAATGTAAGGGGAGGGAGTAACTGTACTTAGTAATTTTTATAATGTGCTAAAGGGGAATGATTTATAGAAATAATGTGATTTTGGTTTAATATAGAGTAAGAGATTGATTATGGAAAATTTTTGGATATCCTTGCTGTTAAAAGTCGGAAGTCACATTTTTCTGTAATGTAAAAAATTTTTATTTTGTGTGTTCACATCTTTTTAGTTCTTCTTCTTTTGTAGGTTTTTGTTTTTTCGTAGCTTTTATCTTTCTCTTTAAACTTAATAAAATTCATAATAAAAAAAAGAAAGAACAGCTTTACCATTTTTGGTTCCCCATCAAATCCAAGAAATTTCCCCCTCTTCTTTGTTATCTACAAAATAGGATGAATATTTGGATTCAGTATTATATATAGCAGCGAGTACCATTTTCGTCTTTTAAATTCTACACCTGTGCTTTTTTTCATGTTATTAAGGAATAGGAAACACCCATATGAAGTATATTCTACATAAATTTGAAAGTCCGTCCTTATCAGTGAACCAAATTACTTTGTGCCTCTTTGTAATTTGCATATATGTTTCTTATTTTTCCCCTCTAACTCTGTATCTTATCTTTCTCCGTGAGATGTTCTGGAAGAGGCTCCTGTGAAGTAATTTGCTGATATAAATTAGAAATATGTTTTATATAGCATGTTTTTAACCTACCATGAGGCAAAGTGTTGCAAAGAAAAATACACATTTATTTTGTGTATTTTTTTCCTTTTTAATAGTTGCAAAGTCTTTTTCCACCACCCTGGTTTCCATTAATGCATAGTTATTCATAGTGAAAGGCAAAACATACAGCTTTCCTATAAGGGCACTGTTAATTCCCTACTACCTCTGTCTTAAAGGAGTGCAGCTCACACCTTACCCCCAGGAGAACAATCTCATCACTTTACCCAGATGCTTGTTTGCTACCAGCTTAGGCAACAGGACTCCTAAGTTACCCTCAAGTATTGGCCTTGCTCCTGGCAGCACAGAGTGTGCTACAGTCCCTCTGGGCTATCTGAAATTATATTTCTAGCACAGTAGGAGTGAAAATGCACAGCCGTGGTAGCATTCAAAAATAGGCTATTCATACAGGAGGCAAGTTTCTCTCTTAAAAACAACCAATGCAAATTTATTTCTTTAATATTTTAAATACAAAGAATGCTGAAGGTCAAATTCTGAAGACCAATACACATTATTTATTCTCAAGAACTAAATTATTCCTTCACTTCTAAGCTAAACAGCATTTTTCAGTGTTTAGAAAATGAAAAGAGGAGTCCCATTTAGTCAGACTGCCCGTTTTTGCATATAACAGCGTGCAGGGTTGTTCTTTAAGCCCAGATAGCAGACATTCCAGAATTGTTATAAATTTCTCAAATTAATGTAGTTAATTAGTAATGAAAATAAGCAGCATTTTTACGTAAATAGCTGCAGGTTCTAGGTTATCCTTTGATTTGATAGTTTACATAGAAAAAACTATATAATATATTTATTTCTGACCCTAAACTTCACATGCTGAAATGATAGAATTCAGCAACAGAAATGACACATGAATCAGCAGAAATGCACATGAATTGTATCATAGATGTTAATTTGTAGTCTGGAATTTATGTACATGAAGAAGAAAGTGTACTCTTAGCTGTGCAAGTGAATGGGAAATTTCAGCCCTTCTTTCAAGAGAGTAAAGTCAGCCATCTCTGTTCATGCATGTAACTAATTTCCACACATTCTTTCAGCAATATTTGATCAACTTATTTATGGTTAAAATAGCTGAAAAAAGAAGTTACATTACAAAATGTGTCATAAAATGTATAGAAATGCATATGTAAACGTATGAAATAATATTCAGTCCTTTTACACTCATACGCAGTCATTTTATATTACAACCACTGATCCAAGTGGATGTGATCCATTATCACTCACCAAGAAGAAGGAAAGAAAGGTTATAACTGTAGGCAACTTCCTCTCGAGAGTCACAGAAGCGCCATTTGTCAATCAGATTTTTCATCTTGACAGGTATGCTGTCTGCCAGGTGCCAGAATTCGAGATGCGGTGGCAAGATTCCTTGGATCTGCTGATTGCAGATTATGTGGATGGGACCATGCTTACCCGTCCACGTGGATACAAATGTTACTGCAAGGCAGGCCCTCCGGCATATCAGAAATGATTTCATGGAATTGGAAAGGAGGGTTGAGGATCCTGGGGCACGGATGACATTCTCGTAATATTTTCTGTTGAAGACAAAAGTCAAGTAAGAGAAAAGGACATTTTAAAAATGAACTCCTGGTTGCAGCACTGGTGCAAGCAACAGAAGTTGAGTTTTTCAACAATGGTACAAACTTCAGAAAGGAAGGGCTGCTGTTTAAACACTCCTGCAAGCCCCCCAACTGCCTTCAGAGAGCAAAGTTCACCGTATTGGAGTCTTAGCCCTCTCAGCCTTTTCAGTTGCTCCGATAAACAAATGTTTTTCAACTCAAACAACCTCTAGAAAGTAAGCATTGCCATCTGAATGATCAAGGCTTGCTAGGTTTCAGAATTCCACTTAACACTTTTTGGTAAGACAAGTTAGCAAGATGATTAGGGCAGCAGAATCTTCTCCCCCCCCCCCAAACTATATGGTGGACCTTGATCCTGTTTGCCGTCAGAACTTTTTCTCAGGTGTTGGGGCCAGAATGATTGGAATTCCCATCTGGAGGAAGGTAGAAAGGTGTGTTCCTGGTCCCCTGTTAATTGTTGTTGCATTTTAACATTGCTTATCTTGTTGCGTTTTTCTTTTTGCTTTATGGTATGCAACCCAGAGTTACAATGTCCAAGTTGGGAAGCCATATACAGCCACTCCTCGTTTAGTGACTACCTTGTTTAGCGACCTTCCGCAAATACAATGGAATAATAATTTAAAAATTCATTTTTTGACCAATGTGTGCATTTACAACCAAATTTTGTGTGCCTGACAACAAAAGCCTTCAGGATAAAACTGATTAAGGTCTGGTCAGTTTCAGGCAACAGCGGGCGAGCCAGAGGGTTCTAATCAACTAAATAAGGTCACAGAGCTGAGCTTGTTAAATTGCGGTTAGCACTTTTTAAGGAGGCACCGTGCTGTAGAGAGAAGCAGCTCAGGAAGAGATAGCTTGTTTAAGTAATCTCTCCACCCTGTGAGGAGGCAAAAAAAGGAAAAAAACAAGTCAGGCACAGGACACTGTATGAGAGAACTTCATCTGAATGAGACGGCAACCAGTGATCTTTGCAGTCTCTTTCTCTCTCTCTCTCTGTCTCAAACGTGTTCACTTAGCGAAGGAATGGATTATAGTTGCTAAATGAGGGGAGGGTGTACATTTTAAAAATAATAATAAAATGAACAAGGTTGGGGTAAAAATAGGCAAACCCCAGAAACCCCTATAGCTACTTGATAGTGTGTGTGGGGTACTTCCAACACAGAAGACATAAAGCATTATCTGGATCCATCTGAATTCCTTTTGAGGAAAAATATCGCCCAAGTAATCTATAGTAGATCAAAGGTAGGTTTCACAAGCTTGGCACATGGAAGGGCATGTAACAGTAGTTATTTAACTGGCCATCTGTTAGTTTATATACTCTGCTCCACAGCTTCTTGGTCTAGACTGAAAATCTCTTCACTTACGCAATGTTGATATTCATTTGGAAATAATGTGGCAGAAGCCACTTCCCCTGAGCATGCATAGTATATGCGGGAGACATGGGGCTCTGTCAGAAAGCCGGTGCTAGGATAATATAACTGAGGTTCTGTGCATGCCCCCTTGAACCATATTTAGTAAGCCACCTTTCTTGGATTCCATTCACAATAGCTTGCCTAAAATTAATCTGATGAGTTTCAAGATTGAATTGGGATCTGAGTAAGGTTTCTATTCTCTACTCCTCTAGTCTACAATCTAAGGATCTTACAATGATATAAATAGATTTTCCTTTCTAAATTTATCTTCACAATGCATGAAGAGATAGATTAGCTGTCTTTCGATGATTGTACCAAGCTTTACTAAGTAGCCTAATTGTACTCTGATGATTTCAAGCTATATTTTTTCTCACCCAGGTCTGACATATATTTTCATATATATGACATGAGTACATCTTTATGATGTCTTGAAGGTATAGATTTTACTTGGAAATAAGTGTCACTGTGTTGAGCCAGCACTTATCTCCTGGTAAATAGGTTAGGATTGAGACATTGATTATTAAATATTAATCTTAACTGAGAATCAACTAAATGTAGGGGTACTCTATCTGGGGTGCAAAAATCAGGACAACTGCTAAGATGATAGTAAAGAGATGCAGAAAACTTCAATCCTTTGCTGCCAACCTATATCTGTCCTGATTTGGTAGCCCTACCAAATAATTAAAATTAGAAAAAAAGACATTATTTTTAACATTCTTGACTATTTTAAAATGAAAACAATCCTGAGTAGAGCTTGCTATTTTAGTAAATTAGACCTATTAATAGGTTGACCATATTTCAGGATGGCAAAACGGGACGGGGCTTTATGTAATATTCCGTATTCATGAAAAAGACAGGGGTCCCTGCCCCCTGGTTTGCGCGATTGGCTCCAGCCTGCAAACTCCGCCCCACCTGCAAAGCCTGCCCCCCAGTCCGCACTCCGGCTCCTTCCTTCCTCCTCCTGCGCCATTCCCGCTGGGTTTGAAAAATGGGACAAAATTGCAATTTTTATGAAAACGACGGGACAGTTGAAAAATGCTAAAAAAACAGGACTGTCCCATTCAAAACGGGACGTATGGTCAGCCTACCTATTAATAGCTTGAGAGAATTGCAGTTTGAGTATTGTCAGTAGGGTTTGGGGTTTATTTTGCTCCTCCTATAGAAATAACCTTTAATTTGACTAATGGAGACTGCAGTAGCATTATGATTTGCCTCATAGAGCACCCAGTGTATACGTTTTCTTGAAGCTTTTTCGTTTTCTTCCTTTTTAAAAAACAAGCCATTAGGAAAAAAACATATTGCTTGCAGTTTTGTTCCAAAACCTTGAGGAGCTAGGTTTCTTAACTTCCTGTGCTTGTTTTCCTATACAAGTATGATTATGGTTTTGTGTAATACAAGAAAGAGAAAAACCTGTTTTCCTATCATTGAGATTGTATATGTTCCTGTTTTCTGCTCAGTAGAAATTTAAAGGCACACTATTAGTTCCTGCCCATACAGGTAGTCTTCACTTAACGACCATAATTGAGCCCAGATTTTCGGTTGTAAGTCATAATGGTTAAGTGAGCCAGACTCATTTTTACAATCTTTTTTTACCACAGTTGTTAAGCGAGTCACAGCGGTCATTAAGTGATTCAAGATTGGGACTTGTGGTTTCCTTCGGTTGGTTAAGCAAACGGTGCGGTTATTAAGCGAACCAGGAGTTACTTTGCAGTATTGTGGGTGGCGGAGTAGATAGAGAAATATTGACCATGTGGGCAAGGGGAATAATACATACTCCTTTACGTTTTCTCCAGCAAGCATAAAAGAAACGTGGAGAAAAAGATTACTCTCTCAGTAACACCTTTTTGAATCCTTCCATTCTTCAAAAAAGAGCTTGATTATATATACTATGACATCTTAGCTCTGGGCTAGTGATGCTGTATATATTTCAAGCACTAAAACATTTATTTCATTTTACTTATAGCTCATCTTTCCTCCTTAAGAATTCAAAGGAATCTCTCTTCCCAGAGTTATCCTCATAATAATTAGGTGGATAAGGCTGGATTAGGCTAAGTGTGAGTGACTTGCCAAAGGTCCTGTAGTGAAAGATTCACAATAAGCATTTGAACAAGGTTCTGTTTAAGCCTAATCCAGCTAACTACAATGGTTGTTTGCTGGTGTGAGCCTCAGAATCCTGGATTGGAGCAATACTTTGTTTTGTTTATTGCCGGCTCCATTTCTTGAATACATAAACACAAAAACAAATATAGATGCCTGAATAATGTGTCTGTCTTAGAAAAATGAGTTAAAAAATCAAACCCAACTTTCTAAAGAAAAACGCAAGAATCACTACTAGGTTATAAAAAAGATTCGTACCCCATCTTAGGGTTCGGTAGTTAATATAATGTTCTATTTTCATCTGCAGAAGAATGTCAATGTGATCTCTGTGTATAATTAATTTATTTCAGTATTAGTCTTGAACCATAAGATTATGTAAAATTATACAATTTTGTTTGTAGTTTGTAAAAGAGAAAATAAAGAAGAAAGAAATCACAATGGTGTAACACTTTTTATTGAGTGTTAATATAGTTTTGGCAAAAGATACTATTATATAATTGTTCTTGTTTTGTATTCATAGTTTCATCTAAGTGAAATCCATAGTATTATCATTTTTTTCTTTTTTGGCATAGCACAGTATATGCAGCATGAAACAGGAGTTATAGAATGGCATCTATTTCTGTTTTCCCCTGGGTAACCCAAGGACCACTGTTTAGGTATTTTTTAAAATAAGAATATTTTTTTTGAGAATCAAACTAGTAAATATTTCTCTTGTACCACTTAAGCACTGTGCCTAAATGTTTATTATGAGTCTGTATCTTAGGAGGTTTAGCCCATGCTTTTGTGCACTTTAGATAATATTCCTTCTTAATTAATTAATTGCATACCACTGTTGAGTTTGGTATGAGCTGGCTAGTAGAGATGCTACTGATATATTATGAATAACATAAAATAATTATTCTGGCTTCGTAATGCTCCCCCAAACTGAGAATTGAATGTTAGAAGTCTTGGATTACTCTCTTGCACAAATTACTATCTGATCTGGAGAAGTCTCCCATGCTTTAAGGACTGTACCCATATATCTTTCCCCAGGGAATCTCCTTATTTAATCTGTACTTATCCATTTTAACTTGTGAGAATATTGAAAGATTGAGTCTTGGAAAATTAATTATTTCAGATTAGTTTGGAAATTATCTGATATAGTTCTAGTTTTGGGTTGATGAGAATCTTGGCTAATTTTCAGTCTAGTATGACTTGAGCTGTTTAAGGGTGTGACTAATGGCAAGTGAGGTGCTTACAAAAAGTTATGAATCCTCTGTACATGGGAATGAGGTAAAGCATATTATTACATATGTAAGTATGCAAACACATCTTTAGATAATTTGACTGCTGTTTTATGTGAAGACAAATTGTTGCTATTTACCTTGTTTTAATATTGTGATTTCAGAGGTATTTGAACAAGTGTATTGTTTATTTGAATAATTACTGTGTTTTCTGCTATATTTGTTTTTAACAAATTTGTTTTTAACAAATATCAAACAAATCTTGAAAAATAGATACGAGTGTTATAGCATTTTAATCAAATGAATTTTTAAATTACTGTTTAAAAATATACTACAGATACTCATTTATCTGTAGTAACAGAGAAAACTTTAATTTATTTGGAAGGAGGAAAAAGGAGAGGAGGAGGAGACTGGTGGCAGTTATTGCTGGCTCCTCGAGCAGCTGGATACTCTCCCTGGGATTCTGTTGCCACTCAGCTGTTGGCTGTTCTACTAGCAGAGTAAAACTGAACTTGTCTGTAAGTTCTCATTGATAAATTCCTCTAGGCAGTCTAATTCTATATTTGGCATAGAGGTTGTGACATTTTGCGAGAATCTGGGCTCCAAGAATAAGATTGCTTGTGTAATAATAGAATTGAGGGGGAGAAGAATCAGTGCTTTTCTATAGACCTTGTGTGTGATGTTATACATTCTTGCAGGCAGATAGCATTGCTCTACTGTCACCTGTTACCTAGGTTCAACTTCTAAAAACTCTGATGTTGGAGGGGGGTAATAAGATATGAAAGAGAATAATTACATCTTCCCTTTCTGCCTATAGTCTGTAGCAGTTCCTTGAGTCTTCCTTCGATGTCTAAACAGACTGGGATTAATGCTGTCATAAAATCTGAGATCTTCCCATATTTTATCTGACAGTTCCTCTTTGAATTCATCAATGAAGCCTTTTTCATTCCAGCCCACATCCTCAGCTAACAGCTGAAATATAACAGCAAAAAGTAGGCCACAGATTTCACTGTTGGCAGTCTGTTAACTGGATCCTCAAAGTCAGCTCTCAAGTGTGCCACAAAATTAGTACAGTAGTCCAAATCTGGGCTGGATAACCACTATTCAGCTCTGTTAGAGTCATGATGCTAATTATAAATTCTTTGTGGGTTTGGTCCATGGCAAAATCATATGGCCTCGGGATACATATGATTCAGTTTAAGCAAGGATGGTACTACATTTCCTTGGATTTCCATTTGTCAGGCAAGGAGGTAGGTTCTCTGCAAAAAGGGTTGTGGCTGCTGCGGATGCACTAACAATACCTAGAGAGTTTTGGGCTGAAATTGGTATAGAGCATAGCTTTCCAAACTGTGTCGCGACACAGTACTGTGTCGCCTGCGGGGCCCAGGTGTGTCATGAGAAAACCCAGAAGCGCTGATGGCGTGCTGCCGCCACCGTTCACAGCAGCGGGCCATCAGCACTTCCAGGTTTTCGTGTGACACACCAGGATGCCGCTGCCCCTCCCCTCCCGTGGTGCGTGAAAACTTGAAAGCGCCACGGTGGCGTGCAAAAACCCAGAAGTGCTGCCACTGCCATAGCGGTGCGTGAAAACCCGGAAGCCCCGCGGCGGCACTTCTGGGTTTTCGCGCACCGCTGTTGGTGTGTCACCAACGTGAAAAGTTTGGAAAGCCCTGGTATAGAGACTACCAGTTGCACTAGATTCTGTCCCACCTGATGGGCTAACTGGTTCTTTTGGGTTGCCATAGTTTTGATACTGGAAAAAGTAATTGGCAGTTAATGGAGTTGCCAGAGGAAGTTAATGGGTTGCCATCATACTCTTCTCCTGTAAAGATGATAATAGGAATGAGTAATCAAGCTGTCAGGTTTTCCTGACCTAAATCTGCAGTAAATCACCAATGTCCTGACAGTTTTTGGCTTAGCTCACCTCCTCATTAAACTTGGCAGAATATCAACAGACACTGCTCAGTTAGATTAGAATATTTATTGCAGGTAAGAAAAAAGCCAAACATGATAGTTGATTACTCATTGAATTGCCAAGGTGGAAATGGCTTATATATCCTCAGGTGTTTAAACTCTAGGCTTCTTCCTCCCTGTATTCTAAATTAACAGGTATTTGGGTGATGTTTGTTGGCCTTGAAACTGAGTGCTTGTTTAATGTTTAAATCATGCTCAATAGCAGCATGGTAACTGCTGAGAGAGCCACCCAAGCTGAAACAATAAGTGTTCTGACAACAGTGTAACCAAAAGTTGGGATTTTACTTGCCATTTCTTCTTCCCTTCTCCCCATGGTTTTGTTTGCATCTAACCTGGCCTGGAGGAAGAATAAAAGAAGAATCATTGCTGACTCCCTGAAGCAACTGGGTGCTCTGCCTAGAATGCAGAGCTGAATTTAGGGCAGGCCAGTGTCAGTGGTGACATGAAAGGGGTGACAAAGTCATTGTCACTTCTTTGAGAGGAGCAATTTCATGCAATGATGACTTGCTGGCTGGGAAATGATGGGAGTTGTAGTCCACACATCTTAACATTGCCATGGTTGAGAAATGCTGTTGTAGAGATATCAATTGGATCCTTATGAAGATCTGGGTGCAGGATGGAATCTTAACAGCATGTTCGAACCGGTGCATGTTACCGACAAAAAAACGTACACTGTTTTCAGTGTATTTGATTTCTAGGCAGATAAGATTATAGCCTAAATCTTTGCGGCTTTCTTGTAGAGCCCTGCGAGACTGGCAAACTCAAAAAACAAGAATCACTTGGATTTCTGGAAAGATCTTTATTAATAGTAAGGTAATGTAATGAAATCAAATTAGTTTAATTAAGATGGAGTTGCTCAAAGGCTCTTTCTCATACTTCTCTCTCCTGGGCTGAGGTATCTCTTGCAATGGTCTTTTTTCCTCCTCTGCTTTCCTAAAGTATTTTAGATATTCCATCAGGGGCCATAGGCAAAATAGACTGTGGCAGTGGGAGAACTATTCTTATTATATTCTTATTTGATACTTCAATAATTTTGTATACATGCTTTGTAACCAACCTTCTGCTCCTTCCTTTACTGTAACTTTGTTGGTATCTGGATTTTTATAATGCTATATGTTAATATCTTCCTATTTATTTTACATTGAATTTATACAGTACATTGAAATATGCATAGGAAGGTAATTTTCACAAATTGATCAGTTCATAAATGAAAGGCACAAAATATGCATTAAAACAAGAATCTACCATGAAAAAGTAATGCTTTTAAAATATATAAAAAAAACTATTTACATTTTACAATAGTTTATTTTTTTACAAAAGTAATTCCTTGTTTCATGGATGGCATATATGTTTCCGGTTAATAAAGAGTGGTCAAAATGGTGAACATTTGATAATACAGTCACCAGGAATTGACTCAGTGGCATCTAATTAACTATTATATGTTTCATGAAGGAAGTTGTTATCCTATATAGTTTACTATTATAGTAATAGATATCTCTGAACTCAGAAGGAGGTTGTGACTTCAAATTGGTTTGCTAAAGTTGCCAGTGGACAGATTGTAACTGATTCAAAGAAGATGAAAAAAATATGAAATATTCTACAGTACAGATATCAAGATGCAAGATACATTAGAAAATATTGTATATTTACAAGAACCTCTAGTCCTAGAAGATTAAATTAGATCATCACTCTGGTCATTAGCAAGTAGGAAGGCTACAGGAACTGGTGGAATATCTACAGAAATATGGCAAAGCAGCAGAAGAACCAGTAAAGCTTCTAGCCAAGCATTGCCAGCAAATCTGGAGAACAACACAGTGGCCAACAGATTGGAAGAGGTCAATCTACATACCAATACCAAAGAAAGGAGACTTAACAGAATGTGCAAACTATTATACAATATCCTTAATTTTACATGCTGTCAAACTAATGTTAGGATCATACAACACAGATTATAGCCTTACGTGGAAAAGGAGATGCCAGATGTTCAAGATGGGTTTAGAAAAGACTGAGGAACACGAGACATTATTTCTGATGCACGCTAGATAATTGAGAAAGCCAAAGAATACCACAAATAAATCAGCAATGCTACACTGATTATAGAAAATACTTTGCTTGTGTGGATCATGTCAAGCTGTGAAATGTACTTAGAAAAATGGGAATCTCAGAACATCTCATTGTCATCATGTGAAACCTATGTACTGGTCATGAAGCCACAGTATGGACAGAACGTGGTGAAATAGACTGGCTCCAGGTTGGCAAGGTGTGAGACAAGGCTGTATGATCTCCCGTTATTTATTCAACATATATACTGAATATGTATTAAGGGAAGCTGGATTGGAAGAACATGAGTGTGATTTTAAAATAGTACGTAAAAAGATCAAACAATCTGCAAGAGCTAGTAGTAAAAGTCAGGGAGCACAGTGAAAAAATGAGATTAAGATTAAATATAAAGAAGACCAAACCAATGACAACATGTACAACAACCAGCCTTAGAATTGACAATGAAGATATCACAATGGTAAGGAATAAGCAATGAAGAAAAACGCCATAGATTAGCCCTTGACAGAGCAGCCATGAAGGCCTTAGAAAAGATATTCAAATGCCATGATGTGTTGATACCTACAAAGATCAGAATAGTGTACGCATGGTTTTTGTGACACTCGATGGAAGCAAAAGTTGGACTTTGAAGATGTGGCATAGTATTGATGCTTTTGAAATTTGCTGCTGGAGCATAATCCTGAGAATACCAAACAAATGGTTCATGGAACAAATCAACCCAGCGTTCTCACTTGAGGCACAAATGATCAGACTCAAACACATGGAAAGACCTAGCTCTCTGGAGAAGACTCTGATGCTGGGAAAGATGGAAGGAAGGAGAAGACTATCAGCAAGGTGGATGGACTCGGGTACAGTGGTGATGGGTGCATTGTTGGAAGACTTGAAGGACCAGATTAGGGACAGATCGTCATGGAGAAAATCTATCTATGTGGTTGCTAAGAGTCAACACTGACTTGATGGCACATAATCAGTCAATCAATCAATCAATCAATCATACTAATACAGAATGATGAATGTATTTTCAATGCTGGATTTTAGTGGGTTTTTTAAAATTCACACAACAGTTAATAATTTGTAATCCATATTGGACAACAGCTTTTTTTCATACTTTACTTGGCCGGGCATTTCTTGTAAAGTTGATTTCCTAGAAATTGTATACTTTTATACCCAGCATCACTGATTTCTGCTTCCATGTCCTTTATCCAGATGATTGCTATTTTTTTCAAAGCAAATGAACAGATTTTATTCTTAATGGTTATTGGGAAAGTGCATGAAAGGAAAAGGAGAGCCCTTTTGTTTGCATAATAGAAAGGAGTCGGTAGCAGAAGGAATGGAGAAGGGAGAACCCTATGAAAAGGAGAAAATATCAGATGAATATTGTTGGAAAAATCTGTTTGCTTTCCCAGGATATAGTTTGCATTTGCCTTTTATAAATCTGTTTAGATAAATATTTAAATAAATGTTATTCACATTTCATTTTATATTACCCCCCCCCTTTTTTTTTGGTTAAATCTGATAATGGATTTCTCTGGTCAAATTATTACTGTCTCTGTTACATAGTTAAGTGTTATAACACAAACCATCATTTCAGTTTGCTCCTTAATTCATTCAACATTTCAAATGTATGGTGGTAGAATTGTGTGTTCACAGATCAACAATGGGATTGGAGCAGATTTCCTAGATTTTCTATTACATGTGTCAAACATTGCACTAATTACCCACAGAGCATTTTATATCAATTCATTTGACAGCTTTCAAATTCTTATGATATTTATTATGTGTCTCAGACTTTTTCCAGAGTATTTTTAGAGAAAGTCTGTGTGACAATTATGTACTTTTGGATGTACATTTGCTTAGAGTGAATGGAACAAAATTGTGAGATCTACTTTGTGAGCTGATGCACGTGAACAGTTTACCATGTGCTCTTAAAATACTGTATACTTGTGACTGTTTATAGACAACTTGGTGGGTTCATGATATGTGTAACACTGGTACAATAGAACAGTATGCTAGATGAGTAAATAGAAAGTTGGTCACCCAAACAAAGCAGTCTACTCCATTATCTTGCTCCTACTTTAAAACAAATTGTTTGTAACTAAAATTATATCATTGCAAAATAGACAGTTCAGTTAATCAACTACATGTGGTATTAATCAAATTGTATGCAAAACAGCATTTTTCATCAGAAGGAAAACATTTTGAAAAATGAATTCAAGTTATTTTCTATATAGATTGTAAACATTTTGTCAACTGTAATCAGAGAAGACGTAAAAACCTCAAATGTAAATACTAGAAACATATGACTATTTATCTTTATAGTTGCAATGTAAATCATGATATTGACAAATACTGCTTATGTTTGTTATTGCGTATTTAAAATACCCTTGCATGAATATAAAGAACACATTGGCATAAGTAGTGATATGAAACAGTGTATAATATTTTTGTAATAAGTTCACAGGAAGCACTTGGATTTCTTCTTGAGCACATTTTATTTTCACATAATTATAAAATATAACTAGTTTTTCCATGTTCTTGTTAATTATAATGGAATCCAATAGTGCTGCTATAATTAAGGAACTCTCAATATTTCTTTATAGAAGGATTACATAACTAAAATATCAGTATTGGATTTAGTGAGAAATTTGTTAAATGTTGTTAAACAGTTCATTAAATGTTGAAAACAAAAATAGCTTAAAAGAAAACTGTTATACTAGTAAAAAGCATGTACAGTTATAACCTATTTCCACAACATAGTTAAATCAATCTTATTTTATTTATTTATTTATTTATTTATTCAATTTATCCCCGCCCATCTCCCATGTTACATGTCGCCCCCCTCAAAAACTCCGACTTATCTTCAGGAAACCTCCCATACATAGTAACCCCTTCTTTTCCATGGCGTTCCATCAGAAGATAAAACTCCCAGTAAAACTCCCGTTGAGGGAGTTGGGCAGTCATATAAATTTAAATAATAAATAAATAAAGATCAATTTCACTTATGGCTTGTACCTCAACCTCTCTCTTTAATTTCTTCAACTCAACTATCTCATCTTCCTCCAGCATCTCAGCAGAAGTCAAAGAAACATTCCTGATGCTGTTAAATTCCTCAATTTCATCCACAACATCCCCAACCAGATGAGACATTTTAAAACTCATGTTTTCCACAATATCCTGAATGCCTTGCGTAAAAACTTGGTAAGAATCAGAAAAAATCTGCTAGAAGTCTTGTTGGAACTCTGAGAAAGTGTTTGAGGTCCTCCATGTCTCATGCAGTAGATTATGGTGCCCCCTAAGAGTTTAGCCAGCAAAAGTCAAAGATATGAAGGAATGTGTTTACCTAAACGAGAGTGAGATTGCAGACAATTCCCCAGGGAAAGTTGAAGCAGAAAAGTGAAAGTTCAAAACAGCCAATTCAATGTGTAGGAAAATGCTAATTTCTTCAAATTTAGCACAAAAATAATAACAGGGAGACAGTTATTTACTCTCAATCTTCCTTAATATTTGGATGGAAACCAAGCCAAAACTTAAAAAGAATTTTTTAAAAAATTAATCCCAAAAATAATGATAAGCACCAAGAGAGCCCACTTCTCCTTGCTGTAAAAAGCCTCTCTTTGGGTACATATACTTAAACAATATATATAAATTGGGTGATTTAGAAATGGGGTGGCTGGTCTTAATGTCCCTTTAAGGCTACAAGTGCGGCTTGGAAAATGGTGATGTCCCAGCCTCCCGGCAGCTCTTAGCAGTCGAATGTGAACACTGTTTACAATCTCCTGGCTGCAAGCCGCCGTCCTGGAGGACTAATGGGGTGATTCCAAGTGTTTTCCTTTCCTGCTAAAACGCTCCTGGGCTTCAGGAAAAACCTGCCTGAGCCCCCAAAAAACTGCCGCGTTGTCAGTTCTGCCTGCAGAGCCTGCGAGCACAGCTGTTCAGTCTGCCATGTCTCCACTGGAAGTCCCAGAAATAAGAAAACATTTAGAGGACAGCAATTAAAAGAATTATCCAACATTAATTGGGAATGTTAGAATTTCTCTATATGGGAGATAACCAGGGCATGAGTGACCATTCAAAGGGCCTCTCGGTCCAGGAAAGGGCGTAACTGGCGCACAACATGGAGTTGAGCAAAGGCCCTCCTTCCTGGCCACGACTGCCACCTGCTCTTTGAGCAGGAGTCGTGAGTCCAAGAGGACCCCCAAATTACGCACCAGGTCTGTCTGGGGCACTGCAACCCCATCCAGAATTAAGATGACAATTTCTCTGATACTGAAGAGCCGTTAATCCACAGCCACTCCATCTTACCAGGGATCAGCTGAAGCCTTTTGTTCCCCATCCAGGCTCCCACAGCCCCCAGGCACTTGGAAAGGGTGGTCACAGCATCACTTACTTCACCCGGGGTGGAGATGTATAATTGGGTATCATCAGCATATTGATGATACCTCATCCCGTGATGGCGGATGATCTCACCCAGTGGTTTCATGTAGATGTTAAAAAGGAGCGGAGAGAGTACCGAACCCTGAAGCACGCCACAAAGATTAACACCAATTGGGATCGACCCTGGAGGAAGGAGGTGAACCAGCGCAGAACCACGCTGCCCAACTCTAACTCCCTGAGTTGCCCCAAAAGAATACAATGGTTGATGGTATCGAAAGCCGCTGAGAGGTCAAGAAGAGCAAGGATGGATGCACTGCCCCCATCCCGCTCCCGCCAAAGATCATCCATAAGTGCGACCAATGCTGTTTCCACCCTATAACCGGGCCTGAAACCTGACTGAAAGGGGTCTAGGTAATCCGTTTCATCCAGAATCCTCTGGAGCTGCAACGCCACCACTTTCTCAAACACCATCCCCAAAAAGGGGAGGTGGGAGACTGGACGGAAATTTTCCAGTACAGTAGGGTCCAGCAATGGTTTCTTGAGGAGGGGGCACACCAGCGCCTCCTTAAAGGCTGCCGGAAACACCCCCTCTCTCAAGGATATATTTACCATCGTCTGGACCCAGCCACATGTCACCTCCCGAGCTGCTTTCACCAGCCAGGAGGGACATGGATCTAATTGACAAGTGGTGGCATTTACAGTTCAGAGGATCCTGTCCACTTCCTCGGGTCCAACAGGATCAAACCGTTCCCAGATAACTACGCTGACCATACATCTCGTTTTGAACGGGACAGTCCCGTTTTTTTAGCATTTTTCAACCGTCCCGTCATTTTGATAAAAATCTCAATTTTGTCCTGTTTTTTAAACCCGCTGGGAATGGCGCGGAAGGAGGATCTGAGCCAGAGCTGTCGATTGGAGGCAGCCCGGAAGAGGAAGCCCTCCTGCCTATCAGCACATGGCAAAGGAGGGACCAGGGGGGTGGGGTTTGCAGGCGGGAGCCAATTGTGTGGACAGGGGCCGGGGTTTGCAGGCGGGAGCCAATCACACAGATCGGGGGGCGGGGACCCCTGTCCTTTTCATGAATACGGAATATTACATAAGACCCCGTCCTGTTTTGCCATCCCAATGTCCTGTTTTTGTCTCAAGGAAATATGGTCAGTCTGCAGATAAGTAGGTAAGTATTTTCCCTGGGTATCTCCTCAGACCCTGTATCATGCTCGGAGTCCGGAATGGATCCGAGCGATTTTATCCTGCAGATGTCCAGAAAACTACTCAGCACAGCCCTGCAGATCGATTTCTGAGTTCCCTTTCCCCAGCAGGGACCGGGTGATTTTAAACAGGGCCACCAGATGGCATTCTGCGGATGCAATAAGAGTGGAGAAATACTGATGTTTTGTCGCTCTTACCGCCACAAGGTAGGCCTTAATAGCAGCTCTAGCTTGTGTTTGGTCGAATTCGGTCTTTGTCTTCCTCCAGCGGCACTCTAGACTTCTCTTATTACTCTTTAGAAGCCTCAAATCCTCCGTGAACCACGGGGAGTGTTGAGTTCGACAGGATAAGAGAGGTCGCACAGGCGCGATCCTGACCAAGGCTTTGGCCACCACCCTGTTCCAGGTAGTAGCCAGAGCGTCCACTGGATGGTGCATCAGATCCTTGGGTATAACCTTCTGCTCCCTCTGGAACCCAAACAGGTCCATCAGTCGCCGGGGGCGGACCAGTCGAATGGGTCCAGGCTCCCTGCTGAGGGTGCGGCATAAGAGAATCTCAAGTTCCCCAGGGCGTGGTCCGACCATGACAAAGGGGAAAGTTGTAATTATCCCCTCAGATCACATTGCCACTGCTCCAAGAAGAAAACTAAATCCAGTGTGAGGCCACTGTCTCTAGTTGGGTCTCAAATAATCTGAAACAGGCCCGTGGCTGCCATGGTGGCCCTGAAGTCCCAGGCTGCTTCCAAGGGCAGGAAGTCCCTTCCAGGGAGGGCAGGTTGAAGTCCCCCAGAACCATAAGCCTGGGGAACTCCACCGCCAACCCTGAGGCAGTTTCCAGCAGCTCAGGCAGGGAGGTTGCTACGCAGCAGGGAGGCTGGTACCGTAGCAACACCCCTAACTGTTCTCGGGAACCCAACTTGAAAAACAAAGTCTCACACCCGGATACTTGTGGAGCAGAGCTCCTGACGGCCACTAGAGATTCCCGGATGAAAACATCCACCCCTCCTCCCCTGCCCTGAGGTCTTGGCTGGTGTTATACTTGAAACCCGGCCGGGCATATTTCCAAAAGGGGAACGTCTCCTTCCAGGCCCAGCCAGGTTTCGGTAATATACACCAGATCTGCCCCCTCCTCTGTGATCAGATCACATATGAGGGGGGCCTTGTTATTTATTGACCTGGAGTTACAGAGCAGCGTCCGCTCACAGTCACCATCTTGGATTTTAATGCTCTCTCTAGCCCTTTTCCCCCCATAATAATAATATTGATGTAAAATTGATTGTAGAGTGTTTTGTAATTACTATTTTTTATGGTTTTATTGTATGCCACCCAGAGTCACGATTCTGTGAGATGGGCGGCATATGAAATAAATAAATTTGAGCAGGAGTCGTGAGTCCAAGAGGACCCCCAAGTTACGCACCGGATCTGTCTGGGGTAGTGCAACCCCATCCAGAATTAAAGATGATAATTTCCCAGGAGTCATGGAGCCATTAATCCACAGCCACTCCGTCTTACTAGGGTTCAGCTGAAGCCTGTTTTTCCCCATCCAGGCCCCTACAGCCCCCAGGCACTTGGATAGGACGGTCACTGCATCACTTACTTCACCCGGGATGGAGATATACAACTGGGTATCATCGGCATATTGATGATACCTCACCCCATGGTGTCGGATGATCTCTCCCAGCGGTTTCATGTAGATGTTAAAAAGGAGCGGAGAGAGTACCGAGCCCTGTGGGACCCCACAAAGAAGGGCCCGCGGACTGGATCTCTCGCTCCCAATCAACACTGACTGGGTCCGGCCTCGGAGGAAGGAGGCGAACCAGTGTAAAACCACGCTGCCCACCCCCAACTCCCTAAGCCGTTCCAGAAGGATACCATGGTCGACGGTATTGAATGCTGCTGAGAGGTCAAGAAGAGCGAGAATGGATGCACTACCTCCATCTCGCTCCCGCCAGAGATCATCCATAAGCGCGACCAATGCAGATCACATATATAATAACCCCTTCTTTTCCATAACATTCCATCAGAAAGTCAAATTCACTCATGTTTTGCAACTCAATTTCTCCGCTAAACTTCTTCAATTCAGCATTTTCAATTTCATCCGGCATTTCAACAGAAGCCCCTATCTCGCTCTTAGAAGAGACATTTCCATCGCTGTTAAATTCTTCATTTTCATCTACTGTATCCTCAACTAGATGACACATTTTAGACCACATATTTTCCACAATGGTCTGAATGTCTTGCATAACAACTTGTCTGGAATCAGAAAAAAAAATCTGCTTTAATATCTCGATGGAAGTCAGAGAGAGCCTGGTTAAGATCACTCATGTCTCATGCAGTAAATTATGGCACCCCCTGGATACTTAACCGGCAAAAATAAAAGGTAATGGAAAATTTCCAAACTGAGTTAAGATAAGATAACAGACAGTTCCCCAGAGAAAGCAGTGGCAGGAAAGTAAAAGTTCAGAATGGCAGATTCAACGTGTAGGAAAAATGCTAAAATCTTCAAAATTAGCACAAAAATTATAACAGGGAGATGATAATATACTCTCAACCCTCCTTAGTATTGGATAGAAAGCAAAATCCAAAGCTTAAAAATATTTTTTTTGGGGAAAAAAATAATCAAAAAAATAATGATAAACACCTTGAGAGATCGTTTCTCCTTAATGTAGAAAGCCTCTCTTCAGGTACAAATACTTAAAAAGAATAAAGTGGGTGCTTTAGAAATGGGGTGAGTGGACTTAATGTCCTTTAAGGCTGCAGCGCAGCTTGGAAATGGTGACATTCCAGCCTCCCTGCGAAGTCTTACCCGTTGATCGCAAATACTGTTTACGATCTCCTGGCTGCAATTTGCCGTCCAGAGGACGAATGGGTCAATTCCAAGCATTTTCCTTGATCCAGAAAAGTGCTCCTGGGCTTCAGGAGAAACCAGTCTGAGCCCGAAAAAACTGCCACAATGCCAGTTCTGCCCGCAGAGCTCGCGGGCACAGCTATTTAGTCCTCCATGTTCCCACCGGAAGTCCATAGACAAATTTCTTTTGATATTTGGTTGCTGACCAGGCAAAACTGGCTAAAACCTTTACTATTTTTCCTTGGGTTGAAGACAACAGGAAAATGATTTTGTAATGACCAGGCCAATAAGTGGTAGATTCCCCCCACCCCGAGGTTTTGCAGATACGAAAGAGTGAAGCAAATCATGAGTGAGGTTCTCAATCACATTTGTTCTACATAGGCAGAAACAAATGTTACAGGGGTTGTTATGAAGGCTCCCTCAAGTATTGCAGATAGCATCAGCTGTATTCTAAGTTGAGTTAAAACACTACTCAATGGTAGATTTAAAATTGTGAGGCAGTTCTTGTAGTGGTGGAAATTCTTGATTAAAGTAAACCATGGTCACCATTTGCTGTCTATCAAGGCACTTGGGTCCATTTGAGTTTCCCAGTCAATGCTTTTTTACGATTGCATGTTATTTCAGAATAATTATGTTAAGGTATGGAGTGAAATTAAGGAAGATAGTAGAAGATGGGAAAAGTTGCAACTATCATTTCTTGGAAGAATCTCTGTGTTAAAAATGAATATATTACCTAGAATGATGTTTCTATTCCAAACAATACCTGTTTCAAAAAATGATGCACCTTTTAAACAATGGCAAAAATATTTATCCAGATTTGTATGGCAGGGTAAGAAACCAAGGGTCAAATATAAAATTCTACAAGATGCAAAAGATAGAGGAGGATTGTATTTTGCAGCCTGCTGTTTTGTTTGGATGAAAGAATTCGATTTGCTGAGAAACAAAAGAATGTTAGAATTGGAAGAACTCAACCAACATGGGCTTTTATGGTACGATAAAGTTAATGTAGATTTCAAAAATCATTTTGTAAGAAGTGCCATATTGAGAGTATGGAATAAATTTAAGCCCAGGCTGTGTCCAAAGATACCTTTATTGACTTCAGCACAAGAAGCATTTTATAGAAAAGAAACAGCAGATAGGGAGAAATGGTTATGGTATCAAGACTTATTAATTTTGGAGGATGGAGAATTTAAGATGATGTCAAGAGAACGATTGACTGCAGAAGGACATAGTTTTCAATGGTTTTCATATGCTCAGTTAAGAGAAAGCTTTAATATGGATAAAAAGATAATTGTAATTGAAAAACACAAAACAGAATTTGAAATTGAATTATGTACAAATGATGAACATGTGATAGCAAAAATGTATATTTTTTAAATTAAAATTTGAAACAAGATGAATAGGTTAAAGATTGCAGGACAAAATGGGCTATTAATTTTGGATATACTATACACGTGGACACTTCGGAGAGAATGTGGGTAACTGCTATTAAGTTTACACTGTGTCATAGTTTAAGAGAAAATATTATATAATGATGTATTGTTGGCATATGACACTAGAGAAATTGTCAAAAATGTAGCAAGGTATCACAAAACAATGTTGGAAATGTAAAAAACATGAGGGGACATTTTATTATGTATGGTGGACTTCTGAGAAAGCTAAGAAATTTTGGATACAAATTCATACAATGATGCAAAGATTTTAAAGATAAACATCATGAAGAAACCAGAATGTTTTTTTATTAGGACTTATGGATAATGAATTAGAAAAGATTCATGGCAGATTGATTTTGTATGTGGTAACTGCAGGAAGATTATTGGATTGGATTGTGAAAATGTCAGAATTTGCTGAGATGGCAAAACCGACCTATTTGGTCAGAGAAAACAAAAACCTTTTCTGAAAGACTGGAAACCTTATATGGACTTTTTGCTGAAAGAAGAAAAAAATGATAGGATTTACTGATTTGAGGATTAAAAAAAAAGATGTGGACTAAGTGAGGAGTTGAAGGGATTTGTATAACATCTAAGAGGGAGGGAGGATTATAAGATTGGAATTATCTGTTGAAGAGAAGGTAGGAAGTCATATTTCATAACTTCAGTTTCTTTTATATACTTGTACCTTCTTTTTTCTTTTTTTCTTTTTCTTTAGATTTGTCTTTAACTTAAGTAAAACTTTTAATAAATATAAATAAATAAAAAAATACTTTCAGTCTACAAAGAAGTCTGCATCAGATTCTGTGGTCCCTACTGTTTTCACATATTAACTGTCCTCAAGCCAGGAATTATCATGTAGAGCAGAGCTTTCCAAACTTTTCATGTTGGTGACACACTTTTTAGACATGCATCATTTCACGACACACTCTTACAGCAGGGCATCATTTCACAACACACTCTTACAGCAGGGTGCAAGGCAGGCACTAGGACCTGCGCGGAATCACAGCAGGTTTGGAGGCAGCAGGGCACAAGGCAGGCACTAGGACCTGCGCGAAATCCTGGCAGGGCTCAGAGGCAGCAGCAGCCGCGACACACTCAGACACTGCAGCTGACACACTAACATGTCGCGACACACAGTTTGGAAAGCTCTGACGTAGAGGTATTTTGTCACCTACCAGAGCTTAGTAAAGGTGTAGATACCCGAGGAGTCAGAAACAGGAATGTAGAAAAGGTGTACCTGCACTGTAAATGCATCAGTTTAGCTTAAAGGATAAAATTAATCTATATGACAGAGCTTTCCAAACTGTGTGTCGCGACACAAAAGTGTGTCGCCACACACAGTCTGGTGTGTCGCCACACAACCCGGAAGCGCTGATCATCATCAGCGCTTCTGGATTTTCCCGCGGCGACACACCAACTGCAGCGTGCAAAACCCGAAAGCGCAGCAGCGCTTCTGGGTTTTTGTGCGCTGCCGCACTTCCGGGTTTTCCCGCGGCAACACACCAATGCCGGTTGGTGTGTCGCCGCGGGAAAAACTTTGGAAAGCCCTGCTATATGATGTATTATATAGTACAATGAAGTTGGGCGGTCATATAAATTTAATAAATAAATAAAATTATGCTTCAAATACTTTGTGTAATTATGGCACTTGGTATTGAAGGCATGATGATTTTTGCAACCTTTATCAGATCTAAATCTGCAAACATCTATTTTAAGTATTTTCATATAACGGGCCTTGTAAACACATATCTGTCCTCCTGATACACAATCTAGCAGTATGGATTTTAATTTGGTGGACCAGAGGCATCATTTAGTATTTAGTGGCTTCATGTCAGGTGCTACATCTGACCTCTTTGATTTTATGGATTGTTGACTGCAGATGTTTTTATGTGATTTATGTGATAGTTGTTTAGATCCACCATTTAATATGCCCCAAAATAACATCTGTATCATTTGTAACTGTTTTTGATAAAAGCCTTTTATATTAATAATTATGGACTGTGTCCATGTCAAGGATAAATAGTATTGTTTCAGTTGATGGAAAAGTATACGTAAGTACCATAGAAATAATTTTAACATATACTGTATATAATATGTATACTTTAACAATTCTCTCTCTCCCCCTCCCCCACGTCTTTTGCCTGGTGCATAAACTTCAGGTGTTTCATATTAATAATGTTACAGGGGTGCTATTTATAGTGAGTATTGTGAGATTTCCTGTGATGAGTGGCAGGCATTATTCTCTCACTAGATAACTAGATAGCAAAGTAATGGGATTAGTAAATATGTCATAAAATGAATCAAGGAGATAGTTCACCCACCAGGGTAACACGGAAAGTCACAACCTGTCTAATTTGACTTATTTGACTTTTATTAGGTTGTCTGCAGTGCAGGAGTTGATGATGTGTACAGTCCACTTGAAGTCTGAGAGTTAAAAAGGGTTGCTTTGCTCTAAGAAAGGACGGTAAGTACAGTATGTTGCTACTAACTTGTGCCTGGTTATTTTTTTCTCCTTTGAAAAAAATTATTTATTTATCAAATTTTTATCACCGCCCATCTCCCCCTCAAGGAGGGACCCTTGCAGGTGAAAGTATGTTCTGTTGTGCATTTTTTTCTGTGTGTGGAAAAACAAATCTGAAGAATGTAAAAAATAATGTTGCAAGCCACTACAGTAAGTCTTAAGTGATATGATCTACATAATTTATTGCTTTTGGCTTTTCGTTCCTTTTCCCTGTACCCAATAGATATAAGATTGCTGAAGGCAAGCATGATCTTCAGATCTGAATCAGCTGTTCTCTGTGTTTACTTTTATTCCATCTAGCAGTTACATCATGGGACCAAACCAGTTTGGAAGGTTGGTTGCTGAAAGGACTGTGCTGCCAATGATGTGTACTTTTTCTGGGCATCCCTTTAGAAAGATAAAGACACACTTGAGTTGAGCTCAACTCCTGGTGACTTCATGTACATATCAAATGTAATTACTTGGCAACAGCAGAGTTTGTCACTACCTTCTGGAAAGTTTCTTCAACTTCCTGAGATTGCTCACAACATTTTGTTCAATTTTGTTCAATTTAAATTTTAAAAGCTATTTCTTATATTTTAAGGAAATGGAAGCAGCTAAATATAAGTCAAAATCTATACAAGCTTGTGCATTATGCACTGATGAAACACAAGCATAAAAAGTAAAAAATATTTTATAAAGGGCAGGATACTTCCTTGGTATATGTAAAAAATAAAACATAATTTCATCTGCTGTTTTCTCTCAAACCCTCCTTGTGTAGTTTCTTTATCTGTTACTAGGATCTCCTCGTAAACAGCCCTGACTTTATTTTTTTCTTTTATTCCCTGTATTGAGTCATTAACCAAATCAGTTTGTTTCCCTCCTTACACCTTTGCCAAAATATGATATTCACTATTATCAAAATTTGATTCCTCTTTTCCATTTACCTCAAAGTTTCGTCTATAGACTGCTCATCTGTCACCTAGACAGTTGCAGTCTTGTCTCTATGGTCTTCTGTTGTTTCACGCTGAATTGTTAATTTATCGCACCCTGATAAATACTCTGTATTAACTATCCTTTTACGTCAGGAAGTCTCCTGCTACCTCAAGGGATTTGTCTTTTCTCATTTTCTGTCCCATTATGTCTTTTTCTTAAACCTAAACATGTGCAACTGAAAAGTCTTGGGTTTTTTTCCCCTCAACCTCTGCTCTTCTTCCAGTATTGGTTCTCTTGTATTTAATTTTAAACGTAATCTCTTTGAGGGAGCAACCTGTTCTCTTGCACCCTGTGAAGTCCCATTGCCTATGCCCTCCAGCATAATAAATAAAGAAATACATGCTAATACTGAAAAATCAGAGTTCATTTTTGGTATGTTTATGAGACTATGTATAAGACTTTTGTTAATGAGATGAATACCACAGCAATGAGTTGAATGTCACTGCGTAATTAAAAAGAAGAAACAAAGAAAATGGGTGAATTATACATTTTCTTTCCCATATACTGTACTCTGTAAATTAAGTCATTTAAGAGCAGTTATGCAGACAGCTGGTATGAGTTTAGAGTTAGCATCCCTTAAAAAGTAATAAACATAAAATTTATCAGTATGACCATCAAAATTTAGAGATGATTTGGGAAATCAAACAAGTCTTGTGGCATCATAAAAAGGACACCAGATGAGGACATGGGCAAGAGTTTCTACCTCCCTGGATCCAGAAGGGCAAAATCTCAGTAAATAAGGAGTCCCATGAAATCTTTCCACCAGCAGTGCTAAAGGGAGGGCATCAAAGTGGGCTCTGGAAAAGGCCCATGTATATTTGCTTAGGTTTAGATGTATAGGTACCCCGCAGTAGAGGGCTTGTGGCTATGTAACATTTGGCAATAGAATTCTGGAGCACTGGTGATATCATTTTGGTGATCAATTTCCCTAATTCTTTCTTTTACTGTTGATTTGGCCTTCTCACTGGATAATTGGCCTAAATATTCAGAAGAGAGGCCAAGACTGCAAAGTTCTATACAGGTATGGTACCAATGAGATTGGTAGCTGTCTGACAACAGCAGAGGCATCAGGCCTGTAGGTTCAGACATGATTCTGAATCCTGAGATTAGAATCCTGGTCCAGGCTGGTCCTTAATACTTGGCACATTGGCTTCAAGCCTCAAGACTGCATTAGGGGTGCATTTTGGGGTACCAAACAAAGTCCTAAGGAAATTCAATTGAATGGTTTCATAAGTCCTTAGGGTTGTATATGGGCCAAGTTGTATCCCATGTAATAGTTGGGCAACTGTTTTAGCCATAAACAGTTCGATTGCTGCTGGAATGTAATTTGCCCTCTGTTGCCTATAAAATTTAGTTACTGCTAGTGTGCTCTTTTGGGCAGTAGAAGTGGCATAATTTACCTGGGCTGTTCATTTCCTAGTGGCCTCAAATACTATGCCCAAGTATTTAAAACATTTGACTTGCTCTTTCATGGGAATCAATTGTCCACTTGTGCCTTTGTCTTCTGTTGGAAAAAACTAAAACTTTAGATTTATCATAGTTGATTACTAAGTGTTCCTCATTACAGAAGTATGCCAGGGTTCTTAGTGCCCACTTCATGCCTACATAAAACAAGGAGAGAAGAACTGCATCATCAGCATAGAGTAGAATTGGGAGATGTCTATCAGCTAATTTAGGCTCATGGATATAAACTCTCTGAAGAGTTTTAATTAGAGTTGATATATATATATTAAAAAGCAATGGTGCTAAAATACATCCTTGTTTCACCCCCTCGACAGTCTGAATAAAGTCAGAAAGGTTTCCTCCATGGTTACATCTTACTCTAAGGCTGGTTTTATCGTATAGCTTATGAATTAGGAGCAATAGTCTTTTGTCTATAGAGGATCTGCTCAGAATGTCCCGGGGTCTAACCCTTGAGATATTATGAAAAGCTGCCTTGAAATCAATGAAGGCTGCATATAGATATAGATACAAGTCAGAATGGTTTGTATATTTGTCTGCCAGATTTTGAAGTACTAGGCAGTGGTCTATAGTGGATCGTCCTGGTTGAAATCCTGCTTGCTCAGGGTCGATTATTCCCTCATGTATTACCCAGGTTTAGAGTTTGGTGAATAGATACCTGGCATACAGTTTGCTAATGATGTTCAATAAATTAATTGGCCTATAATTAACTTGGCCATTCCTATCACCCTTTTTATATAAGGGAACAATTATAGCTTCCCCCCAGTCCTCTGGAATCTTAGCAGTGTGGTTAATGTATGAAAAGAAAGATGCCAATACAGGGGCCCACCGATTTGAATTGGATTTAATTAACTCAGGGAGGATATGGTCACTTCTGGGGGCTTCACCAGTTAATGAGATTTTTAACTTCCTTGCATGTGACTGGGGCCACTGTGGTACTGAGGATAAAGGTACATCCATCATGTAGGTGTTAACAGATGGATCGCAATAAAGGGCTTGGAAGTGATGTACCCAGGTACTTGAGGGGATGCTACGATGCAATTTTGTAATGCCATCATGGGAAGAATTTGTTATAGTATGCCAGAATAAGGAAGGAATTTTGGACTTCGTACCTTCGATTAGCTGTGACCAGTTTTCTTCGGATCTTGAATTTTTTCTTTCTGAGCAGAGCCTTATATTGTCATTTCTCCTCCTTTACAATTTGGATGGAATCTGGTGAATTGGTCTTCAGTGAGGTAGCATAGGATTCCAATAATGCTGCTTTGACAGTGATGCAAGATTTGTCAAACCAACTCTTAAAATGCCATCCCCTCCTGATCGGGTTGGTATTCACCTTATTACAAAAGGTTGGAACTTAGCTATGAGATCATGAAATACATAAAGTATTCTGCTATCTTGTGGGACGTTTGGATCTGAGTGTGCCCCAAAGTTACAGAGGGTTGAAAAGTATGTACTTCCTTCCTCTGAGTGAAACCATTGGGCTATCATATCTTCAAGGGAGCCATTCCATCTGACCCTGTAAGAGCCGCCTTACCATGAGGTTCCTAATTAGGCCTTGTCTAAATTTGCAGGTGAAAGGGGAAGGTGGTCGCTTTCAGACCGAGGGACTATGCCAGAGGGGCGTGGTGGCTCAGCGGGTAAGACGCCAGGCTTGTCGATCGGAAGATCGCAAGTTCAGAGGTTCGAATCCCTAGCCCTGCGTGACGGAGTGAGCTCCCGCACTCGCCCCAGCTCTTGCCAACCTAGCAATTTGAAAGCATACAAATGCAAGTAGATTAATAGGTACCACTTTGGTGGGATGGTAACAGCGTTCCGTGTGCGTCATGCGGCCACATGACCGTGGAAGCGTCTTCGGACAGCGCTGGCTCTTCGGCTAAGAAACGGAGATGAGCACCGGCCCTTAGAGTCAGACATGACTGCACAAATGTGCGGGGGGAACCTTTACCTTTTTAAAATTTGCAGGTGAAAGGGGAAGGTGGTCGCTTTCAGACCGAGGGACTATGCCAGAGTGCTTAAGGCAAGGGGCCAGGTCTCTTATTATTAAATAATCTATGGTGGATAACTTGTGAGCGGACCAAAATATATATTGCCCAGGGAAATCATTTTATTTATTTTATTTATTAAATTTATATTACCGCCCATCTCCCCTATCGGGGACCCTTGGCGGTTTTGGACAGAGTCATTCAACATCTGTAGGTTAAGCCTATTTATGTGATGTAGCAACCTAAAGCCAGCTAGGTTATATTTTGTATCTTGGAAGGAACTGGGCATAAATGGTGGTTCAATTACTTCTTCAGGAGGACAGGCATTGAAACATTCATTGAGAGCTTCATCATGACAATCGGCTCTTGCATTGAAATCCCCACCTATTAGAATATATGCACCAGGGAACTTATTCAGGCAAACAGTGAGGAAAGAATCAACCTGATTCCAGATTTGGGTGACTTGTGAATGGAGCTGCTGAGGAGGAAGATAGAAATTAATACACAGTAAAGAAAATTTGTCAAAGACAAAATTAATTAAGCTGATACAGGATTCTTAAACTGAGGTAGTTGTTCTACAATTTGAACATAGAAGTTGGAAGCTATAAATAGACCTTGCCCCTCCCTCCCCCCAGGTCTTCCACCTCTGAGGCTAGGCTGTGCAGGGACTAGCAGAGAAAAGTAGTTGGAGATTGAAAATTCCCCCAACATCCATGTCTCCTGCAAAAAAAAAAAAAAATCAAATTTGGACAGAAATCCAAGAAAATCGGGGCTCAAATTCAAGTGTGACTTTTTCACCATACCATGTGAGACAATATTTTATTGCTGCTGACTTTCTTTCACTTCAGTTTTAGACTGCATCTTCTAAAATAAGGACATTGACCATAACTATGGCTTCTTACCTCAAATTCAGCACTAAATCATAATGAGTAGAAAACCTACTTTGCTTTAGTTCATGGTTCTGACACTGCCCTCTGATACCAGTTGGAAACTAAGATTTTGACAATTTGAACATATTACCTACCGTACCTTACTTAAGATTTCTGACTAAGATTTAGTATTACATCAAAACTGAGCAAGAATTTAAGAACTTAGAACTGTTCAATATATAAGGAAATAGTCATAGCATTAACAAAGCAGCTGTGTTTTTCATTATATAGTCATATCAAGGGATAATTTTCTTTCTCCCTATAATGTTGCTTCATTCTGCTTTGCTTGCGCAGCTCACAGAACAGTAGACCTAATGTAGATTGACGCCTTTGCTAGAGGACTGATTGAAACTTGTGTCTTATAGTTGCTAATGTTCACTGAACCATTTTATTGAAGATAAAGTAAATAAAATAGATTGCCATATGAGAATTCTCTGAAATCAAATGGAATAATTTGACAGGTTTAAGCCTGTGAAAAAACCAAAGCACTGAAGCACGTAAGAATACTTTCTATGCATAGAATACCCAAAAAAGTTTTTCACTGTGTGAAATCTTTAAAATACCAGTATTTACTGTACATCCAACATTATAATGTTAATAAATGGTGTTCGTGATGATTTCCAGTTAATGCCATATGAGACTATGAATATGTGCTGACATTTTATTAGCTTCTTAAGCCATGCCTAAAAACATAGGATAGTCAACCTTGGCTAAATAGCAATCACAAGGGCCAAATCACAAATTAGACCTAGAGAAGATCAGTATCCTTAAATATATAACACATCTTTTCCCAGAAGTATTAGACAATAGGAATGTATAAACATTGAAATAATTTAAATAGAGAGAAATATTTTCAACTCTCATCTATCTTGCAGGTGGCATTTCATTGTGGGCATTCCACTCCATTGAAATAGACACTATATAAAGATGTGGCATCTGGGTTCATATCTGCCATGAAGAAGCTGGCAACATAGCTAGCAAAACATTAACGCATATTCTTTGTCTTACACAGTGTTACCTGGAAGCTACTTCACCAGGAAATAGCTGTGAAAATCTATGATTAATACATTTTGTTTAAAAATATATATAAGTGTACACTTGTTTTTTAGTTGCATGTATGAAATTTCAGAAGGTGGTTTACTAGTCCTTCATTTAGTGACATTTGAAGTTACGACGGTGCTGAAAAAAGTGACTTATGACCGGTCCTCACACTTAAGACCATTGCAGCGTCCCCGCAGTCACATGATAAAAATTCAGGTGCTTGTCAACCAACAACGGTTGCTGCATCCCAGGGTCATGTGATCGCCATTTGCAACTTCCCAGCTGGCTTCCAACAAGCAAAATCAAAGGGGGGAGCTGGATTTGCTTAACAACCACTGTGAATCGCTTAACGAATGCGGCAAAAAAGGTCGTAAAATAGGGCGTGGTCATGTGGTGCCTCATTTAATGAACACATCACTTAGCGGCCGACATTCCGTCCCAATTGTGGTCATAAGTCAAGGACTACCTGTACCAGTTTCTCTCTCTCATACACAAACATACAAACATTATAATATATACTAAAGATAGATGTAGCAGGTAAACTTTCTCCTTCAGGTGGGTTTTAGTCTATGTTCAGTCAGAGTTATTCAGAATTCAGAGGTTGAATTTGTCATACCATTCATTAGCTACCTTAAAAACAGGGGTTGTATGGTTTATTTGGGAGATGCTATTCAGGTTCAGTCCCTTGAACTGGCTAAGCCATTTCCTTTTTCCATAGCTCAGCCAAGTTGCTGATTTGAAAAGTTGCAGACAGAAAACTGTTCAAGGGCTACTAAGAAATAATTGGACCCATTGACTCCCTGGTGAAGATTATCTTCATTAGTTCCCCAGCATAGAGTGATTCTATTAGTAAATAGAATCTTTTAGTAAATTTAAAGTATACCAATTGATGATATGTTTATGACAGTGGAATTAATGAAAAGTTCCTCCACTTCCAGATTACCACCATGCCACTGAGCATTGGAAACTAGACCCAGTTGCGTCTTGCTAAATGAATGGGGCTAGACATCAGTTAAGATAGACACATAGACACATACATCTTGAGCTACTCACAACAGGGCAATCTCAATATTAAGTTGTTTTCTAGATTAGTTTGAATGGTTTTAGCGTCATCTCAATGCTAGTCCAGCTATCTCAGGAAAGGAAACTGTTCTGTACCCATTCTTTCTATGTCTGAATGTCATCCATCCTAGCCTTGATTTTTTGCAATGCTTTAAAGTAGCAATGCACTATTAGAAATGCTTCAATTTCCTTAGCAGTTTGGATTGATGGAAAAACACTTAGTCAACTAAAGCTTACTCATTGAGCATGAGGAAGAAAACTGCTTAAAGCAGTGTTTCTCAAATATTAGAAAACGACTGGGTCATTTACCAACCATAAACCTTAAAAAAATAAATTTTCGGTGTGAGGACATCTTCCAGTCAAGAAAACTAATTTTATTCAGTCCAATATTGTTATGGAAACTATAGTTACAGTATATTATGTCAAATCATAATTTTTGGAGACAAAGTTAGTAGAGAGTTCCAAGATAATGGAAATTGTAGCTGATCAGTTCAGCCCAGCTTCAAATAATCTTATTCTCAAATCTTCTGAAAAATAATTAACTAGGTCCATGTACTATGAACTTTTAATAGACCATTGCTGTTCTTCAAAATACAGTTCCCTGACTAGCAAAGAACAATTACCCATTTGTATAAGTTGACCACGTAGAGAGCAGCAATTACACATTTTTTCCTTTTTCTTTAATGAGAAAATATTAACATATGAGATCATATGGTTTCAACTCTTCACAAAACATTTAAGGTCACAAAGAGTGTTTAGTATACATTTATTAGTTTTGTGCTCAAAATTGTTTTACAGCTGATTTCTAATATACTGTATGCATACTTAAGTACTTCTGAAATATTTGACTATCTTACTTTATTTTGAGCAATATACTAAGGTATTAATAGTTTAATAAGGTCAATATGTTAATAGTAAGGCTGCCCTCTGAGTTAGCACACACTGAACCCATTGTGAAATTGTCAGAATCACTCAGTTCAGGACTAAGATGCCAAAACTTGTCCTTTCCCAATTCAAAATCCTTTGTGGGCTTTGCCTCTAATATGTAATTCAGAAGCATTTTTTCTTTCTCTTTCAGAAAGAGAGAGAGAGAGAAAAATGGTGTGCATGTTAGCATATTAGGAAATGTTGTTAGTGAGACTGAGGATGGGATAGAGTGTCTCCATTCTGTGAATCTCTGAATTTAATATTCCTGCAAATATTTTATCTGATTTAAAAATAAAATGCTATAGGTTCCATAAAGCATTTACCTGTATGTTTTCTCATTCTAATATGAGAGCAGAACTCAATTTTTCTTAAAGTACATTTTGGAATTAGGAATATATTGGGAGAAGCTGCCTTGCATCCACCCCTACCCCCCTCCAGCCAAGCCAAGTCAGATCTGGCTATTTTTGAAGTTGAGAACGTGGCCATGAAGGAGGTCCGGTGGTTCTTGCAGTTCTAGGTAATCAGTAAGAAGCTTCCAGTTCATGAAGGAGGAAATACATATATGTCCATTAACTAAATGGAGCTAATATTTAAATCGGGGGGGGGGGGAACCAGATGATGAAAATGTAAGATTGTCAAATAACATATGTCCTATGCTTTTCTTTTCTTTAAAAGAATCTCATTCTTGGTGCTTTATTGTAACTATATTGCAATCTTAGTTCAATTACTTGGTTTACTTGTACAGTTTAGATTGTTGTGGGTTGCTCATTTCTCTTCATCTAAGGCAGTGTTTCTCAATCTCAGCAAGTTTAAGATGTGTGGACTTCAATTCCCAGAATTCATGCATGGTGGCTGGGGGAATTCTGGGAGTTGAAGTCCACACATCTTAAAGTTGCTGAGGTTGAGAAACACTGATCTAAGGAGAGTGCTAGTATTGTGAGCTATGTCTACAAGCAACTACTCTAGAGACAACAATAGAGTAAAATAGCTATAGGAGATGAAAGCAAAGAAGCAGTGTTTTGTATGTATTTATGGCAACAATAGAAAAAATGAAAATATTTTTACATTTCTTTTAAGATGCATTTATTATTGCTGATTATAAGGTAATTATTTATTATACAGTTAATGTAAGACATTTTTTTTAAAAAAGTGGGGTTGACCTCATTTGACTTTTCTGACATTCCATCAGTTAAAATGTTTATAAGATGCTTAATTACCCAATGGTGTGATCATTATTCATCTCATTATTTGATCTATAACATCAAGTGAATTGCCTCCCTGGAGTGCACTGTATTCACAGATCAATAGGTATAGTAAGAGTTTGAAGGAGAGCTTTAAACATTCATAGAAGGGAAAGGAAAACATACTCTAGTCAGTGGCTTATACAGATACATGTTATCAGTTAAATAAAGTAATTTTCCTTACTTCCAAGCAACATACACTATTCTTACTGGTTTTAGTTTTTCATCATAATTTTAAAATGATTTTGTTGATAATTTTCATCATAGTATTTTTTTTATATTTTACTGTTTTGCATGCTAAAATATCACATGAGTTACACAAACTGAAATATATGTATGTGTGTGTCTTTGTTTGTATATGTCCAGCCTTAATATTAAATATATCACACCAACCATGTGATATAAAATTGTTCCTGCTGCTCTCCTCCCATGTGTGCTTAGTCTATCTGACCCACCAACCTTTCACTGACATTTACTTACTGTGTGAAAGAGGCATCTCATTCATACTTAGCATAAGCACCCAGTTCCTCCCTCACTCCCTCAACCCCTGTGTGGGCTCACATTCTGTATCTCTCTTCCATGAACGTTCTGTTTTAGGCTCTGGCATATTCTTCCTACCCCCACATTTTATCCTTTCATATTTGGGGGAAAATGATTGAAAATGGGACAGATTGGGACACACTGTGGGACATTAGCTTGAAGGCAAAGCAAAACTGCTACATCTACCTGAAAATTGGTCAAATCTGTAAAACAGAACTCACAGATTTCTGCAAACACCTGTTAAAAAGTTAAGCTGATAATGGAGTAGCTATAGAAGGTCGTCAGTATGGTATTGCTTACACAACAGTGATTTGTGTGACAGAGTTATCAGAAGAAACAAGTGTCTCAGAGACAGTAAAGAAAAAAGGCTGGATTATTTCAGCAAAGCAATATAAATATAAATAGTAGGTATGCATTCAGATTTGTTGAAATGTGTCATGTTTAACTTTGTACCATGTAGAGGTTGTGTCAGTTTCTGTTTACTTTTGAGATTCATTGAAAATACGCTTTGGCCAGAAGGACCCAAACTTTTGTATCCAAGTTTATTGTGGGAGAACAATAATTGTACAACATAAAAGAAAGGGGCAAATTCTTCTCACATGGATTTTTGGGCTGTATGAATAGACCAGCCATGTGCCCAACAAAAATGGGTGCTGTCATCAAGGAAATACAATTTTCAGATACTTATTTACTCAAAATATTTCTGGTCCACAATCTGTTAACAGTTAAGTTTAAGTGTACAAAACTGAGGAACACCCCCTTTCAAGTTACAAGATTGTAAAAGAAATAATTATTTACTTACCCTAAATCTACCACCTTGGGAGAAGGTTATTATTCTTGTTGTTTTTATACTTTTTATTTATTTTATTGTTGTTTTATGGTGTTAATTTGTTGTGACCCTCCCGGAGTCTTTGAGTTGAGCAGACTATAAAAACTGTAAAAATTGTTGATTCATTCATTCATTCATTCATTCATTCATTCTTTTCCCAGCTGCCATCTTCTCAGTTGAACTTTTGCCACATTTCTTCCTTGCAAGAAAACCATTAAAGTTTCAGGTTAGGGAGATTATATAAGAAAAGTATAAGAGGAAATGCAGAAGAAAGAGGTAGACTTTGGTCAAATAGTTGTATATTGTTATTATTATATACTACTAAAAAGGATTGTGCCTCTCTCTTACTGTAATGGTATTGAGACTTCCTAACTCTGTTGCCCAAAGATTTTAACCAACATATATTGGAGGAGAATATTTTATTTCCCTCTGGATACTGAGCACTTGTTTCTGATGCAGAGAATTTCCAGCTAAAAGTTTATCTTTTGGCATAGAAAAGGGTATAAAATGAAGTGGCTATTTTGCTGTCATGTTAAATGCCTATATTTGTCTTGGTTGAATATGTGAAGAAATGTTTCTGCTTGTCAGGAGAAAAAGAGTGGGACCTTATTTGAAAGGTGACAGTGTTTGGGTGTTTTTTTTTTTTTGTACTTACTGAACACTGTCCTGTGTATGAAGATAGCTATTGGGCAGCATCACTCATAATGCTTAAGAGAGCATTGAGGATGGAGCTAGATTTTAGCAATGTTGGAATAATTGTGAATGTTTTCTGTTATTGATTGATTGATTGATTGATTATGTGCCATTAAGCCAGTGTCAACTCTTAGTGACCTCATAGATAGATTTTCTCCTTTACAATCTGTCCCCAATCCAGTCTTTCAGGCCTTCCAACAGTGCACTCCTCACCACTGTAACAGAGTCCATCCACTTTGCTCCTGGTTGTTGTCTTCTCTTTCCTTCCATCTTTCCCAGCATTGAAGCCTTCTCCAAAGAGCTATGTCTTCACATAATAAGTCTGAAGTAGTATAATTTGAGCCTGGTCATTTGTGTTTCCAGTGAGAACTCTGTGTTTATTTGTTTGATGATACACTTGTTTGTTTTCCAGTATTCTCAGGCGTCTTCTCCAACACCAAAGTTCAAAAGTGTCAATGCTCTTCCTATCCTGCTTTTTTAAAGTCCAACTTTCACTTCCATAGAATGTCATAGAGAATACCATGGCTTGCACAATTCTGATCTCTGTAGGTACTGTATAGACACATCATGGCATCTGAATATCTTTTCTAAGGCCTTTATTGCTGCTCTGCCAAGGGCCAGTCTGTGGCATATTTCTTGACTGCTTGTTCCTTTACTGTTGATGGTTGATCCTAAAAGGCTATAATGGTATGTGGGAATGACCTTAAGGGATGAGGGGAAGAGATGCTGCCAAGGGTGTAATCAGATAAAAGAGGAAGGAGCCCATAGCTACATAATGAGAAAAGAAAGAAACTTAAACAGGATCTGCCCTAACATATTAGGCTGTTAAAAGTGACGGTGGGAGATTTGTATTTTCAGACTTGCAAGATTCTGTTAATGTAGCCTTACAATAAAGTAGAATTAGCTCATCTGGTTGTGTTTCCTGTCTGGTTTACCTGGGAGGGCTGACAAAGGCTGAAGCTATCTACCTCTTTGATATCTTCATTATCAATTCTAAGGCTGGTTGTTGTACCTGTTTCCATTAGTTAGGTCTTCTTTATATTTAATTATAGTCCCTTTTTTCAACTGTGCTCCTTGATTTTTATTACAAGTGCTTGCAGATCCTTTGTATTTTTCGTTACCAGAGTAGTGTCATCTGCGTAGTGCAGATTATTGATCTTTCTTCCTCCAATTTTAAAGCCATGCTCATCTTCTTCCAATCCCTTAATATATATTCAGCATATAGGTTGAATAAATAATAGGAGATCATACAACCTTGTCTCACTCCTTTGCCAACCTGGAGTTAATCTATTTCATCATATTCTGTCCATACTGTGGTTTCCTGACCTGTATATAGGTTTCATATAAGAACAATGAGATGTTCTGGGATTCCCATTTTCTAAGCATATTCCACAGCTTGACATGATTAATACAATCAAAGGCCTTTCTATAATCAATGAAGCACATAATGACTTTTTTTTTTGTATTCTTTGGGTTTCTCACTTATTCAGCATTCATCAGAAATAATGTCTTGTGTTCCTTGGCCTTTTCTAAAGCCATCTTGAACATCTGGCATCTCTTTTCCCATGTGGGGCTCTAATCTGCGTTGATTGATCCTAAGCATTATTTTGCTAGAATGCAAAATTAAGGATATTGTATAATAGTTTTCATTTTTGGTTAAATCTTCGTTGTTTGGCATTGGAATTTAGATTGACCTCTTCCAATCTATTGGCCACTGTGTTGTTCTCCAGATTTGCTGGCATAGCTTGGTTAGAACCTTTGCTGATTTTTCTTCTGTTGCTTGCCATTGTGCCTAATTATTATGATTACTCTTTTGTCTCATTCAGCATTGTTTACTCTGACAGCAGGTTTCCTAAGTCTCAGATGGTTTTTCAATGTTTCCTGAAATCAGTGAATTAGATTAAGATTGCCTACCACTGAGTTCTGGTCTTCCAAACTAAACTGTAGCTTTCCACTTATAATTATTTTTATAAGTTTTTATTACATATTTGGATATAGGCACTTTTGGATAATTGTCAAAATTGCAGGAGAGTGCTTTTAAAAATTAAAGAAACAATGTAGCTTAAGTAAATATTACTATATTTACCCATAGCATTCTTATTGTTCTTCCTCTGTTACACCTTATTACAAAGCTACTCAAATATAGATTGCAAATTCTATGGGGCAGGAAACTTTTTTTTAATTCTCTAACGATGTTTTTTTTGTTTGTTTGTTTTGGAAGATGACAAAGGAAAGCAGTCTCCCCACTGGCTTATCTATTTAATTAAGATAACAGTAAAGCCTTATTCTATTCCATTTTATTTAGCTTGGAAGTTATTACTTTCAAGGAGACAATTTTGGTGTTAAATTTTATTTAGATTAATTTAGTCCTCAGTGGTCATTCCCACACAGATAGACTGTAACATTTCCTGAGAAAGAAGTAGAAGAGATTGCAATCCAAATCTGGACAAACAAGCCCAAGGAAAGCCTTGAAACAGCTATGAATTTATGATACGGTTCCAGAACAGGACTGTGTGCCAATAAGTGCCAAAGACTCATTTCCATTGAGCAGTTACTGTGATCCTACAAGATGAAATGGCCCCTGAAGCTAGAAAAGATAAAATTGGTAGACAAGGTAATATAACCCCCACCCCTTACCCCAAAACATCTCACTTATAAAATCAGTATTGTAAGGGCTTGGGAAATAGCAGCCGTCTCTCTACCTTGAAAGGAGGCTTATTTCAGCTTGATTTAATGGCAAGGCAGTGCCTAATAAGGGCTGATATTGTAGACTCAAGCTTTAATATAAGTAATGATAAATTGGACTATTAATACTATAATACTATTATTATTATTATTATTATTATTATTATTATTATTATTTAAATTCATACACTGCCAGACTCCAGTGACTCAGGATGGTTTATTATGATCCTCCCCAAAAAGTTTCCCACTGAATAAGAAAAGTAACCTTAAACATGCCTCTGTAATTAATTTAAAGGGTATATAATATATTGTTCAACCAACTCACATCTTGCTTATCATTTGCTACAAAAAAGAAGTGCTTTCTCTCAGCTTGTTGATGCATATACCAATCTCTCAAGTAGATCTGATAGCAGTGGATTGGCTTCTAAGTACCAGAGATGAATGTAGATTTGTTTTTACATATAATTTCTGTACAATTCCATCTGTGTTGATCAAAATGAGAAACTGTCTGGTTACATTTCAAATCTTTGTTAATCAAGTCTTTAAAGACTTATTAGTTAAGCCTTTGTTGACATCTCCTGAAGCTGGGCTTAATTCCAAATGCAGTTCTGCTGGAAAAAGTACGGTGAAGAATCTATTTTTCCTGCCTGGAGAAGAAGTCCTTGGAGCACCAAAGGAAGACTCTGGTCTTCCTTCATATTCCAGATGGAATTAACCCCTTCTCATTCCCCTGCCTTAACAGAAGAGATTGAAGCTAGGAACTGTTTTGCTTTACTACCTAGGGATGAATATGTCACTGTCCTTGAAAGATTGGAGGATTTGAAACAAAGTCTTCTCAGTCTGTTTTCTAAAGGCCATGCAGCTATTGAACCTGGGGAATTGAACATGTCTTCTATCAAGCATTCGGTAAATCCTAACTCATGAGGCATCCTCTGATGCTGACTCTAAGATCCAATCCATGAATGCCTCAGTTCTGCCTTCTGCACCTCTTCCTCAGCAGGACAATGCTTACCTCAACCAAGGTGCATGCTGTAAAATACCACAAAGATGTGCAGTTTGCTCTCAAGTTTTAGGACTTTTCACCTTGTCTGCTTGGTCTGCTGCTGGCCTTTTGGATTTAGTTTTCAAGAATGATCCTTTTTGCACCACGCAGGCTTGTACCTCTGAATGTTTGTCATCTAATGCTGCAATAAGTCTTATACTCTGGAATATAGCAGGATGATGTGTAAAATGTTCCATCCCAGGTTTCACAGAGTATTTAAATCAATTTACAATAAGAGTTGTACATGAGATTTAGAATACTGAGCCCTTATACCTTAAAGGTTTCATCTCCTATTTCTAGCTAGGCAGCTCACATTTGAATATTAATGATATTAATAATATTATTATTATTATTATTATTATTAATAATAATAATAATAATAATGACCTCCTTTTAAGATCCTACCATCCTACCATCCTACCATCCTCTGGATTTTTATATTCTTATTTATTGTATTGCTTATTGTATTTTAATGATTTTTGATTTTTAACTTTAATTTTAATATTGTTGTAAACCGCCCAGAGTCTACTGTGGTAGAGATGGGCGGTGATAAATTTGATTAATAAATAAATAAATAAATAAATAAATAAATAAATAAATAAATATTGATTGCAAGTACAAACACCGTATGTCATTCTCTGTGAACAACTAGCTGTAGCAGTCTCCATAAAAATGAACACTACTAAATTTCTTCTAATACTGTCTACTTTTCATTGAACAGTCTTATTGTGGGGGGTGGGTGTTCCTGGAGGGGATGAGTCAGGAGTATATAGTCCCAACAGGGTCATACAAAGTTCGAAGGTCATTCCAACTGCCAGCTAATGCAAGCAAGCACCTATATTGGGCAGCAGTGATATATGAAGATACTGGAGATGGAAGATGTCAGCTCTTTGAGGTAGACCAGACTAGAAAACCAAAGTTATAAATATTAATACTACTTTTATTATATGCTTGCAGTAACAGAATCTTTCAAGTCTGAATGCTTTTCTCCTCCCTCTTTTAATTTTTGTGAGAACTAGGGAGGGTCAAGTCTGAGATGCTTTCTCAAATGACATTTCTGCTTTGGACTAAAATTTCTTTTATCTGACTGTTGTCTTGGTTGTGTCTCTTCTTCCTGTTCCTCAAGGGTATTCCTACAGCCCATTAAATCAGATCCTTCCATGACAATTGCAAAGGCATAATTTTATACTGTGTGAGTATAAAGGGAGAAGGCAAGGTTAAACCATTACTGTATTTTACGAAGAAAATCAGATGTATATAAAATAATTGTGATATGGTGGCAGATGTTGGGCCCCTCAGGTTGGACGACACTCAACATGCTACTAAGGATGAGCTGAGGATCTTTCTGAATACTAATGAGGTTTATGAAGTGGCAAGATTAAAGCCTTTGAGATAACTAGTTGCTGATCTAGCCATGGAGGAAAAAAATCTTACAGTGGGAACTTGGACTTATACGATGTGATGATGTTACCTACCTTTACCAACCTGAACAACCAAGCTCAGAGAGTATCAATTCCATGAATCAACCCTGGCCTACATATATTCTCTTCTATTGGAACTTGAAACATAAGAAGCAGGAACATGGGAATGCTCATCAGATTGAAAGATGAAATGAATTAAATACAAATTTACATGTTAGATATCAGTGAAATGAAACAGACCAGAACTGGACACTTTCCGTCAGAAGGTCACACTGTTTAGTATTTAGGACATGAAGTGTAAAAAAAGAAGGAATGGTGTTACTTTAAGTCTGGAAGCATTTAGCAAGGACAGTACTTGGATACAATGCACTCAGTTACCAAATAATATCAATTAGACTTCATGGACAACCCTTTAATATGATGATTATGCAGACAGAACATGCAAGCAATATGTGCTGCTTGTGGTTGGGGACTTGAATACCAAACTTTGAAATATTAAAGGGAAAAAAATAGTTGGATTGCATGGCCTTGGAAACCAAAATGAAGCAGTTTTTGCCAGTCCAATTATATCTTCATTGATCTTCACACAACCAAAATGGTGCCAGATGGAATACACTAAATTCAAATCGACTATATTATTGGTAGAAGGAGACTGAACAGGCTAGTTATAGCAGCAAAGACATGACCATCACAAACTATTCATGCACAAGTTTCAAATGAAGCTAAAATGGAATAAGAAAGCCAACAAGTTTCCATAATTTTATCTTGAGCATATACCCACTATTTTCAAGGAGAACATTAGGAATCTCTTTGAAGTCCAGAACCTCATTGATGGGGAACCAGAACAACTGTGGCATGAAAACAAAGAAGTCGTTAAAGATGAATGTGAAAAAGACTGCCAAATATAAAGAACCAGAAGAAAGCAAACAAGATGTCAGAATAAACTGTGGAAATTGTCAAGAGAACAGAAAAGCTAAACATCTCAGGAAGGAACTTAACAGAGAGCTGTTAGAAGAGTCAAGAATCAAGAATATCAAAGATGGAAACAGATGTGAAAAAACAAGGAAAATCTTCCAAACGATCTCCAAACTCAGAAGGAACTTCTTACCTTGAATTGGTATGTTAAAGGACATTAATGGACAGATAGTAATGGATTCAAAGAAGAAGAAACGAAGATGGAAGGTACAGTAAGGTACAGAAGTCAACATCCAAGATATGTTAGAAGATCTTCCCTACATACAAGAACTTCTAGTATTAGGAAGTTGAAGTTAGGTCAGCACTCTGGTCATTACCAAATTGGAAGGCTACAGGAATTGATGGAATATCTACAGAAATATGGCAAGCAACAAAAGAATAATCAATAAATGTTTTAACCAAGCTATGCCAGGAAATCTGGAGAACAACACAGTGGCCAACTGATTGAAAGAGGTCAATATATATACCAATACCTAAAAGAAATTTAACAGTACATGCCAACTATTGTACAATATTCTTAATTTCACATGCTAGTAAAAGAATGCTTACCATTATACAGAGCAGATTAGAGCCCTACATGGAAAGGGAGATGCCAGATGGTCAAGATGGTGTTAGACAAGGCCAGGGAAAAGAGATATGTTGATCATGTCAAGCTGTGGAATGTCCTTCAAAAAAGGACATTGTACTATTAAAAAGGCTATTCACAGGTCAAGAAGCCACAATACTGACAGTACATGGTGAAACAGACTGGCTCCAGGTTGGCAAAGGAATAAAACAAGGTTTTATACTCTCCCCTTATTTAATCAATTTATATGCTGAATATATATTGAGGGAAACTGGATTGGAAGAAGATGAGCATGACTTTAAAACTGAAGGAAAAAACATCAATAACCTGTGCTGTGCTGATGACACTACTTTGATAGCTGAAAATGCAAATGATCTGCAAGCTCTAGTAATGAAAGTCAAGGAGCACAGTGAAAAAAAGGGAGTAAGAATAAATATAAAGAAGATTAAACTAATGACAACAGATAAACAACCAGCCTCAGAAATGAAAATGAATATATTGAAGTGATGGATAGCTTCTTCCTTTTAGGATAAACTATCAATAGTCAAGAAGTATGCTGCATATTAACACTAAGAATACAGTAGCAATGAAGGCCTTGGAAAATATATTTGGATACTGGGATGTGTCTACTTTTACAAAGATCAGAATCTTGCCAGTAATAGTTTTGTCTATAACTCTCTATGGAAGTGAAAGTTGGACTTTGAAAAAGTAGGATAGAAAAAATATGAATACTTTTGAACTTTGGTCTTTGAGAAGACTCTGGAGAATACCATGGATAGCAAAGAAAACAAACACATAGATCATCAAATCAACCCAGAGTTCTCACTCAAGGCACTTTATGTGAAGATCTGGAGAAGTCTATAAGGAAAGAAAAGAGGGTGACCAGCAATATGGTCAATTATAGCACTGTGGGATGACCTGAATCACCAGGTTGGGGATAGATCCTTCTGGAGAAAAGCTATGTGGTCACTAAAAATGAACACCGACTTGATGGAACATATAATCAATCATATATCTCTTTGCAAAGATCTCATAGTAGCTTTTCATTCAGGGAGCGGTCACCTACAATTACTGCATCTTTTCACTTCAATAGGAATTGAGCAGAAGTTTTACCAAATTCAAGCAGAGGGTTTGGGACTTAGGCATTCAGTCAGATAGGACCAAATTCTCTGATTTTTTTTTAGTAGAATTGCCTGTCCTTCTGGATTATCCCTAGCTATTTTTAAAAAATCATGCATGCTCCAAATAGGAGTGTTTTTTTTCCTGTGGCCTGAATTGATGTGCTACCCACCAGGGGAACAACTGGAAGATATTTCAACCTCCCACATGAAAATTGTATTTGCGTATATGTTCAAATACTGAGGTTGAATCCATATCCCATGTTCAAAATTTTAATCACGTGTTTAAACCTTATAATCATATTCAGATAAATGAAATAAGTCAATGTGAGGCCCACATTAAAGTGATTAATACTTGAGCTCTGTTATAGAAGTATTAACAATGAGATGTTAGGCCATATTAACATTCCTTAAAACAACAGTGGTTAATGGTAGTCCTTTCAGAACCGTGGACAGAGCCCAGGATGCCGACATATGTAGGTTTGCTTGCTCCTGAACCACTCTATAAATTCTGCCCCCTTGTTGAGGACTTCAGAATCTGCAAAGAGCAACCCTTTCTTTTGGAACCCATCACTTCATCATAAACTCATGCTTTAATGAATGAGGGCTAGAATTTAGTAGTGTCAAAGTTTTTTCAATCTCTTTTCCTAAAACTAGTTTATCTTCTCTTTTCTATGTGTTACTATTCTTCTAAGGAAACAACTCTATTTTGCAACTGAAGAAAAACCTTAAAAATTGAATTTATGTCAATTGGGAATGTGGGTTTAGACACAGCAAAAAAGCAACATTTTTCATCGATTCTGTAGTTTTAAAAATTTTTAAAAATACATTTAGATTTCAGGACATTGTAAGATTGGTCGAGGCTCATTAGTACAAAAAATCATTATGGCTGTTTAGAATGTGCTATTATAATATCTGTTTTAGGTAAGCACTAAGTATGTTGGGAGGAAGGCTAGGAAATAGCTATTTATAATATCTACTATCTTGAACTTGTTGAATGAAAATATGGCTAGTGCTTTGTAAACATTCTTGTATACTTGACTCAGCTGACTCAACAATTTTAGTAAGCTTTCCAGTGGCATATTGTGGTCTGCTACTCCAATTATTCTTGATTTATTCTTCTGCGTACATTTGGGATGATGTTTTTTTTTCTAAATACTAACACTGATAACATACAGAGTTATCATTTATATGCAATGCAATTTGATCCAGATCTTGCTAGAATTTCTGAAGCATAATTTGTTTTGGGGGGAGCAAAGCCAGGTTCACATTACTGTTTCTGCAAAGCTCCTCAGGAAAGTGGAAAGACATCATAATTTAGTTTTGTTCCTTACCCAAACTTTTTTCTCATCCACTATTGTATTTAATTTAGCAATACTAAGATGAATTGGGGGCGTGGTGGCTCAGCGGGTAAGACGCCAGGCTTGTCGATCGGAAGGTCTCAAGTTCGGAGGTTCGAATCCCTAGTCCCGCGTGATGGAGTGAGCTGCAGCACTCGCCCCAGCTCTTGCCAACCTAGCAATCCGAAGGCATGCAAATGCAAGTAGATGAATAGGTACCACTTCGGTGGGATGGTAACAGCGTTCCGCATGCGTCATGCCGGCCACATGACCACGGAAGCGCCTTCGGACAACGCTGGCTCTTCGGCTAACAAACGGAGATGTGCACTGGTCCCTAGAGTCGGACACAACTGCACAAATGTGCGGGGAGGGGAACCTTTACCTTTTTTTTAAGATGAATATTTCAGAGCTATTTCACACCTCCTTGTCCAGTAATATTTTTTTCTGATTTACTTCCAGTGAGTATCTTGACATCAGGTTAAAGGGCAGATGGAGGCAATATTTTGGGGCCTTTAGTCACATCTGAAATTTTTGAGAGTCATGAACATTGTTGCAGAATGTTCTGCATTATCTGTCTGTCTATAGAACTCTCTATTCACAAAAATGTTGCCATTGTGAATGTGGCCAGTTACAAAACAACCATGTAAATCCGTGTGATTGCTTTTTATTCCCTAACTTGCTAGTTGCTACTAGTCCAACCTGCTGCAGAGAGTCCAGCAGGTGCCAAGTGAAATATCCATGGTTGCATTGTTGCCAAATGGTACTATGTTGAATGTTGGTACTTTACAGTTTCTCCACTATTAGGAAAAATAAACTTGCTACTGTAGTTTTTTCCTCCCACCTTATTTTAAATGCAAGATCACTATCAATTATGCAGACTTTGTAGAGTAAAACTTATTTCATCCATTTTTCATCGGTTTAATATTTCAGGAAACAGAGTTAATTTTTTTAAACACACTTCTAAAAATGCTATTGTAATGTTTATAGTACTGTTATCGTTTTATTATCTCATTATTGATAATACTTATTTTTAATAAGTAATATAATTTAGTTTTACTAAATTAAAAATCCTGTTCATCTGACTTGTTATAATTGTGGAATATGTTACCATAGCATTGCAACAAAAATATTGAAATTGAATTCTCAACTTTTAGATGACTGCCTAATTGAAGTATTAGATAACTGTATGTGAATAATTTTAAAGAACAAGGTGAGTGGGGAAGCAAATTCTGAAATTTTTAAAATTCAAGCAGTTCTGGGAAAACGTATTTGATTATTAAAAGAAATTAGTGGTAATGTCCTGAAAATATGTTTAGTAAAATTATATACATATTATAATGGATAAAATATTCTGTATGCCATGTAAAATAAATTTAATACTGAGATGTTTCTGGTTAATATACTGTAGGGAAGAATATTTTTGTTCTATTTCAAACTATCTGCTCAAATATATTTGCAGTGGAAAAAGTAAAACTTTTTAAAGAAAACTGGTGCTTCTCTTGGCTTTAAAGTACATATTTACAGGCATTGTATAACCTTTAATTTATATACTTAGGATATGAACATATGTATATTCTGTGGACTTGTTTATAAATTTAAAAGGTGTTTCCTCTTTTAGAGCAGTATGTCTCTGGTAGGATTCTAGCTGCATAAGAAATTTCAGTTCTATTTTGTCATTTTCTGTGAATCTTTTATTTATACGTATATGAGCCATTGACTCTATCCTTGAAAATAAAAGTGAAGTACCCTGAAAAGTATCACATGATGGCACTGTTTCCATTTCCACCTTCAATATTATGAAATACAGCTATACTAAACCAGTATTTTAAAGAAGTGTGTAATGCCAATGTATGTTGTATAATTTATGTAAAAGAAAAATATCGTTCTGTACTTATTAATGTGGGCATTAGAATATATCCATATATCTCCAAGAAGTATTTTATAAGGTTCCATATTTTTAATATTTTATTTTGATTATATTCAGACTGCTTCCAAAATTTTTTAAATTCAGTTAATGGAAAAATATGCAAATTGGTTAAACATTTTTTTCTTTAATTACGTATTTTTTGCATATGAGAAGAGCAGCTTAAACTATGCATTCTTATATCTAATTGCAAGACTTCTCTGCAAATATTTATCATTAATCCAGATGTATAAACAGCCAATTATTTTTTTTTCTAGCAAATAAGATGTTGCCATATTCTGAGGTCAAAGTGTATACAAAATGAATAATTTTTATGTATTAACATGAAAAAAAGTTATTAGAGCATCTGTGATCTAGAATACTGGGTCCAACAAATTATATGAACATTCTCATTATAGTTAATATGTGATAGACAACAATTTACCTGTAAACAGCAATATCTGGATTTCAGTGGTAGAAAAGTGTATATTTCGCAAAGTGGAAATACTGGCTGGTCATTTGTTTTCAAGTAAGGAAGTGCATTTTAGGAATAAATTAAAGATAACTTTCAGTTATGAGCAGAAATTGAATTGGTGTTCATGTGCAAATGTCCAATAAAACAAGGAATTGTACTGCAAGATGGAATGCGAGATAAAAGCCCAGTGATAGTATAGCAACTTACCACTTGTGTTGAGGTATGCCATACTTAGACTTTACATTTTGGAACATTTTGGGATAGAAAACTATTACAAACTATGTGCTTTTCTGCTACGTACTGTGTACGTCTTCATATTCTTAAAAGGAAAAAAAGTAAATGGTGGAATAGGTTAACCATTGTAGTGGACATTAAAGATTCTAATGTTATCACTGACCATGTTCTAGTGCAATATTATTTAAAGTTTATTCCTAAGCAGACTCAATGTATTTATAATAGTTTAATTGCTTTAAAACAAAAAACAAAAACACTCCTTTTGTAACTACCACTTACAAAATTGTACTCTGTAATATGTGATAAATGAAACTAGTATAACTAATTAGCCATGTTTAGAATAATTAAGAATGTTAAACTCTATGAAAAACTTACACCATATATTCTACAATGTAACTTGACAAAAGTCTCTCAGCCTTATATATTTGACAGTGGATGGTATAATAATCTGTATAATAAAAGATCTCAGATTACTAATATTTAGAAGATTATTGAGAGTTTGTTTAAAGGCTTGGTGGCATAGACCAGCGATGACAAAATTAGAATATAAAAGGGAAAAAGCATTCATTATTCACAGCTGTCTATTCATTTATATGTCCACTTGTTCATGTATGAGGTAAGGAATTTCATATTATAGAAACGGTAGGTTTCTTTCTTTACTGTATTTTACCATACAAATTACTTGCAATTTCCACAGGCCAGTGTTACTTTTAAGGACAAATTTCAGACAAAAGAAATTCAGTGATTATTCATCTCGTTTAATTAATTCAATTAAATAAGTCTGATGCTGTCAGGTGTTCTTTTAATAATTGAATCAACATGCAATACATAATAAGCATAAAAGCGTTTCTAGCTGCAGTTAATTTAGATCCAAAAGAATTTACTATTCCACTACATTTGATATAGATTATTCTATAATATTTCAGTAATGGGTTGCACAAAGGCTGCCTTTTAATTCTTTGCTTTCTCAAATGTCTTTATATATAATGGTTTAAAACAGAAGGTGTTCAAGAGAGGGTGACCTTTTTCCATTACCGTGTTTCCTGTCATTAATGCATTATAATTTTCTTTAGAAGTCTGGAAAAAAAATGTGTGTATGCAGTCTGTAGTAAGTATGAATAAAAGCATGTTCATGAAAGTTTAGAATTGCCTGTTATTACTAAAAGATTGGATGGGGGGAAGGGGAGGAAGTAATTTTATTGTTATTTTTACTGTGAAAGATTAAACAAACCTTACGACTTTTTATACAAAGCAGCCACAGGCCTGAAATTTTGGCATGTGTGACTTGAGCAGCTCTTAATTTACTTAGCTGCTAAAAAAATAATGTGATCCCATAGTAAATCTGAATTGGGGAAGACTGTATTAAGTCTGAAGAGTGCATCAAAGCTACCAGGATTGCTTAATATGCTACAAAACATTATTTTATTATAGCAATATTATAATGAAATAGAAGTTTACTAAAGATAAAACAGTAAATAATTTGTGTTGAATGCTCTTAGGAGTGCTTGATGTCATAATTATTGTAAATATTAATTGCTGTGCTGAAAATGTAAGCATGATGACTTTATATTAGATGAAAATAGTCTGTGTACTGGTAAATAGATAATCATACAAAAGTAATTGGGGTTTTAAAACCCCAATCTATTCTGCCAGCATGAGCTCGTTTGCATGTTAATCACAAGAGTGATTTCTTACTTCATAAGCAAGTTCACAGTCTTTCATAACCACTTTTAATTGCATTTAAAATGTTGCAGGGTTAGGATATTAGAAATGGAGGCGTATCTGTGTCAAATTAATAAAAATATTGCTGAAAATCTTTATGTACTAAAGGCTATAATATTTTTAAGGCCTTGTATTTTTTAATTAGCATACATAAACGTGTATAATAGCATATATTCTATCTAGGTGAAGTATATTGGTTCTTATAATGGATTAATTTACAAATGTAGTTTTCCTATCTAGAAAGCTGAGAAATAAAAACACAATTACAGGCTAGATCTAATCGCTATTTTTATGGGACAACTCAGGAATATACTACTATGTTAATTATACTCACATTAATATAACAGCAATCATTAAACAAAATTGACAACAGCACAAATTTATTAATATTGTCCATAACTTTCTTGTATTAATACCTTTTGTTAAAAACAAATATATGCATCAGTGTAATGGTGAGTTTTTATTTCAAGTTGGTAGTGAAATTTATGATTCTGTGTGGTAACTGATTATAGAATGGATATCCAAATAGAACTGGATAATTCATAGCTAAGAACCTATTATGACAATGTTTTAGAATTTTTGAAGTTTGGTTATAATATCAGCAATATTTAATTTTAAGTGACTTTGTAGTATTCATATACAACACAGCTTCTTTATAATCTGGGAAGTTTAATGTCAGAGTTAGACAAAATTGCTGTTCTTTGAAGTGACTGGGGAGAATTGTAGCATTCCCCAAAATTAGTGTAAGTTCACAATGATTATAATGTGATCAACTGAACGACACAAAGCTATTTTTTAGTCTAGCTGTTGAAAATTATATTTAAGAAGATGAAGAGTTTGATGATTAGAGACAAAAAAAACCCTCAGTTTTGAAAAGAATATATTTGCTTTTATCACCAGGTGTTCTTTCTGATATAAATTACCAAGATGATGTTTCCATAACGTAGCTTGCAGTGCTCTGGAGATTAAAACTACCAAAACAGACCTAGTAAATTTTTCATGGGGAGGGTCCACTAGGGATAATATTCTTTTTACTACTTTCCAGATGTTTTATGTAATTCTGCATCTTTCTAAACCCAAATCATTGCTTTTCCAGAAAAAAATGCACTATGGAGACCAAGATGAAAGGCAAGAACTGTTGAAATGTTAATTTTACTATCTGCTGTAGAGTTCTGATACCTTTTGGTGTTTTTCTCCTTCTCCCAGTAGTTTGGTTCTGTATTATGAATGTTGTACTATTTCAGTGGTTTGAAGTTCAAACTTGCAGTACTAGCAAAGCAGAATATAATGGCATGTGGTATATGACCCAGTGAAGCATTGTATCATTCTTCTGATATACACCCTCATTTTAACTTGGGCACCAGATATTAATACACAGATGGAAACAAGCTCTTGTCCATTGTTATAATAAGTATTGTTCAGGTGATTCTTAATATCTTGAATTTAAATTTGGAATTGAATAATGCATATATATGTGTAACTGTGGACTGATTCCTGCTATAGAACAATCCCAAAATTATATAACTAAATAGATCTAGTGAAAAGGTTGGCATGATGAGGTAGCTAACAATTGTACCAGGGCTCAAAAGGGCTGCTCTTATTAATGAAACTGGCATCTTTCAGGGTTAATTCAGAGCTCCAGCTGTAGCTTTGCAAGAAACATTTAAAAGTATTCATTCACACTAGATCTCAAAATCAGATGATCACCATTAACTTCAATAGCATTAAAAGGGGATTAGATAAATTCATAGAGGGCAGGTTGATCCAGGGATGTTGGTGTTGAAGGCTTAGTGTTATTCTAGGTTGTCTCCAAATAGCATTTGTGGAGGAACAGTGGTGGTAGAGGGTATGTTTCCAGCTCTTGTTTGCAAGTACCTCAGAGGTGTCTGTGAGAAACAGAATGCTGGACTAATATGGGTCTTGGTCTAATCCAGATGGATTATTATTATGTTCCATGTTCTGGGTCAATAGAAATAATTTAAATTTGTGTTAATGCAGAAAACTAAAAGGTCATCCAGTGCCCTTCACAGGAGATTGCAGTAGGAACAGCAGTTACATACAACAGCCACTCACCAGCTAAGTGAGAGGGTAAAATTGGAGAATGGAGGCTGAAAGCCTTCCATCCATGTGACTGTACCTTCCCTGTATCCAAGGAAAGGACTTAGGTCCATGACTGAAGTGGCTGCTGCATCAACATGCCATTCATCCATTGTGCTGCACTGTCTTCACGAGGAATCAAATATAATGAGCAGGCATTATGAGCTGCCAATTATGAATATCTATAAGAAAGATGGCTGCTGTTGCTTTTCATCAGTCAAAACCCACCAAGAATATTTCTCACAAATAAGGAAGTGAAGCTATGTTAATGAAATGAAGGCAGATGAATCTGCATTTGAACTAGGCATCCTTTCAGACATGTCTTTAGCCAAACAAGGCAGCAGCACAGAGATTGCATCCTCTTACTCATCTCTTGAGCTGTGTGTACCAACACAGGGGATATAGAAGCAAAAAAAGAGGACAGTGTCATTAGCAAGACATGAAACACAGCCTCCACCCCTTCATCCATAGTCATTTTTTAAAAATAATGTATCTTTATTAGCCAGGTCTCCCAGGTAATCATTTATACATTTGGAAACCAAAATTACTAGTAGTAAGAAAAAAAAATCTGAGAATCCTTACTAGCCTGTACTAGACATTCTGTCCTACAGATGGGATGTCTTCCAGGTAAACATTTATAGGGTTGCAAACCAACATTACTAGTAATAAGAAATAAATAAAAACCTGTGCTATATTCCAAAGCTTTTATATTCCAAACTTTTATATGGTCCCTTGCTGCACTTCTGTTTCATCCTCAGGATTGTTGCTACCTACTGCCTGGGGAGATGGTTAAAAGGATCTTAGATTTGCAAATGTTTTAAAATATTGTTAATGGTATTTTTATTTACAATTGTTTATATTACTTGTAAGTTACTGTGGGAAAATTTAAACCTTGAAAAGCAAGATAAAAATACTAGAGTTGAGCAGTACCTCAGAAATAATTCGGAAAAGGTCTCCAGAGCATGCGGGAGTGAGAATGCAGCACCTGTCTGAAATTCCCAAAAGCATCTGTATCTTTTCCCAGGATTACACAGCTGACCTCTACAGCTGCTACATGATCCCACAAAAACTTATGGCTACTTTAAAGAGTTGCAGATAAGTGCTATGTCTGCATCTCCACATGCTCCCAAGAACCATTTTGGAATGGAATCTGAAGCATTGAAAAGTCCTAATGAATCATTGTAATACGTAAAACATTTAACAGCAGCACTGGTTAGCTTTGCAAATGTTTGCTCGATACCCTTTGAGTACTGAATTGCTTGAAGTTAAATTTTCCTATACTATCTTGCTGTTGTTGGATTTGTCAGCATCTCAGATGTATGATAAGAATGTAGTAAAATTGTACTAGTATTTTTGTACTCTAAATATCATACTGCAATTTTAAGTTCATTGTTTTGATTCAGTGTTTTGATTCATTCCTCCCTCCCCCAAACTGGAAGGCTATCACTTTCTGTTACTAAGAGTTCATTAGATGATTGTAAACTTTTCTAATTTAGTACATGTGTGAACTTTGTTAATATGCAATTAACTTTCTTCTCTATGTCACAAGTGATGCTAAATAAAGCTGTGCTAATACTGAACTTTTTTTATACTTAAATATGTCAACTTTTGTCAAATCTGAAATGTTTCCAGTTACTATTACATATTGCTTATCCTTTTCCAAATATCTGAGAAATTTTATTTTTAAAAGTATCCATGTTGTTGAAGTGAACTTTTTGCATAATATGTTACAAGTTTCATGCGTCCTTACTTGCTTTAGCTGTGCATGTACATGGATGCAGAGATAGCTGAAAATAGGTTTCAAAGCAGCTGCCAAAGCCTTGCAAAGGACACAGCAGTTGTAATGATTTGAGGAGAAGGGCTTCATTCATGCTCCAATGTCTTGCAAAGCACCTCTTTAGAATGCTTTACAGAACCCTGTTGGGAAGTCTCCCTTATTCTGGTTTATCTTCAAATTGTATCATAGGATCCACTACAAACTTCATGAGGACACTATGATGAAACCTGTGTTTGCAATGTAAACCCTGGATTTCATTCAGGTAGTCCTCATTTAACGACCACAATTGGGACTGGAATTTTTGTCACTAAGCAACACGGTCATTAAGCGAACCTGACCCGACTTCATGACCTTTTTTACAAGGAAGGAGTATTAGGCATGTTTGCCATCTTGAGTTATTTATAAAAATAATAAAGGCAGGATAGTAAATAAATAAATAAAAAAACAAATGGTCATTAAGTGAGGATTACCTGTACTTGTTTCCTGACATCAGACGTAAGTAAATAATTGTTATGATGTCATGATGCACATGCCATCGCCTCCCCCGTTCCCTTCTGAATGCCTATAGACCAGGGCTTTCCAAAGTTTTCCCGCGGCGACACACCAACCGCTGTTGGTGTGTCGCCGCGGGAAAACCCGGAAGTGCCGCCATTGCGGCAGCACGCAAAAACCCGGAAGCGCTGCTGCCGCTTTCGGTTTTTGCACACCGCCGTTGGTGTGTCGCCGCGGGAAAACCCGGAAGCGCTGATGATGATCAGTGCTTCCGGGTTGTGTGGCGACACCAGACTGTGTGTGGTGACACACTTTTGTGTCGTGACACACAGTTTGGAAAGCTCTGCTATAGACTGTATGGAGATGGAGTAATAGACTTCTTTGTATCATAAATTTCTGCTTCTTATGTTTGACAGTAGATTTCCAGATTTATGTGCATCACATATGCCATAATTCCGTGTTAGAGTTAGTGGTATATTTCACTAGTGGATGCCATCCCACCAGTGGAATGGAATCTTAATACCTCAAAATTCTGAGAACAGCCTAAACATTTTGTGAGAATTGCTCAGTTGTTCTTTAGTGGTAGGTGTGCTTAGGGTCTTGGACTTATATCCCCATCTTACTCATTCCGTAAAACTTACTGAACAAATTATAATCTTAATCTTCTTTTGTTGTTGTTGTTGTTCAGTCGTTTAGTCATGTCCGACTCTTCGTGACCTCATGGACCATAGCACGCCAGGCCTTTCTGTCCTCCACTGTCTCCCGGAGTTTACTCAAATTCATGTTCATTACATCGGTGATGCTATCTAACCATCTCATCCTCTGCCGTCCCCTTCTCCTTTTGCCTTCAGTCTTTCCCAGCATCAGGGTCTTTTCCAGTGAGTCCTCTCTTCGCATTAGGTGGCCAAAGTATTTGAGCTTCAGCTTCAGTATCTGTCCTTCCAATGAGCAGTCAGGGTTGATTTCCTTTAGGATTGACTGATTTGACCTCCTTGCAGTCCAAGGGACTCTCAAGAGTCTTCTCCAGCACCACAGCTCAAAAGCATCAATTCTTTGGCGCTCAGCCTTCCTTATGGTCCAACTCTCACAGCCATACATTACTACTGGAAAAACCATAGCTTTAACTATATGGACCTTTGTCGGCAAGGTGATGTCTCTGCTTTTTAATATGCTGTCTAGGTTTGCCATAGCTTTTCTCCCAAGGAGCAAGCGTCTTTTAATTTCATGGCTGCAGTCACCGTCTGCGGTGATCTTGGAGCCCAAGAAAATAAAATCTGTCACTGCTTCCATTTCTTCCCCTTCTATTTGCCAGGAAGTGATGGGACCAGATGCCATGATCTGAGTTTTTTTAATGTTGAGTTTCAAGCCAGCTTTTGCACTCTCCTCTTTCACCCTCATCAAGAGGCTCTTTAGTTATTCTTCGCTTTCTGCCATTAGGGTGGTATCGTCTGCATATCATATATTTAATGTATTAGTTTTGTAATGTATTTTAAATTGTAGTTACTTTTAAAGATTTTAAATTGTTGTACTGTAAACCGCCCAGAGTCCCCCTCGGGGGAGATGGAGCGGTAATACAATTTAACACACACACACACACACACACACACACACACACACACATATATATATATATATATATATATATATATATATATATATGGTTGTTGATATTTCTCCCGGCAATCTTAACTCCGGCTTGTGATTCATCCAGCCCGGCATTTCTCATGATGTACTCTGCATATAAGTTAAATAAGCAGGGTGATAATATACAGCCTTGTCGTACTCCTTTCCCAATTTTGAACCAGTCAGTTGTTCCATGTCCGGTTCTAACTGTTGCTTCTTGACCCGCATACAGGTTTCTCAGGAGACAGGTAAAGTGGTCTGGTACTCCCATCTCTTTAAGACTTTGCCACAGTTTGTTGTGATCCACACAATCAAAGGCTTTAGCGTAGTCAATGAAGCAGAAGTAGATGTTTTTCTGGAACTCTCTTGCTTTTTCCATGATCCAGCGAATGTTGGCAATCTGATCTCTAGTTCCTCTGCCTCTTCAAAACCCAGCTTGCACTTCTGGTAGTTCTTGGTTCACATATTGCTGAAGCCTAGCTTGTAGGATTTTGAGCATAAGCTTGCTAGCATGTGAAATGAGTGCAATTGTACGGTAGTTTGAACATTCTTTGGCATTGCCCTTCTTTGGAATTTGAACGTAAACTGACCTTTTCCAATCCTGTGGCCACTGTTGAGTTTTCCAAATTTGTTGGCATATTGAGTGCAGCACTTTAACAGCATCATCTTTTAGGATTTTAAATAGCTCAGCTGGGATACTGTCTTCTCCGCTAGCTTTGTTATTAGTAATGCTTCCTAAGGCCCACTTGACTTCACTCTCTAGGATGTCTGGCTCAAGGTCAGTGACCACACCATCATATTTATCAGGGACATTAAGGTCTTTCTTGTATAGTTCTTCTGTGTATTCTTGCCACCTCTTCTTAATCTCTTCTGCTTCTGTTAGGTCCCTGCCTTTTTTGTCCTTTATCATGCCCATCTTTGCACAAAACGTTCCCTTGATATCTCCGATTTTCTTGAAGAGATCTCTAGTCTTCCCCATTCTATTGTTTTCCTCAATTTCTTTGCATTGTTCATTTAAGAAGGCCTTCTTATCTCTCCTTGCTATTCTCTGGAAATCTGCATTCAGTTGGTTATATCTTTCCCTTTCTCCCTTGCCTTTTGCTTTCCTTCTTTCCTCAGCTATTTGTAAAGCCTCATCAGTCAGCCACTTTGCTTTCTTGCATTTATTTTTCTTTGGGATGGTTTTAGTTGCTGCCTCCTGTACAATGTTATGAACCTCCATCCATAGTTCTTCAGGCACTCTGTCTACCAGATCTAATCCTTTAAATCTATTCCTCACCTCCACTGTATATTCATAAGGGATATGATTTAGGTCATACCTGAGTGGTCTAGTGGTTTTCCCTACGTTCTTCAATTTAAGCCTAAATTTTGCGATAAGAAGCTCATGATCTGAGCCGCAGTCAGCTCCAGGTCTTGTTTTTGCTGATTGTATAGAGCTTCTCCATCTTTGGCTGCAAAGTACATAATCAATCTGATTTCGGTATTGACCATCTGGTGATGTCCATGTGTAGAGCCGTCTCTTGTGTTGTTGGAAAAGAGTGTTTGCTATGACCAGTGTGTTCTCTTGACAAAACTCTATTAGCCTTTGCCCTGCTTCATTTTGTACTCCAAGGCCGAACTTGCCTGTTATTCCGGTTATTTCTTGATTTCCTACTTTAGCATTCCAGTCCCCTATGATGAAAAGGACATCTTTTTTTGGTGTTAGTTCTAGAAGGTGTTGTAGGTCTTTATAGAACCGGTCAACTTCAGCTTCTTCGGCATCAGTGGTTGGGGCATAGACTTGGATTACTGTGATGTTGAATGGTTTGCCTTGGATTCGAACTGAGATCATTCTGTCGTTTTTGAGGTTGTACCCCAGTACTGCCTTTCCCACTCTTTTGTTGACTATGAGGGCTACTCCATTTCTTCTAAGGGATTCTTGCCCACAGTAGTATATGTAATGGTCATCTGAATTAAATTCGCCCATTCCTGTCCATTTTAGTTCACTGATTCCCAAGATGTCGATGTTCAATCTTGTCATCTCATGTTTGACCACATCCAGCTTACCTTGATTCATAGATCTTACATTCCAGGTTCCTATGCAATATTGTTCCTTACAGCATCGGACTTTCCTTCCACTTCCAGACACATCCACAACTGAGCGTCCTTTCGGGTTTGTCCCAGCCGCTTCACTCTTTCTGGAGCTACTCTGAATTGCCCTCTGCTCTTCCCTAGTAGCATATTGGACACCTTCCGACCTGAGGGGCTCATCTTCCGACGTCATATCTTTTAGCCTTTTGATACTGTCCATGGGGTTTTCTTGGCAGGGATACTGGAGTGGGTTGCCATTTCCTCCTCCAGTGGACCACGTTTTGTCAGAACTCTCCGTCATGACCTTTTCTTCTTGACCTGACTTCATTGAGTTACGCAAGCCCCTTCGCCACGACAAGGCAGTGATCCATGAAGGGGATAATCTTCTTAAATAGTGCTAATTGAAAATGCTGGGTTTTAATCACACAGTATTTTCATTAAGTAGATATATTTGAGATAGTGACACCAATTAATACCAGAATAAAATTAGGTATTTTCTCATCCTCCACTCCCTACCTCCAAATGCACATACACTATGATCTAATTTGCTACAAAATGCCATATATACTTGAACTCCAGAAGAGTAGTGATTTCTGTCTGGCAGGCCAAAAATAGTTGCCTACAGTGTTTTTTGTTTCTGTCTGTATTTCTCCTGTGGTGAGCTACTTATCCGCAAGGACTGTATTTCTACATTTGGAAGAATGAGGGGGCAGTTTGCCAAGGACAGCAAGAAGAAACAAGCTAGCTTAGTCACTGTTAGTGGGTATTACCTCCTCACGTTTAAAGAGGAAATACTTGTCTAGAGTGGAAATATTCATTGTAGCTGATGATAACAATGCAACTGAAAAAAGTAGCTTGGTTTTTTTTCTTCCCAGCATGAAATTGCACAGGCAAAAAGGAACAGGAATAGGTAAATCACTCTGAATGTATATATGCAAACATTCTACTGTTCTGTTCCTTGAAAGATTACTGTTCTTGGTGCAAAATTTGGTTTATTGTTTAGGTAGCTCAAAGTTTAGATTTCTATATTGAAAATAGATTTAAAAACATAAGAATTCAAATTAAACTTTTTTTCCTTAAAAGTTTGGAAATCCTTTACTATAAAACAGTCCCCTGAGTTGAAAAAATCTACACAAGAGTTAAAATGCATATAAGAGTAACTTTTAAGAGAACATAATTTTTGTAGTACTTTCATTTCACAACCAAGTACTTCTTGTCAAATAATCTAGTGGTGAAGGTGCTGGGCTAGAAACCAGGAGACTGAGAGTTCTAGTCCCGCCTTAAGCATGAAAACCGGCTGGGTGACCTTGGCCCAGACACTCACTCTCAGCACAACTCACCTCAGCCCAGTTTGGCTAGATTTTCTGTATACATTAGGAACAATAAAGACGACGAGCTTCATCTCGGGCTCAGCATGGTTTCTTCGCCTAAAGCCTGACAGTCACACACTCTCAGCCCAACTTGCCTCACAGGGTTGTTTTTGTGGGGCAAATAGGAGGAGGAAGGAGTATTAGGTATGTTTGCCGCCTTGAGTTATTTATAAAACAATAAAGGCGGGATAGAAAATAAATAAATAAAGGCATCACAGTTGCTCCCACTGTACAGACTACAGTGTGTGATACAGAAAATTAAATTCCTTGTAATGGGGAAAAAAAAGACTGTTCTCGGCCAACAAACGGAGATGAGCACCGGCCCCTAGAGTCGGTCACGACTGCACAAATGTGCGGTGGGAACCTTTACCTTTTTTTATGTTTTAAAGCAGAATGTTTTATGTTTTAAACCAGGATGTGCATTTGCCTAACTTTTGATGATTCCTGAGCCATGGAGAAAATCTGACATGTTGCAGACTTGCATGCTCTCTCATTTCCTGTTGCATTCTGGGTGACAAAAATGATAGATTAGGCAGTTATTCCAAATTTGAACCTGTGTGTATTGAATTATCTAAATTCTGATGAGCCAAGTCAAATCTTGCTTCATAGCCAACCATTGGTTCAGGTTGGCTGAATCAGGATATTCTAAATACATTTCATGTCTCCTTGAGAAGAACATTTGAAGAGCTGCTCTTTCATTTTTTTGAGTTGCACAATTAGTTTTTATAGGAAAATGCAAGCTCTTAGTAAGTCTTGGTAAATTGGAGCAGTTTAAATGACTTACATTATGAATTCAAGAAAATTTAAACATTTGTTCAGATGCAGTGTTAATGAAGACCCAAAACCTTGTTGAATAACTTGATGTACAGTTTTTTTCCAGTATTCAGCTATTTAATTTTGTAAAAATAATAGTTTCTTAATAAAACTTCTGCTCTTAACTATATTTTGGTTGGTGACAAAGATTCCATTATTAGAATCCTTTAGAAAACCATTGTGCAATTTGGTATTTTCCTGTTAGTGTGAGTCATCCTGTAATGTAAAGAGGATGTCTAAAGTTATTTACTGGTTTTACTGAGCCAAATTGTGATTGTTTAGTCTGCTAACACTTTAACTTACAGTAATCTGAATAGCAGTAACTTATTTTCAAAGCAAATGCTGATTCCAAGAAGACACAGCTTTTCAATAGCTCCTTTTCTGGCAGAAGAAATGCGTTGTGTGCTTTTGTTCAGTGTTCTTTTGGTATTTCTACTGTAGTTGTTGAAATCTATACTTTATATGATCTCATTGTACTGCCTGGACTTTATTAATGACTGACTTTGTTAGAGGCTTAGGAAGTGAAATATTTTTCATATGACACTACTCTATATGCGTACCGTGCACCAGCTGCAAAAACCACAGAGCATCAGATCTTGTGGGTTTTGAGGGTGTGAAAAGTTCAGTTGCTCAGAAGTAGGCATCTCTGTACATTACATCATCTAGAAATGGAACTACTGTATACTAGAAAAAATGTTCCCCATCTTGATTCATGTAAAGATGAATAATACCTTTTATGGTGAATTAGCATTGCTGATGTGTTTTACATGTTGCATTTAAAAATGCATTTATTATATACATGCTTTTTTCTCTTTAAAATGTTCCTAATCCTAAAAATTCATTAAAATCTTAAATGATATGAACATATGCTTTTACAGATAGTCAGATCTCTTAAGTGGTCTTTTGTATATATGACAGTATTGTCTGACATTGTCTTACAAAATTTCAGTTAAGTGGATGGAAATCCTTTCCATTTGAGGGAAGAAATATTTTTGTGAGGAGCAAGATATTTCATTACCTTCTTGAGTCATTGCTGCCCATACTTAATAGCAAATGAAGCATATCTAATAAACTATGGAATATGTGTGTGTGTGTGTGTGTGTATACACACACACAGTATATATGTATATATGTATATATGTATATATGTATATATGTATATATGTATATATGTATATATGTATATATGTATATATGTATATTTGTTTTACCATCTGTCATCTGCCATTTATTTAGAATGTCTTGGTATCATTTTTAGAGCCAAGGAATGTGAAGAACCAAAAATAGGCAATTAATCTATTTGTGGAATGATGAAATTACTGTAATTAAAATATCAGCTATGTAGCAAAAGGAATACACATAAGTGTACATATAGAGTATTCTCCCTTTGTTGCTGAGAAATTTATCAGATTTCTCATATGATATTGGTAAATTGGGTTTCTCTACAAAGCAAAAGTGTCTTGGCAAATTGCATCTTTTACAAAGCACAGCGTTCTCATGATGACGTGAACGCCAGGTGGCTAGATAACAACAATCACGTGTCTATTGTTGTGACTAGTTTCTGGATCTTCCCATGAGAACAAATCCTCCTGATTACCTTCTGTGGGAAGCCTTGCCCAGGCCCCCTGAGCAAGGAGGGGGGGAACTCAGTGCGTAGATGCAGCACTGCCACCCAATGCTGTGTGCTTTGAGGCCTAGTGTGTGTAACAGCTAACATCCAGCCAATCAGAATGCTAGAAGAACTGAATATACAACCATGCAAAATGGTGTTCTATGCTTCTTGATTTCTAGTGTCTTTTAGCCATGTAGTTCTTCACGTGTTCACTTCCTGTGGACTGGGCAGAGTGAGCTATGCCTGGCTTTGGGTATAGGCCATGGCAGGACTCTGGCCCTGGGATCAATACACGGAACTCTGCTTATAAGTGTGTTTTGTTTTTCCTTTTACAATGATGTATCTTGTATATTCATCTTTTTAATTTTTGCGATAATGTGATAGTAAATACATTATTGCCTTATGCTATCAGTAAACACTGTTAGCCCTAACAAGCTGCATTCTTGTCTGTTTATTCTCAAGCCTCAGTTTTTTCCCCTTTAAGCCAGCATATATCCCATCAAAATTATGGTGTCTGCTAAGACACAGAAGAAGAAAGAGCTAGAAAAGCAGTGACTTATTTCCCACTTAGATTAAAATACAGTCCCTTTCTACTGAATAGGTAAACCATGGACTTGAATTCCCATGATATTTACCAGCATGTTGGATGGTAAACAGTAGAGGTAGTTCTCACAATCTCTCAACTCTTTGGAGGGGGATAAAAAACAAGCAATTTCTGTAGGCAATCTATCTGTGCTTGACCTGTTGCCCCCCACCCTTTGCAGAGTGGAGAAACTGGAGAGGAAGGGATTTCAAGAGAGTAAGCAGGCACACAATGGGGAATACACCAGGCTGTTTGCATAGGGCGCTTGTGGCTGCCAGTGCCAGCACATTGCTTTCTATGTGTATTCCCCATTTCGTGCCTGCTTACTTTCTTGCAATCCCTTCCTCTCCAATGAATGTAAATACAAACATTAATTCCCTTGTTAATTATCCCAGCCCCGGGGTGAGTATTCCAAAGGGCAGGGGAGTGGGGAAAAGGAAAGCACAGTCGAGGTCATGTGATTTCACACTTAGTGCTTCGCTTAACGATGGAGTTGCCGGTCCCAACTGTGGTCACTAAACGAGGACTACCTGATATATGGAGGTTCCAGGTGAACTTTCAGGTTCATTGCCCGCAACTACAATGAGGTGTACATATAATTTGTGACGTTCTTTGTCTTTTTCCAGCAATTTTCACAAAAAATATCTTTCCCCTACATTTTTTTCTCTTTATACTTTCTTTGCATTTTCACTTATCTATTTGTCTTTCCTGTCCTTTAATGTGATAAGTGATTTTTTCCACAATCACTATACAGTTTTTCAGGAAAGCATCAAAATATACTTTATGTATATAAAAAAAAGACTGTATTCAAATATTATAAAAACCAAGATCTGGTTTATATGGGTTTGGTTTAGTGTTATTAAATAGCAATGCTTCCTTACATTTAAGGAAGAAATTCCATCATAACCTATAGAATATAAATGATGTTAAGTCTATTAATGTGCTATACCAATAAACCATTTAACTAATTTTTAAATTTTACATTTTTATATAAAGGCTAGTGACAAGGGAAGCCTCAAATATGTAAACAGTTGCCTATACCAGAGAAGTTTGGGGAACACTCAGTGGGGAATGGGAGATGAGCAATCCTCAATTAAATCTCACCACACCATAGAGAGTTGTAGTTCTAAGATACAAAATTGGATTATAAGTAGGCTGACCATATTTCCTTGAGAGGAAAACGGGACCCTAACCTACCCACGGCTCGCTGGACAAAGTGGCACTCGTGCGGGCGGGCGCGCTTCACCGTGGGAACTTTCAAAAATGGGACAAAATGGATATTTTTCTGAAAACGACGGGATGGTCAGGAATTGTTTAGAAAACGGGACTGTCCCGTTCAAAACGGGATGTATGGTCAGCCTAATTATAAGACAAATTTGAGTCTAGTGATTGGATTAAAGAGCAAGGCTTAATTTGTGAGATGGAATGGCATGTATCGACCTACATGTATGTTTGTTTGTTTGTTATAAACATTTCAAACAGGACAGTTTATAGTTTTAACATAATAGTAAAATATGAATGAAATATCACAGATAAAAGGCTCTCTATGCTATTAATTGTACTGATTAATAATGACTGATACTGCTTCCCTTTTTTAACCTGCTTGTCATCTACAACATGTTTGTGTTTTGGGTTGGATCTAAAATCCGATGAACAGAATGGGGTTGTGTTTCGGATAGCTCATCTACGTGCAGCCCTCTCCCTTCCTTCCTTCTGACTATTTGCTTTGAAAGGCTGCGGGAGTCTCCAGAATGCTATGGCAAGTATCATCAGAGAAGAAATGAAAAGCAGCAAGTATTAGTTTCCCCTATGTCTTTGCAGAATGTTCATTTAAAGCCAAGATACTTCCATTCATGGAAGGAGGCTGTCTATTAATAGAAGGACTGCTTTCATCGAAGGGGTCCATGGCATCCAACCTGCTATTATGAAATAAAAGTGCATTGGCAAAACAAATTATATAACATCTCCAAAGTTAAACAGATAGTAGTGATTTGTAGTGTCTGTAATACACTTTTTCAAATAGTATTTTAAAACATGAAATGTTTTAAAAATTACCACAGTTAGAAGCTTGCTGCTATAGTTTGAAAGGTAATGAACTAGTTCAGATAAACCCAATAATTTAACAAAAATGGTCATTTGAGAATTTCCAACATAACATGATTGTATAATTTTTTTATTTTTTAGGAATTCTTTTAATACAATACGATAATCAAAATTATTGTTTGATTGAGATTTTCTAGAGATAGATTAGGTTGTAGTTGGATTGGAAAATAGCAAACACTGCTTATTTTGTATTATCAAATTGTGTACTGTGATAAATTTAGCAGCATGTTATGGAAAACATAGTAAGCTAATTTTGTTTTCCAAAAGTAAATTATGCCAAAGCAGTCATCACTTTTTTTTATGCTTTAGCCATCTGATGAATTGAAAAAGGTTGTAATGATTATACAGTTTGGCTTTGGAGGCCAAACTACAGAAGATTGAGTGATCTGTAATAGGCTATTCTGCTTTCTCTACCTGCCACGAAAGCTTTCTAAGGGAGGTGGACCCTCCTCCCCCCCAAAAAAACGCTACCTGAGGATTGCATTGAAAGGTTAACCTTTTCTCTCTGCTATATTTGTTTGCAATTAATGTTACCTTTACATTATATTTATCCTGTGGAAAAAACTGTTGATCCCTCTGTTCTGTTGTGTTTTTGTCTGTCTAAGCCTAGCACAAAAGTTTGAATATCTTAAATTCTGGCAACATTTGAGGCGAGTGAAACTTTTGTATGGTGGAGATCCTTCCTTCCTTCCTTCCTTCCTTCCTTCCTTCCTTCCTTCCTTCCTTCCTTCCTTCCTTCCTTCCTTCCTTCCTCTTTAGGGTCATTCCCCCCCATTTTCATAAATGTCTAATCTGTTAAGTAAATGACTTTGAACTCATTTGATAATTATGGGGATCCTACTTTCTATACCTGTATCCATTTGTCATTTAAAGGAGGAAAGTAGAGAGGGCTTTATTTTATACCTAGATTTCCTTTCTTATTTCTTTATGAAAATGAATATCAATTGATCATTGGTTTCCTAAACTACTTCTTTTTAATAGAAGAAAAGAATTAATTCTCTTTAATATCTTTTAAAGTGCAATCCTTATATGAAATTACTTAAAAGTATTATAAGCAATGGTATTCATTCCTATTCAATAAATGTTGATTTAAAGTGTTTCCATTTGATGTTACCATTTATGAATGTCTCTTTTAGATTTGTTAACCCTCTCTCCCAAAAGGCCTAAATTTGGGTGATTCCATCAATTAATCATACAGCTTATCCATAATTTGATTACTGTTATATCAAGTGATTATGTGAATGCAGGAGAATAATTATAGATCATGAAAAGGTGGAACTTAAGTATCTTAAAAGCAATGCTGTGTTTAAACATGGACAGTTACTATATTTAGAGTAATAGACTGATATACATAGGAGTGTGAACTAGAACTCCAAAACCCTTTTGTGAATATTAATTATTTTACTTACGATGCAACCAGTCAGTAGTTCTCTTCCATGTTAGAAATTTAAAATCATATTGTGGCTGCCCTGGGTGTTTCCGCAGTGGAGGAGAGAGAGTGAAGATGAGAAAGAACCTGGACTACATTTTCTGATCCAAAATTAAGGTCGAGGAGCAGAACCAGTCTCTGTGTCATCTTTGAACTCTGCATCTCCATTTCTAATCCACAGTCCTTGAGCACTTTGTAGCACTGCTGAAGCTGAATGGAGAAATTGAAGACTAAACAGAAGAGAAACACCAGCTAGCAGGGTCAGGCTTTGCAACGAGAATCAGGAATCAGAGTCATGATGAGTGTCAGCTGAACTTAGGAGGGACCAGCTGCTGGGAAGTATATAAAGCAGTAGTAGTATAACTTTATTGATTAGTCAATTGACCATATCAAAAATGGGCATCTGCCACAGTGGAATACAATAGAATAAATCGAATCCAATCCAATCCAATCCAATCCAATCCAATCCAATCCAATCCAATACAATACAATACAATACAATACAATACAATACAATACAATACAATACAATACAATACAATACAATACAATACAATGAGATAAGATAAAATAGTCTGAAGTGAGATAAGATAAGGTAAGATACAGTAAGGTAGGATAAAGATAAAAGAGTAAGATAAAGCAGTATTAGAGGTGGAGATGGTTCCTGGAGACAACATACGTACATTTCAGCCTGTCCTTATGTCCATATTTGGCATCACTGCCAATGAACTATTTTTCATGAATATTCATGCAATTTATTTGAACACATCGCTTTTAATTCAGATTTCACCTTGACCTGGCCAATCTTTTGATTGACTTTTCTTATGTCAGTATAGTATTTCTTGGATTTGGACCCAGACACTTATAATTTGGCTCTAATATCTCTGTAGGACAGATTTATTGCCTCTTGGCCTTGGATATCTGACTGTTCCCTCTTGATGTCTCCACCTCTGTTCCCTCTTGATATCTCCACCTCTGGAGGACAGAACAGATCCTGTCCTGGATCTTGAGCCTGACAATTTGCAGAGTGAAAGTACAGAATCAGCACAAGGGAATCAAATCAAAGCTAGAAGGTCTCATGAACAGAAGCCAAATAAAAGGGAATAGAAATAATAAGACAATAATATAAAATTGAAGTAAAGTAAATCTGAGCTCATCTCCTAGTGACTATAAAAGAACCAATGTAGTGCAATGGTTAAGGTATTAGACTTGGAGCAGGGAGATGTGATTCTAGTCCACCTTCAACCATGGATATTCACTGGATGCCTTTGAATCTCTACCAATTTACCTCACATGGTTGTTATTGTGGAGAAATAATATGAAGGGGAACTGCTGTGTATGCTACCTTGAGCTCCTGAATGAAAGGCAGAATAAATGTCGATGTTTTTTTCATTGGCAACAGGATGGGAGTAGTTTATAATTGGTATCTTCTGGGATATTTTTTAAATCTCCCAGACTAGTCTAAAGCTCTGGGGTTTCCTGGTGGTCTCCTATCCATCTTAGCTTTATTCACATTTAGGCAAAGTCAGCTAAATGCTGTCACCTATTGTGACAAAAAATAAATCAAAATAGCATGACTAGAACCAAATGTTCTAGGGAACATTTTCTAGGGAAAGTGGAAGGCAAAAGGAAGAGGGGCCAACCAAGGGCAAGATGGATGGGTGATCTTCTGGAGGTGACGGGCTCGACCTTGGGGGAGCTAGGAGTGGTGATGGCCGACAGGAAGCTCTGGCGTGGGCTGGTCCATGAAGTCATGAAGAGTCGGAAGCGACTGAACGAATAAACAAACAAAAAGAACCAAATGTATTTATGATTATTTATTTTATTTATATAATTTATAGACAACCAATTACTCTTGGTGGCTTGCAATTAATAATAATAATAAAAAAGATCATGAGCAGCCTAAAGACAAGGATGTAAACCAAAAAAATATATAAATCATCCAATAGAGGTTCAACCTTCATCTTTCCCCAAATCCTGGGAGAATAGTCAGATCTTCAGTAGCTTCCTGAATGTTGCCATGTTGAGAGCCATCCAGATCTCTGGGAGAATATCATTCCAGAGGGCAAGTGCCATGACAGAGAATTAGAATATATTATTCTTATACTAAGAATTTCTTTAGCCACTATTTTGTTCTAGATAATTTTAGATAAACTAGTGATTTCATGAAAGGTATTTAAATTTTTCTCTCTGTTCAATGTGCTTGCTGTGGTTTGTCCTAAGTGCAGCTTTTGAGAAGATGAAGGTCCAGAATCTTCCATTAATCCATGACAAACCCCCCACTCTGGCAAGGTTTTCAGGAACAGCCCAGGATTTCTGAATCGTCAGTGTACCATACACTTTTCATACTATTTAGGTAATTAACAATGAGCTGATTATTTTCTGCTAACTATAAAAAATATCCTTTACTTACTTTAACATTAGATTAGAAGTAACTCAAATCATGCCGAGTTGCAAGCTAGGCTTTTCGGTTGAGGAAATATGCATATGAAATTCTAGGTTAATTTCATTTGTTACAGTTATGATGCTTGTAAATTATCGAAGTAACTGCATAATACAGAGCTTTCCAAACTGTGTGTCGCGACACAAAAGTGTCGCCACACACAGCATGGTGTGTCGCCACACCACCCGGAAGCGGCGGCGCGCGCGCGCACGGCGGCCACCATGCATGCGCACACCGCCGCACGCCCCCCACGCCGCCGCACGCCCCTCCCGCGCCGCCGCCGTGCGTGCGCGTGTCGCCACTGCCGCCGCTGCCGCCGGGTGTGTCGCCGCACGCCCCTCCCATGCCGCCACCGTGCGCGTGCACGCCGCCGCACGCCCCCCTGCGCCGCCACCGTGCGCGCGCGTGCCACCGCACGCCCCCCCGCGCCGCCGCCGTGCGCGCGCGTGTCGCCACTGCCGCCGCTGCCGGGTGTGTCGCCAGCGGCGGCACTTTGGAAAGCCCTGGCATAATAGATATTTATGCAATGGTAATAGGTCATGTGATACTTTTAAGGAAGTTCTCATTTTGGATTTCTGGATATAGTTTACTGGTTAGTCTATCACATAGCTTTCCAAACTGTGTGTCACGACACTTTAGTGTGTCGCAACACATAGTTTAGTGTGTCGTGAAGCGGTGGCGCAGGGGGGCGCGCTGTGGTGGCGGTGTGTATGGCAGCGGCAGCAGCGGCATGCCATCAGCACTTCCGCGTTTTAGTGAGGCCGCCGCCATGCACAGCGCTGCCATGTACGCGCCCCCGTGCCGCCGCCATGCACGCGCCCCCCGCGCCACCGCCGCTGCCGCCGTTGATGTGTCGCCAACGGTGGCAGTTTGGAAAGCACTGGTCTATCAGTTGGAAGGTATTCAGTTGTGGTATTCAGACTAATCTGTAGAAAGTTGAAGCAGTCTGAGTATTAAAGTTAATTAGGTATTTGTTGTCATTAGAAAATTGGATATTACTGGGACATGATACCTGTGGCCAACAGTATAAACATATTTTTTTCAGGCTCTCTGATTTTTTTTAAGAAAAAACATTATTTTGAAAAAAACAATAGAACCAGCTAAGCTGTGAAGTTAAGTTCCAGATGATTTAAATAGAGACTTTTGGGAGCTGGTGCTTTTCCATCAAAGTACTAACCGGATCTCACCGTACCACCAGTTATATTGACTGTATGTTTCCTCTGAAATCCAATTGCTGGAGAATCTGAGAAGATTGCTACTGTGCTCACATCACGCTTGACAGTTTTTCCATGGACATCTGCTTGGGCCTTGCGAGAGGCATTTGACCAGTTTCAGGCAGGCTCTTCTTATGTTTCTGTATGTTTGTTACATTTGCTCTTGGGCCTCTCAGGCCAACTAAAATATTTTTTCCACATAAAAATATAATGCTGGTTATCATCACTTTTTTCTGTGCAGTATTAATGCTTAGTTATACATTCAAGGCAATCAGTAGTCATAAAAACAAAATAAAAAACCCATCAAAGTCTACACTATAGAGTAAAAAGGGTTTTTTTCCTTTAAAAAGCAGTGATGCAAACTCCTTCCTCCAGTCTCCAGTTTCTCATGGGGAATAACATAAGAATTCTTTCTTTGCTTATTAATTAGAAGTTAAAGCTATCTGTGGTTACATAAATAAATGGATGTAAGGAGTCAAATCTTAATAAAGAAATAAGCAAAAAACACAGCTATAAAAAACTAGTTCTTTCATCAGGCCCCAGGATAGCATAGTTATCCCCTCAATGGGCTCCAGGTATTTTTGAAGCTTTTGTTTTGTTATAATTATTTTTAATTAGTTATTGTTTTTACTTGATTTTTAATCCTATTGCATAAGCCACTTGAAGTCACTTTGTGATTGAGGTGGCTTACAAACAAATTAACAAAGGTAAAGAATTTATCTAGTTATTATTGTTTGAAAGCATAGGGCAGTCATGGGGTTTATTTGATACATCTAGTCATAGTGATATTCCCTTTTTTAAAGCTGTTTAAGGTATGTAACTACAACTTATTTTTTTTAAAGTATTTTTGTTGCGATGAAGCATATGGTGGGAAAGCTTATCTGTACACTTCTCAGTCCAATATCATGTGGCTTGTCGCTTGAAGAAGGGAAAGATTCCAATTGGTACCAAGCTCCCCAGAAAGTATAATGTGTAGTTTGGCAGTTAGTGCCTGGTTGGCATGCAATTATAATCAAAAAACCAAGACCTGTGAATAAGAATCCCTTGCATGTCCTGTAGTATTCAAGTCTTTATGGACCATACTGCTATAAATTAATTGCCAGATAATGGATTTCCCCAAACAAGAGTTCTCAAAAAGCTAAACATGTTTGAGGCAGATTTTACTCTCACTTACCGAAGTGGAAGGATCATCTTCCACATTGATGGCTTTGGCTCATGATGGAATTCAGATGAAAGTGTTTTCAAGTATTCTAATACATAATTTGTATTATGAGCATAGATATGTTATTCCTAATTTCTGAAGTCAGTTCGACTCTTTTCTTGCACCTGCATAAAAAGCCCAGATAAATTTGTGTTCTCAGCCAACATATTTTTAACATCTTCATAGACATTACTTATGCATTTATCCATAAATATATTACAAGTAGTCCTCGTTTAGCGACTGCTTGTTTAGTGACCGTTTGCAGTTACAATGGTTATTAAAGAGTAACTTTATAACCAATCCTCGCAGTCTTTGCATTCTGTAAAGCAAAGGAAAGCTGAAGTAAGATCGTGGTTTCACTTAGCGACTGCTTTGTTTAATGACTGAGTTGTCAGTCCCAATTGTGGTCGCCAGACGAGGACTACCTGTATGTCTTTCTTCCAGCTCAACATTGAACTATTAGGTAAGCATTCCATTTATTATCATGCATGCTTTATTTCTATTATATACTACTGTTACTGCATCCAGCAGCCAACATTTAACTCCATATTCATACAAAAATTCCATCACTCAAGCCTACTCAATTTATCATACACTTTCCAATATAAGCAAACATACAGTAAACCACCTTTTCTACATTCATATATTTCTCATTGATCTGCTTAAGAGAAAAATTCTCATCCCCTACATCGCATATCCAAAATTTTGCTCAGTGGAATCTCTTGTACTCTTTCAATCAGAAACCTGCAAAACTTATTCCCAGGCACACTTGACTAACTAATCCCCTTATTGCTTTTGCATTCACTTTAGCAACTTTTCCCTTCTATAGAGGAACAATAATAACATTCTTCCAATCATCAGGCACAGTTACAGTCTTGACACACCCATGAAACAAGTCATACAGCCACTTCATAAGGAAACCATGTCCATATTTTATCCTTCCTCCAGTTATGCCATCTGTACTTGCAGCCTTACCATTTTTCAAAAATGCTTAGCTTCAGTTTTTTCTGCAGTTTTAACATTTAAAGCATTTCCTTCAATTCCATTTTTCAAAGTATCACTATCATTCTGACCTTAATCTGTAATGCGCTCACTTCGGTTTCATCCTAAATAATTTCATCACTTTTATTTTTAATTCCATTTACTCTACTTAAGCCTGCTTATTCAACCCTCTTCATCCATTGCTGACTTTTTCCCCATCAAAATCATTTTGCATCTTTGCATCTTTTAACTGTAACTGTTCCTTGCTGCCTCTCACTACATTCTTTACAACTATTGTTTTCTCTCAAAAACATTATCCATTATCTTTCACCCTATTTTTTTGCAGCAGTTGTTCTATTAATTTTTTTTTCATTTATAGTCTTTCAGTTTATTCCACTAAGCATCCTTTTTTAAAATTTCCCATTAGCATAACTCTTCTATGGCAATCTGTAACACAATTCTTTTCACTGTGTTCCAAGCAACTTCCAAATCCTCTTTCTTTATATCCATTTTCCATTAATTCTGCTGGGAGATTAATCTGTTTTCTAATACTATTCATACAAGACTCATATTTTCTCCTGTGGTCATTCTAATTCATTTTAATTTCTTCCACTTCTTTTCTTTTATTCCCAAGTTCTGTTCTTGGTACCACCTAGTAATGGTCTATCCCAAATTCAATAACCTTGTGTGTTTTACTGATTTATCAGTCTTATATCATAAATGATCAAACCTATAATTTTTTGGATGATAGATTCATACTATCCCAAATGTGCATACAGTTCATGTTATCTACTTTCAGCATGCGCTTAATGCCCAGGCCAGTATTGGTATGTACTACTACTTCTCAGGACTAAGACTTTGGAATTCTCATTGCTCATGCATCTTACTTCCCTTATGATCGCTGCTTCTTATGATACCATCACGAAGTCTTTCCATTGTTATTTGATTTGCTGTCCTGTAGGCACTTAAATAAAAATGCTTTGCCCTGACACTCCTGTCATATTCATCAGCCTACATCCTGAACTTGTCTATCTCCAGAGACAAGAATTTACTCAATGGCTTTGATACATCCTCCACCTGTCATCAGTTCCTTCCATTCTGGTCGGTGCCTTCCACAATATCAGCAATATCAATATTTGAGTTTATTACAATTTCAGCATCTTCCCACACTCTAATTGGTGCTGGAACTTCTTTATAACTTACAACCAATTTGGAGATTAGAGACAGAAGCTCCAAATTACAGGATTCCCAGCAATTGCATCAGTACTTCCATAGCAGTCATATTTTATTCATCTGTTCCTTTACCCTGCATCCTTAGATGATCCACTCTACCCTAAAGCAGATACTCTGGTTTCTCTCTCAGAGTTTCTCCACCACCACCTTCTTCTTTTCAACAGGCAATGAGTGAGTTCTTGTCTTTCAGTTTGTTCATTCTTTTGCCGCGGAGTTACTTCTCATAACCTAGTTACCAACTGCTGATGACCTGATCTCTGAACAATACCCATTGCCATTCATGTGTCACAAGCTTTGTGAGAGTTTATAAAAGAATCTTGAGATGGGGTTTCTTTTATCACTCCCAAATCTTGTATATTTGAGAATCTGTAACATTTAGGATAACAATAATCATGGAAGCATCCTATAGCAAGCTATGTGTCTAATTCTCACCAGTGTCTGTGGAGAGAGGGACAAGAAGTTGGTTTTTGAAAATACATTTTTATTTTTATTGCACGACTTGACTTCCTTATTGCTAACTATAAGGTGTATATAGCTATATGTCAACTCTTTCTCAAAAAGAAAGTAGCAGCTTTTTTTTTTTAACATCTACCAGAAAAAAGAAACTTGTTCTTCTGGTTTTCCATGTATTGTTTTTCCAAGCAGTAAATTAGCTTATCATAACTTGCTGTCAGTTGGGCATTGAAGTCAATTACAGGTGCTGTTACCTGGTAACTTTACATAGTGGATCCTCCTGCAAATGATTTACTAAAGCCCAAATCTGCGCTGATGAGTTGCTAATTGATGGAGCTGGTTACTTCAGTTATAAGATGGATGATACTTTTGAATCGCATCCAAAACTCAAGAATAATGCAAATTGCATAGGGATGTCTTCCAACTTGTCCAATGCATCAGTTTCCTGATCCTACTGGTACAAAAGAGCAGATTCTTTTTCATATAGATTACCTACATAGTTTTTTCCTTTTTCATTCAGTGCCTTGTCATTTGTACTCATTTGTTTAAGAGAAATGAGAATGGAACAAGACTGAAAAATTGCTGCAATTTGTCACCGTGTCCCATTCAAACACAATCTGTGTATCATTCTAAGTACTCATGCAGTGATTGCATGGATTGTTTATTCCTAAAAACATAACTCTGAATTTGGTCTATTCAGTTTATATATTCAATTCCATAGGCCTGAAAACTTGGATTATAGTTGTATAAGATTACAGTATTTGAGTTTTGTGTGAGTACTGTTAACTGTGTGGCACTACTAAACAGACAGCTTTTGACTGATTTTTTTTCATTTTAGGAATTTAGGGAGTATTTTTTTCATCTTTTCCTAGCAGCACCATTTGCAATGCAATAATATTCAGTCTAATTACTTTCACCTGTTCAAATAAGAACAAAAATCCTAATGGTGGAAAATATGTGAGCATAGCCATGGAAAATAGTTGCATAAAGATCTTCAAATATTTCTGCTTCACTTTGGTGGGAATTGAGTGGTGTGTGTCATATATGTTTTATTCCAGAAGTTTGCTTTTTAGAGCAATATTTTGCATAATTCTCTTAATTTTATTAACCCTTTCAGAATGTATGTTATTTCTGTCTACAATCTGATGATAGAAGCACAATTTCAGTTCTACTAAAAGTTTTGCATAATGGAAAAGTAATGTTTGAATTAAGTTTAATGAGATTATTTCACTAGTTTTCACAGTAAAAAATGATTTTCAGTTGAAACTAAATGATTTTTTAAAAATATACTGAAGAATTAGATCTTTCAGAGAAAAGGAAGATGAATGTTTGTCATTGAACCCTACTGAATCTAAACAAAGAAGGATTACCTAATAGTCCTGCAATGCATTTGAAGTTCAGTCTCTGTGTTTGGGGAGAGGAATAGAATATCTGTTTTGAATTCCCTACATTTTTTTCTCAAATGTGTTCGGTGAGGAATATTCCCTATTGTACCATATTGTTGAAAATACAAATTTGTATACTTTAAGTGTTTTTATTAAAATACTAAGGGAACATTTTTCTTTGATAGAATATTCACAGTTATATCAATAAAGTTGCAATTTATCAGCTGAGAGTTTGACGTAGGTTCTAGAAACCTACTATATTACTAAATATACTAGATATACTAGATACTAGAAACCTCTATAAACTGGTTTTGTGTGTGTGTGTGTGTGTGTGTGTGTGTCTGTGTATGAATAAAATATTTTCTTATCCCATCTTTATTATTTTTATAAATAACTCAAGGTGGCGAACATACCTAATACTCCTTCCTCCTGTTCTGTTTGGAGTAGGAGACAGCCAGGAAGATTTATAGAAAATAGTTTTATTTACAATCAAACTATTTACATAGAAATAAAGTCCTTAATTGCAATTCGAAGATCAAATTCAAACCCAACCAGGCAGTGGAGGAGGACCTGATAATTCGGTGAGGCTGGAACCGGTGGAGGAACATGGCAACACTGCAAGGCAAAACTCAGCTAGCATTCGCAATGAGGTAGCAAGGCACGGTGTAGCAGGAATTCGTGGCAATGAATCAAGGCTAAATTCAACAGGACTGGCAAGGCACGACTGCGTAGTAGCGTCTAGACGATCTAAGGCGGTAAAACACGGCTTGGCTGAAGCGACAATGAAAGACTGGGCTGGAGGATCTAGGCACGGTTCTGCTGGAGCAACAGGACCAGGCTTGGCTGACTTGGAAAGGCGAGACTGAGCTGGAGCAACAAGGCAAGGTTCTGCTGGGGCGACAGGACAAGGCTAGACTGACTTGGCAAGACGAGACAGAGGTGGAGCATGTGGCAAGACGGCTAGGCAAGATTCAGTCTCCAGTGGCAAGGAGGCAGGGTGAGACTCTAATGAAGCTGGACTCAATTCCGAAATGGTGAAAGGCGCTGCTTCTGGTTTCGCAACGGCTGCAGGGCAGGCTTCTAAAGATGGTTCCGGCTTGACTTCTCCGAAAGAAGCTGTTAGCTCAGTGGAACGTTTGTCTCTGGCGACTGGGTCCTTGTGCTGGTGTCTTTTTATCCTGTTCTCTCCGTGCGGTTTCTCCTTGGGAACCAATCGGGCTTCCTTTTGCTTGGCGCACTTTTCAGCCCGCCTCTCTCTTGTGCTGATTGGTGGCTTTGAACCTGCTCCTGATTCCGGACCAATAATTTACTCAGGATTCTCCCGCTCTGCCGCACCATGCCCAGTTTCGGTTTCCTGCTCAGCATAACTTTTGTTTTCCTGATCGTGCTCCAGATAAGTTTCGTTTTCCTGACCCTGCTCAGCATAAGTTTTGTTTTCCCCTTGTTCAGAGTCAGAGTCAGACTGAACTCTGACATCTCATATTCTCCCCACAACAACAACCTTGTGAGGTGAGTTGGGCTGAGAGAGTAACTGGCCCAAAGTCACCCAACTGGCTTTCATGCCTAAGGTGGGACTAGAACTCACAGTTTCACGGTTTCTAGCCTGGTGCTTTAACCACTAGACCATAATATATAAAAAATCCAGCTGATAGTTGTTTGAAAAGAAAAAAATATTGATGTTATTGTTATACAAATTATGTTTAATTATACATGTTATCTTTGCTAGTTTTATGAGTGAACATAATACTGAAATGAGTGGGGTAGATACATTTGTTTGGACCCTAGGGCAATTCAATACACACACACAAGCACACACAATGTACAATGTACGTGTGTATATATACTGTGTGTGTGTGTGTGTGTGTGTGTGTGTGTGTGTGTGTGTATATATATATATATATATATATATATATATATTTATTTATTTTAGTGGAATTTGTTAGTTTTCAAACCTCAAAGACATAATTACTTTGTTTAATTTTTAATTACTGTCTCCAATAACTGCACCAATTCCTGCATAAGTGTAATTGCAACATTTTATATTCGTTATTGTACAGTTTTGCTAAGTGGAATAAACTATACCATTTATAGCAACAACTATGAAGATTAAATATCATTATCAGTGTAGTAAATAAATGTGTCACTATTTGTTTCTAGCCCTTTAGAATTAGAATTTAAAAGCTTTTTGAACATTTGGAAGCTACTGAATAGTAGGTCACTGTATCTAGTTTAGTACTGTTTTTAGTACTGTTCATTTTTAAAGAAGGGTTTCTCAGCCCTGATTGCAGACACCAGGAAATGATATTCTTGCATGTAGAATATAATATATACCATTGAACAATGTGATGATATAAAATACTTTATTTTAATATTTTGTGAGGACCAAGGATACAACAGTGCTAATTTTAGCAATGGTTACACAATTTTCTTTGAGTCTCTTAGAAAGTGAGTAATGGCGAATATGATAGGTGTATATAAATTAAATTATGCATATCTCCCTTTCATATAATTCTGAAAACTTAGATCATCCAGTGAAACTGAACAGATCCAATGTAACTTTTCTTATAATTTTTGCTTCTCTTGTAAAACAGAATTTATACTTGAATACATTTAAGTCATAATTTAGAAGGTTATTTTTAGCTATTCTCCTGATGACTTTTCATCTGTGACAATTGCAGTTTGAGTTTTTTCAAGGTAATCAAAACATTTTGTTATAATCAGAAGGCTAGGGATTCAGGAAAAATGAAGAAGGAGGGAATATCCTTTTGTAAAAGAAAAATAAATAATTTGGGACATCACCTTATCCCAATTGACAAACCATTTCTCTAAAATGTGTTATGCCAGTTGGCAGGATTTTTATCTAGATTGTTTCAAAAACAAGTAAACATAAAATTCTGAACTTTGCCATAACATTATGCACTTTGTTTGCAGATTAAGCCAAATGCATTATACCCAATGCAGAATGTTTATAATTTAACCCAGTGTTTCTCAACTTTGGCAACTTTAAGACGTGTGGACTTCAACTGGCTGGGGAATTCTGGGAGTTGAAGTCCACACGTCTTAAAGTTGCCAAGGTTGAGAAACACTGGTTTAACCTCACCATCTGCTCATTCCAGGAACAACTTTGGGAAATTGTAGGAAGGTTTCTGAGCTCTCTGAAACAGCAAGTCCCACCTCTGTCCTCTCCTTAAACCATGACATAAGGGGGGGGGGGGAGGGGGGCCTGTTGCCGAAATATGGCATGTTCCTTTCAGTCCTCTGTGGTAATCTGTGGTTATCAACAACACCAAGTCTAGAAAAGGTGGCTTTGGTACTAGTCAAGGGTCAGAAGTAGAACTATTTTAAAAGCATAACACATGACTGCTTTTTTATTTTACAATACAGTTTATTGATCTAAACTGAATCAAGATTTCAAAACTGAATCATTTTGAAAAATTAACCATCAGTCTCCAGCTGATATGTCTGAATTTTAAAAAACCCTGTATCAGCACTGATTAAAGGAGGTTTTTTTAAAAAAAAAATTCTGCAAATTTATATGAATTTTCCAAAACAAGGAACCTGTGGATAGAGAATTAAACTTCTCCCATGCACATAATGGCCTAATTTTGCATCAGAGTAATGTTTTAAAAAACCAAACCTCACATGGTAGATGCATCACGTATTTAAAGAGTCCAGAGATCACACAAGATGACTATGTGAAATGCAGCTGTCGTTATCACTGCATGTTCAGGTTACTCAGCAGGTATTCAACAAACATTGCCTTCAGCTTGACCTGTGGATGGTAAAAGCACCCCTCAATGATTGAGGATTTTTTAAATGACTTCTTGGCTCTTTTTACTGTCAAAATGAAGAGAAGAAATGGAAGAAAAGTACCCAGTATATTAGAAACAAGCATATAAATGACTGTACTTCACCAGCACAATTCTGCCCCCAAGCTCTGTCATTTATCAGGGGTTTCCATTATCAATTAGCCACAGGTTTGTCTGAAACATTATTATGGCTGTCCTCAGAATAATTGATGAAGTAAGGATGTAGAGCCATGATAAAGTGGCAAGAAGTAGGATGCAAGCGGGTGAGTTCTCCAAAGTAGCAAACAACTTTATTGGCTGCCGATGAGCAGCCTAATAGGAGCTCAATGAAGCCATGTGCTATGGCCATTAGGCTATGTAGCACTTGCAAGTAATTATTATTGCCACCCTGGTGGCATTCCAGAAGGCCTTGAAAATCTGGCTGTTCTCCTAGACCCTGGGAGAGGGTAGATGTGGTCCCCTTGTTACTTACGTTTTTTGTATATATAGTGTGTGGTTTGGGTGGGTTTTCATTTTTTTGTATATGTTATATTGTAGCATTGTATTCTGTACTTTCGAAACTGTGTGTCGCGACACAAAAGTGTGTCGCCACACACAGCGTGGTGTGTCGCCACACCACCCGGAAGCGGCGGCGTGCGTGTGCATGGCGGCAGCAGCAGCGTCGCGGGATCAGTGCTTCCACATTTTAGCGGAGGCTGCCGCTGTGCACGTGCGCGTCGCAGCATGTCCCCCGCGCCGCCGCCGTGCGCGCGCTGCCACACGCCCCCCCGCGCCACCGCCATGCACGCGCCGCCGCACCTAAGGTCATACCAGCCCACCTTCTCAGAAGAGAATGGCATCTTCCTTGTTATACCGAAAGCCCAGGAGGAAAGAATCTTGACACTTTGAATTGCTATAAATAGATTCCACATTTAAAAGTAAAGTTTTTCTTTTTTTGCTGGAATTCTTGTGTTACCCTGCAATCTGATTCCTAATGAACCAATTAGTCCTAGTTCAGAGAGAAATGTCCCTTCCCAGTTCTGATTGTTGCTAGGAAGATCTGACAGAATTACTTCAGAAAGAAAGTATAAAATGTGCGTTCAAGACTGCCATTTCTACTGTGGTATCTCTCTCTTGATGAAATGTCGACTCTACCTTTCTTTGTTTTGTGACAAATAATTTACAGAAGATACTCTGTTGTATCACTATGTCCAAACATGGAGGATGAGAAAGTACAGTTTACTGGGACCCAGAGAGCAACAGAGAATCAGACTAGGCTCCATCCCAGTTTCTATGAGAAATAAAATTGAATCTAAACTATAGAACATGTCTGGAGATACTTTTTATGAACCTGTTGTCCAGAAACTTTGAGATTTCCCAAGTCACTGCAAATTTAGAATATAACAAGCAACATTTTATCAATAAACTGTTTCTCTAGACCAGGGCTTTCCAAAGTTATTCCCACGGCGACACACACAGCAACACAACCGGTGTTGGTGTGTCACTGCGGGAAAACCCGGAAGTGCCGTCCTTGCGGCAGCGCGCAAAAACCTGGAAGCGCTGCTTCCGCTTTCGGGTTTTCCGCGCTGCAGTTGGTGTGTCGCCGCATGAAAACCCGGAAGCGCTGATGATGATCAGCGCTTCCGGGTTTTTTGGCGACACACCAGACTGTGTGTGGCGACACACTTTTGTGTCGCGACACACAGTTTGGAAAGCTCTGCTCTAGACCTTCCTTGAGACACAGATACTGGTTGCAGAAGTCCATGTGCATAGGTAAAAGATAAGGAACACTGGTAAAAGGAGCAATGCAGTGTAAAAATATGTGCATGCCAGTGATGCTGCAGGATTACATTTCTATGAAAGCTGCTAAATTCTATGTATTGTCGAAGGCTTTCACAGCCGGAGTTTGATGGTTGTTGTGGGTCTTCCGGGCTGTGTGGCCGTGTTCTGGAAGTTGTGGTTCCTAACGTTTCGCCAGCATCTGTGGCCAGCATCTTCAGAGGGCAGGAGCGCAGACAGAAGGCTGCTAAATTTATGCTGCTAAATTCTGACTGCTATGGCTGTCAGAGGGTGCTGGGTTTGAAATGGGTAGTCCAACTATCTATGTTTTGTGTAAAAAGATGAGCAATCGTAAACATTTGTCACTACCTCCATCTCCCTAATGGTTAATTTCTCATGTTGTTTATTGATTTATATTGTATGCATGCTTTTCTTTAATGGTTGACTATAAATATACAGTATTTAACAGTAATACAAGTTTAGATATATGGAATGGGCTTGTAGTACACACATGGAAAAGGTCTTGTGTTGCAAATTTGTGCAGGGTGCTTTGGATGTACTGTGTTTACCATTAGTTTAATTAATCTTAATGGTTCCCCACATAATATTTCCCATCTTCAGATGATTCACTGCCACTTAGTATCTCTAGAATCCTCATTTTCCTCCTTGAGCTTACTCCTGAAACAGTAACGGTTTGTGGGAAAACCTCTCCAGGAGAATTATGGAATGCTGGTATGACATCTGATGCAAGTACATCAATCATATAATTTGTGAAATGACATCATAACACATGAAATTATTTGCCCTGTTTTAACTGCCTTGTGCACACCTGTGAGTAGTCCATGGCCAGACTGTTTCAGATGTTTTGTTTTGTACATGGACCAAAATGTGGTTGTTCCAGGGAGAAATATTTTAAAATTTTGATTCTGTTGTAGCTGTTATGTCAGCCCTTCAAGGTACGGTAGACCAGACCTGGAAACCAAAGTCATGAAGGCCATTGCTACTTTTATTGTAAAAATATACTAACAGAACCTTGCAAGTCTGAATGTGCTCCCCCACCCCCCATTTATCTCCATGAGAACTAGGGAAGGTTTTGTCTGAGATGTTTTCTCAGGTTACATTTCTGCCTCAGATTCAGGCCTCTTTTATCTGCTATTGGTAGCAGCTCTTCCTTCCATCCCTCAAGGCCATTCCCTCAGCCCTCCATCATTGGAAGTTGTCTTGTTACTTGTAATTGGGGTGTTACTTTTTGATTTTTCTTGTTTGGACCAGAGCAGCAGGAGTAACTAGTCTGTTGTTGGCTGAGGCTGGGTGGAAATTGATCTGACTGGAGTTTTGGAGTGAAGTGGCAGGCATTTAAGAGCACATGTGCAGATGAAGTCATTCCGGATACAACTGCTATTAAATTAAATATATTTAATTTAAAATATTTTTCAAGAAACTTCTTAGTAGACAGATTGGAATTAATTTAACATTTTTTGCCAGGATATGTTTTTGCCCTGATGGAAATAATTGAGTGAGAGGGCTATGTCTTTGTATAAGAGATCAAAAACACAGAGCCAGCCTATCTCTCTTCACATTCCTCACATTAGAATGGCTCTACTGCCAGGGCACGTGGTTGCTGTAAGTGCAAGGAGCTCTGGAACTTAGACTACCAGATCCGGGCAGAAAAGAAAAAACTGAAAGACCACTAGAGTTCTCTGTATTTCTCTATGCTGTCCTGTGGTTGTCCAGATTTTATAGCCCAAAACAGGTCAACAGAACTTCTAGAATGCAATGTCTAAGTTTGAGTTAGAGACAGTAAACATTTTCTGTTTCATGCACACCCTAATTATGATGTATCGTATGTTATTTGGTTAATTTATTAGGACCACAGTTTCATAAATATGATTGCCTGACTAGAGGGGTTAGTTCAGATTGAAAAATACATGTTTATACAAATGTTTCTTGTTTTGGATAGCAGTATTTTAAAAGAGCCAGAAACAACTAATGATCGGCACACAGCACATCACATATTTTTACATTGTATGAAATCAGAATCTTCTGATTTCTCTTTGTGGGCATAGGCTATGATTAATATAGGCTTCCATGCTATTTCTTTTCCACGTGTGGGAAGGGAAACAGAAAAATCTAGATTCTGGAAAGCAGCCTGAACTATCAAATAGAAGTTGCTGATTTCCTCTCCTTCTAACCAAAGGAGGAAGGAGCAAATAAGCAATAATGCTTGTGTGCTTAAAGAAAAACAAACAATAATGTTACTTCTGAACTTGGGCTACAGTGAAATCCAACATAAAGCAGCCTTCATGTAACTTATTTTTGCTAATCCTCTTGGACTCATTTACGGGGCTAAATACATAAGCAACTATTATTTTTTCCAATAAGATAATGAGCCACATTATTTTTTCCAAGTCATTCCATATTCTGAAATCAAAGCTAAGCTATAAGAATACCAGTAATCGCAACACTAGAGATAAGGCTCAAAACTCAGACTATTTTGTTTGCTTTTGCATGTGAAAGGCATACATTATATCTTGCTTAGTCCTGCCTGGGTTTTTATTAATATTTATTTTGCTTCCATGGCTGTCCAGCAAATTCAAAATGTAGCAATAATATAACAAAAATATTATAATCTGGCAATGTGAAGCTGATATATGTAGTTTGCCTGTGCATACACACACTCCAGTGATCACAACTAATTTATTATTTATTTTATTTTTATTTTATTTATTTTCTATCCCACCTTTATTATTTTTATAAATAACTCAAGGCGGCGAACATACATAATACTCCTTCCTCCTCCTATTTTCCCCACAACAACAACCCTGTGAGGTGGGTTGGGCTGAGAGAGAGTGACTGGCCCAAGGTCACCCAGACGGCTTTCACACCTAAGGCGGGACTAGAACTCACAGACTTCTGGATTCTAGCCCGTTGCCTTAACCGCTAGACCAAACTGGCTCTCTAATGTTAATACATTAACAAGCAAATCCATGCTTTAGTTTATTTGTGTACAGTCTCCAGAAATGCTTGACATTTTTAAAATTATTATTACTTCTTTGTGTGTGAATTGCAATGTAAACTGTACCACCTCTACCAATGTACAGATTCAAATCTAATTATCCAGTGGCTTTTGCATTTTCTGTCACACTTCTAGTTCATTTATTGTATCAAATATGTATAGAAATAAGTATTAAGAGAACATTTTAAAGCACTTTTTAATTACTCATTTAAGTGCCAGTTTCAAAGTGGATTAACTGAAAGACAATTCAGGGACAAGATAAAAGTGAACACCTATAAAACTTACACAGAACAGAAATACAGATATTACCTGTCCCCTATATAGGGCCACTGCTCTAAATCATCTTCTAGTTCAGTGTATTCTATACAGTGTCTCTGTCTCTCTCTGTTAACACATTGTATTATCTTTAAAAGAAGACATTACTTTTCTTCTTCTATTTCTTTTTAATTACAATGTTTTGACTTTTTTGATGATGGCATTTAAAATATTTTTAAATACACTTTATGTTATGTGAATTTGTATGATGTAAACTAGAGAATTATAGTAGGTATTTTTTGCTAGAGAAAACAGAAATTCTGATTAAAATACACATTATTTTATGAAAACATTATTGGTGTATTTATATATGGAGAGAACAACTGCATATTTTATTTATGTTTGTGCAAAGATGAAACATATTAACATATTTAATACCATATTTCTAGCTCATTTTGGAATAGGCAAACCTTTCCAGTTTCTCTAAAAGCCAATAAAATGTGTAATCTACATAACTGCATGTCTGAAGTGTCTGTTGTTGTGTGCTGTTCTTTAAATGCAGGAACATAGAAAAATAGCCGTTCAGGAAGAAAACCAATAAAAATTAAAGGTTGGATTTGTGTTCTGATTGTGATGGTGGGAACTGTGAACTTCTGTCAGGGAGAAGTGCTGGTGGAGAAGGAGGGGGCTCTCTCCAGGGGGACAAACGCATGCGTAGTACGGAGTCTCTTTGGTTCCCTCTTAAGAGAGTCAAGAAAGCACTGCCTTAATTTTATGGGCTTTTCCCTTAGCGTTTGCTAATTGATTTCAGTTTAGCTGGATTCTGTCTAGCAGAGTAGAACAATAAACACTAGAGCTTCTACACTTCATCTCAGCGTGGTTCTTCACTCTTAGTCAGGACAACTTCTGGATATTGTTGGAGACGCTGTGTGATTATATTAGCTATACATTAGCTCAGTGTTTCTCAACCTTAGCAACTTTATGAAGTGTGGACTTCAACTCCCAGAATTCTCCAGCCATCATGGGTGGTTCAGGAATTCTGGGAATTGAAGTCCACACGTCTTAAAGTTGCTAAGGTTGAGAAATACTGCATTAACTAGCTGTTCTTCCTTCCTGGTCTAATTAAGGTGTCCACATCAGGTCAAAGGCTGATCTGTACTTTCTGTTTGCCCCTGTATCAGGATTGAAATAGCTTATATTGTCCTCAGTCCATCCAACCATGCTTTCTTCCCTCTGCTGGTGCAACAGGGCTCTTCAGCCTGCCTGCTGTGCTTTATTCTGCCATACACAAATGCCTCCATTCCAGTTGCCTTCTGTGTGCTCTGGTGGGCATCCCTCCTTCCCCCAGTCTCTACTGTTCGCCTTCAATAGCTATTTTGTAATGGGCTGCTAGATGGCTTGCCATGAAAGGCTGGAGTTTGCTTTTGTATGTGTATGTGTGTTTGTGTGTTTAACACATTCAGCAAAGGAGGTGTCTGTTTCTTTTCTCTTTTTTCTTGTAACTGAGTTCTGCCAAGTTTTCCCTTCTAGCCCAAGTGAAAAGTGACAAGAAGTATAAAACTGTGGTTTGCCTTTCTACTTTTTTAGAAATCCCCCAAAGCCATGCCCACAGAAGAGAAAGTATTTGGTACTTGTTTTCCTGTCAAGTGTAGGAGAGAAAAGAACCAGAGGAGACCACCAGTCAGGGCCAAGTTAACTGCCATTTGGACAGAATACCTGAACGCCTCTCTGGTCAAACTGGGGAAAGGATTGAAATCTGTAAAAGAATTTCTGAAGCTATCTTCATTTCCAGCTAGTTTATGCACTGGAGACACAGATGAATGTATGTCTGATAGCCATGTGGGCTATTACAATATCAGTGTAGCAAAGTCGCACAGGGAGGAATCAAGGATTATTTGCATTATTTGCATCTTATATTTTAATTCCTATGCTGAGTTTGAAATGAATCATATCTAATGTTCTATAAAAATTAGAAAAAAATAAGTCCCCTTACTTTTCAGCATGAAGAACAAATTTAGTAGTCATATCAAAGGGAAAGATACAAAATTGGTTTAGAGAGACTTGGCCAAAGTAGTGGATGGTTTCTTTTTCTTACTGTCTAAATTTGTTTCTTAAATGGTAGTGACTGATTTTCTTTTTCCCTTTCCCCTTTCCTGTGTTTAAAAATTAAGACCTAGGAGTTGAAGTATTTCTTCATTCCAAGAGTATTTGTGGAGATCCCAAAGGGATGCTGGAAATAAAAATACACTGGTGACCAAATTTCGTGCTTCAGCTTTACTTTTTTATTAGGGATTTGCTTTCAGACAGCAGGTTTTAAGAATTGAAAAGGTACGATGCCGCCTTCTTCGTTTAGGTAAGACCTCTGAGAATCATCCACAGCAGTGTTATTTCCCCATCAGCTCCAAAAGAGTCATCTTTATTTGCTACCTGTAAATGGGAGTGGGGAAACGAATTGCAGTAGCTATTTTGAAGTAACTAATGTGTAGGTGATCATCGGTATAGCAGAATGTTATACCATAAAGCCATTTGTGATATTTCTAGAGGCCTACATACTCCTTTGCTGGAACAACAGCATATACTGTAAGTCAGTCTTCAAATTAGCACTGTACTCTACAGAAATTAGTGTACAAAATGAAAGAAGCAAAATGCTTGTAATATGATTTAGTCAGTTTCCATAGCATTAGTAAGTGAATTTTAATTGCATAATTATTTTTTCCCATTAGGAAAAAAAGACCACATCTACTGAGAACCTAGTACCATTTATTTTAATGGGATTTCCTTCCAAGTAAGGGAGTACAGGGATCAAGCTAAAAATGTTTAGCATCGGCTTGCTGATGCTACAAATTATTGCTTAATCCTTATCAGTTAGGACTAATGTCCCAATTTTTATTTCTATGTGTTTACTGATGGAACAATTACATTATGGAGTTGTCTTTCTGTTGTTGTGGATGTTGATGTTCCATCTTCACTGATGAAAAAGGTGTAGTAAGAGATCTGTCAATGGAAACCACATGTCTTCAGAGACTCACCCACGAAAGGAAAGTGAATAATCATGGGCCTGGACAACAACATAAGGCCACCAACATGGCTGAAGCCGAGACAGGCGTTGAAATCCAGAAAGATTTTTAAAGCAGGGTTCATTCCCAGTTGTTTTATAAGAGCAGCACGAGGCTGCAATGCAGAATGCCAGCTCATTATCCTAATAAATTATTTTATGACATAGAGAATTAGGGTTAGGGTTGACCACAGCAGTCATCCAGTATAGATTCAATGATGGCTAAACTAGTGTGGGCATAGGTAACCCTTCAGATGTTTCAGAGTATAGCTTCCATCAGCCTAAGCCAGCATAGCCAATGGCTAGAGATGTGCTAGAACCTCTCTCTGTATTAGGATGAGCATCTAACTATTAACCAAAAAGGAAATAAAAGGATAAATGGGGAGTACAAATTTGCTTATTAAGTGCATATGTACAAATGGAAATGTAGAAATAATTTATTATAATGTTTTTACCACGGATGGGGGGAGGGGCAGAAATTAAAACTAAGTGACAGGTAATCTGTGCATCTACTTAGTCTGCTTTCCCTATATTAGCTATAATGACTACTGCAAGAACTCTGCTTTCCTTGTTAATATTAAAGGAATGGGATTTTTCCAACTTTTTTTTATATCATTCTTTTTGTGCCACATCAAGGAAAAACATTAGGGTGAAATTCTGCTTATATGATAAACGTAACATTCTTCAAATCAGCATAATGTATGGAGAAAGAAGTACATTATAAGAAGTGCAAAGTATTTACAAGCTTACTTTCTTCTGAAAACTTGTTAATATATATCTTGTATTTGCTACAGGATAAAAATATTTTATAACATTTTAAATAATACATTAAAATACAAAATTAGGTGGTAAATAGTCTTCAATTTTTCAGCATCTTACAGTTTTTGTGACTGAATTACAAGAATATTATACTATGATGCACTTTCAAAGAAGAGCCATTTCTTTACTTTTCAAGCTAATATATATTCTAAAACCTAAATCTGCCATCTTGATTTCAGATGCTAAGTTTTTATCTGCTATATAATGGGTGAAGTGTAATTACTTGTTTAACTTTACTCCTATTTAAGCCTTTAATTTTTTTCCCTTCTTTCTTTTTTTTTCCTGGCAAGTTAGTTAATTTTGTAAAAAAAAAAATGAAGTTAGGAACTTTCAAGAAAAGGTATAGGAGGACCTAATTTAACCTAGAGTGTCTCTTTTATTCTTCTGTTATTCATTTGAAGTGCCCTGTCAGCTTGAACTGACCAACTTCAGTCATTTTTATCCTTTTATTTTTTTCTCTCTAATGTAAACTGAATTCCCTGCTGCCCATGGTATTTTAGTGTTTGGCAACATTTAATGAGCAGGTATCATTAAACTTAAAAGGTGCCTTTCTATATTTGTCTGATTAGTGATTGAAGGAACCAAAGGACTTCTTTAATTTATCTTTGCTTCTTGTTCTATTTTGATGTCAGCCCATTTTACGTTTGTTTCCATTTATGAAATAGAACATTATAATTTTGGTGTGAGGTACGACAGAGCCTAGACCAAAATGCAGATCATATTTAAGAGAACAATCTTGTTTACAAAGAATATCAGAATGTTTTCATTAGGACTAAAGTTTTTTTAATCTAATAAAATAGTTATTACCTACATAGGTTAATTTAGTCATTTCATGTATTTATTTGCCTTCAGTTTTCATGCTTTGCTTAATGGAATCACCCACTGACATGCACAGAAGTATGTTCAATATAATAATTTCTCAATTGATTAACAATATCAACTAAACAGAGATACTGCAAGCTATAAAACACAGAAATTGACTACGACAATATATTCTAAGACAGAAATAACATTTAGAAGCATTCAGTCCTTCTGCTTTCCAGAGCTACTTTTCTGTTCTAGATAACATGCAAGGTAACACTTCTCATTTTCTAAACTTCATGCAGGATAGAGAGGTTGATGATATATGTATATATAAAAATTCAGAGAAGTGTTTGCCTTGTGAGAAGCAGCATCTCATTGGTCAATTCTCACTAGCGGCTTATGGCATCTCTACAGTCATCCAACCATTATTGGGCCAAAATAACAGTAATGATACAGGCTTTATATTACTTTATCAAAGGCCAGGCAATACTATGAAGATGCAGTCAGTCACTCCTGGGGAAATGAGCTGTGATTGTTATAGTATGACCATTACTTCTCCAGAATGATTTTCTTAGTGAAATTGTTTTTGGTGTCTAAATGAATTACAAGAAAATAGTCTGTGGCTTAATTTTTTTTTTTCCAAAAAAATGATTCACTGATAGCTCCCAAGGATTTTCACTTTCAGAACTTCTCTGAACTGTCTTGGAATCTGTTTCGGTTAAACTGCAAAAAATAAAATTTAAAAAATCATTCTTCTCTGGAAAACATTAAGTTACATTTCTCTGTTCATAAATAGATGTAGAAATTTAGAAAACCATTTCTGCTCAGCTCAAATGTGCTTGCCTGGCTGATTCCTTTCTCCAAATAAGTGGAACATTATGCCAAATACAACTACCCTCCAAACTAGAAGAATTCATGTCTACCACCAAGCTACTACTTAGGCTCATAGGAAAAGTCCTCTGATTCATACATCTGAGTAACTAAAACAAAATATGCAGTTATGTAAATCATTGTCTTCTCCTTTAAATAAAAATATGGCCCCTGAGAAGCAATATGCAGGAAGCCCTAAATTTGCATAAAGAAAACAGCTGATTAAGTGAGTGCACATGTACAGAACACACTTTGAAACATTTAGTCTATTACAATTAATGTTTCATTGACCGTGTGCACGAACAATGTGTTATAAGTGTTACAGTATATTCTCCACCTCTTTTTGTAGCTGCATTAATGACTGTACTACATTCCATGTCCCTTGCTTGATTAAAGTTCAGGCCTACAGTATACCTATCTATCTGGATTAAGTTCTACTGAACTCTGTATTGTAATAAAAGGTAAAGGTTCCCCCCGCACATCTGTGCAGTCGTGTCCGACTCTAGGGGCTGGTGCTCATCTCCGTTTGTTAGCTGAAGAGCCAGCGTTGTCCGAAGATGCTTCCGCGGTCATGTGGCCGCATGACGCGTGCGGAACGCTGTTACCTTCCCACCGAAGTGGTACCTATTCATTTACTTGCATTTGCATGCTTTCGAATTGCTAGGTTGGCAAGTATTAATATAAGTATTGTATTGTAATACTTATTTCTAAATAATGTATACACAATGGTGTTTCCCCCCCTAAATAATGTATACATGATGATGAGTGTGTGTGTGAAATAAAGTATTGTTGGCAAATAACTTTTCTTATATTCAGAAGCTATTTAACTGCTGAGCAGGGTTTTCAGAAACTTTGATGCACCATTTTGCAGATAAACCTGATGCCAAGGACTACTGTTTAGCTTTAGCTAGGTTTTTAAAATACTCCCTTAACTGTAGATCATGAAGTGTTCTCTACTCTTTCTGGAGAAAGATCACCAAATCAGAGTGGTAGAAATATATTCTTTGCAGAATTTTCACATTCTCATCTATTAAGAGAATAGTGAATTAAATTATATAAATTGGGAAGGATTGAGAGAAACATTTCAAACAATACAATATTTATTACAGTAGTAAAAAGATAAGAGGAAGGAAGGAAGGAAGGAAGGAAGGAAGGAAGGAAGGAAGGAAGGAAGGAAGGAAGGAAGGAAGGAAGGAAGGATCAGTAGATTAAAATCGTAGAGCTGGAAACTTCTCTAAATAGGATGTTGCATACAGGCTAAAATGCAGTGTGTGTGCCTTTCTGTGTGTGCATTTTTGTGCATGTAAATTGCATATATAAAAATATACTCTTATTTCATATTGTTAGCCTGAGTTGCATGTCTGCACTGCTAAAATTCAGTATGAAGCAAGATAAAGTCTTGCTTTTTCAAACTTTTTAGAAAAAACACACTTAATTTCTCAATTCACTACTTGCCTATTTCTAGCTAAGTGTGATTTGGGTTTACAGGTCAGGCTTATAGTTATTTTCTCTGTTGTAATAATGTATGGAAGTTCTCCTTGGACAGTGTGTCTAAAAACCTGGAGGACTCTTTGGAGACGGTGTACCTTATTTTCTAATATTAGTTATGTTTCTGAGGTTCTGCTCAAATTGTTGCCTGTTTTTTTACTTAGTCTGGACCTATCTGGATATTCTGACATTGTCATCCTGTGGTACTGCAAACTGTTTTCCTCTGGAAGCGTTGGACTACAACTATTATAATACTCAGGGAGAATGATTGCTTTGTGGCTGGAAGTGATGGGAATTGCAGGTTTGTAATGCTACTGCTTTATTAGCATACCTTCTTGATTATTAGCTCTTGATGATAGTTATGTGGCCCTTTCCCCTTTTCTTTAGCAACTTTAATATACATCCCAAATTTTAATAAATAAGAAAGAAAGAAAGAATTAAACTTTCCCACTCCTGCTGTTTTGTGCCTGTGCCATGTAGGTTTTGGTTGCAAGAAGGGCAAGATTTTAAAACAGGCATTTTTAATCATGGTGCGGTATTTTAGTTATTTATTTTTAAATGGTTGGCAATCTTAGTATTATTTTTAAGTAGATTGTTTTTCCTTCCATTAGTTCTGTTAAATTCTCACAGCCAAAATGAACTTGTCCTTGTCCAAAAGAGAGTCCTAGAAAATACAATATAGAACTACAAAAAGGCTAGAATCCCAAACAGCATGCTAATGCTCCATTATCAAAAGTGGTAGAAACAAATTAACAGTTACGCTTTCTCAGTGTGACAGACACAGAGTACCTTCTTTAACTAAAGACCTTTTCACACATATTGTGTATTGTTATTTTTTACTGCACAAAATATGTAATTGCATACACACACTCCACCAAAGGAGCATTGTTGAAGGTATGTCTGGAAAACTAGTACATGTACCATCCTTCAGGATGCCTATATTTTATTCTCATAGGTATAGGAAAGCTGGAATGTGTGAACCAACCCTACATCTCCTGTCCTTTAATAAAATCACACAGTGAGGCCAGACTTTTCCTTTCATTCCTAGCACCTCCCTTTAAGGCCTCTATAGGAAAAGAGGCTACCAGTGAGGTGTTAATGGCTCTGGAAAAGGTGTAAATGGTTGCTAAAGGGTTCTTAATGGTTACTGTTCAAAGGGTGTAGACAGTGCAGAGGGGAAGCAAGACAAACCAAAATAATGTTCTTTAACCAAATCTAGTAATTCACCATATAGAGATTTTTCTTTGAGGAAAGGATTCATTATTTTTTTTTAAAAAAGAGGGGTATTGTATTTATCAGTGCTTCTTTGTTATGTGCATCAGCCTTGTTGATAATCCTATTCAGTAACACACTGACTCTCTTAGTTGCTTTTTTTTTAAGTTTGTTTAGTTTGAAGATATACTTCATTATTAGCAAAATCCAGTCAAACTAAACTTTCATTTATTTTGGTAGAAATGTTAGAAGAAATAACCTTCTGTCAATGGGAACAAGTCTTGCTTGCTGTTCTATTTCTGTAGCAGGATAGCCATTGCTGGATAACAGGCTGAAAGCTGTCTTGTGGCTGTCATAATGGGATAGTTCCTATTAATTAGGGCAGAGCTTTCCAAACTGTGTGTCGCGACACAAAAGTGTGTCGCCACACACAGTCTGGTGTGTCGCCACACACCCCGGAAGCGCTGATCATCATCATCATCATCAGCGCTTCCGGGTTTTCCCGGGGCGGCACACCAATTACAGCGCAAAAAACCCGGAAGCGGCAGCAGCGCTTCCGGGTTTTTGCACGCTGCCGCACTTCCGGGTTTTCCCGTGGCGACACACCAACGCCGGTTGGTGTGTCGCCGCGGGAAAAACTTTGGAAAGCCCTGAATTAGAGTGTGCTTTGTTTTGTTTCATTTTATTATTTCATCTTAATACTTTCAAGGTAGAAACTGGCAAGACACTGCCAAAACATGTGCATGTCCATGTAATCACCAGGAATCCAGCTCAGATCAAAAGAGACTTCACCTTTTGGGGAAAAGGTGATGATAAACCACTTCCATAGTGTTAGAAGAAAACTGAAAACTTGAAGGAGTTTTTACATTTACTAGTGTTATATGAGTTTACAAATGTATATTGGATAGTCATATATTCTTCATTGTAATTTTAAATTAAAAATCATTTTGGCCATGGCTTGAGGGAGAAGTAGATACTACATCACTCCTACAAATACAATTTATTGCATTATTTTCTCTTTTTATTTTAATTCTGCCGTGGACACTATGGCCTAAATTTTGTTTGAAGAGCTCAGAAGCTCATTGGCATGCTTAAACACTACAAAGTTTAGTTGACAGTCTTAAAGAAATTGTTTTGTTGTTTGAAGTGGGTGGCCTGACTTAATTTTAGTGAGAGTTTTGTATCTCTAGTGATGATTGCTGTGTTGAAATACTGTATATGTTGATTTTAATGTTTTTTTCCTTGCAGCTACTGTAGTTCAATAGGGTTTGTTGAATCTTGTTGGGCAAGTCACTATTTCTTAGACTAAGTTCCATATCTTTGAGACAAGAATATTAAATAGACCTCTCAAGGACTTGTCAGAATGAATATAATACAAACTGAAACAATATGTATGCTAAAATAAATAAGACACAGCTAATTTGTGGTTTTACTGTTCTATATTTTGGAGAGAGAAATGGTGATCTTAGCTAGTGTAATTTCAAGATATTTTTGTACTTTTGCAAGACTGTGGACTATAAACATTTGATGCATAAGAACAAAAAATACCATATAGCATTGCATCTTTGTTTATTCAGCATGGTGCCTTTATTTTATTTCTTTAAGCATACACATCAGATCATTTGATAATCCCTTGAAGTGATATTTTTCTGTGTCATATGAATGTCTTAGTGGGCTTTAGGAATTTGGGATTTCTGCTTTGGTAGTATTACCTTTCTGATAGGGTTTTATAATAGGTATAAGCCTGATGACTTTTAGATTTATAAAGCTAAGAACTGTAGATGTAGATTTTGTTTTCAATGTTACAAGTTTATTTAAATCAATTAAAATGTTGTATATTTGGTATAAGTGAATTCCATGCAAGTGTTGCTTAGTTCTTTTATGTTCTTCTACGCCAGAGCTTTCCAAACTTTTCATGTTGGTGACACACTTTTTAGACAGGCATCATTTTGTGACACACTCTTACAGCAGGGCATCATTTCACGACACACTCTTACAGCAGGGCACAAGGCAGGCACTAGGACCTGCACGGAATCACAGCAGGTTTGGAGGCACAAGGCAGGCACTAGGACCTGCATGGAATCCTGGCAGGGCTCGGAGGCAGCAGCAGCCGCGACACACCCAAACACTGCAGCCGACACACTAACGTGTCCCGACACACAGTTTGGAAAGCTCTGTTCTACGCTATTTCAATCATGAAGCAAAAGCTTGTGGCTAAATTCATCCCAACTTTGGGTAGATACATTGTTGAAAGTAAGACAAAACTCTAACGATGTACAAGTTCACTCGTGAAGGATTGATACTTTTATATCATGTGTGGATATACAGGGCCTATGTATAAGTACACACAGTTGGTAGCTTATGGCAAGAAGGAATTGAATGCAAAAACGTGCATGGAATTCCATGCAGATAAGTGAGTAGTAGAGTGCTGGATAAACGGGGAGTAGATTAGGAGTATTCTTTTTTTGCAGACCATTGAGTTTTATAAACTTTTTAATACTTATATGCATGTAGAGACCCTTGTCCATTCCTTAAAACATGCAGAGATTATGACTGATGTATGAAGATCAGATTGGGCAGCAAATCCAAGCAGTTTTCCTTACACACAGTAGCTGTGTTGTACATTATGCTAAGTAAGAAAGTATTGAACCATGAGTAGTGTATAACAGCTTACTTCAGCATAACACCACATACTAACAGGGCGGTTTGCTTGTTAACTTAAACCAAAACAAACTAACGATTTAGTAAGATGTGTGAACTCAGTGATTACTTTAAAAGCATAAATGGGGTGTGTGAGAAAGGCCGTAACAGGCTTTAGATATAGAACTGATTTCTCCTAATTGTGAATGCTCTTTCTGAAGTATCTAATATTTAGCTTTTATTAAACAATTTATCTGACAAGTTGACTTCTTGCAGTGTTGATTCAATTGCTATTTGGTATCCAAAATGACGTTTACCAAGGGTCCTGGATGCACCGCGGTATATTTGGAATTCTGATCATCTCTTAATAATGCGTTAAAGGTAAAGGTACCCCCCGCACATTTGTGCAGTCGTGTCCGACTCTAGGGGCCGGTGCTCATCTCCGTTTGTTAGCCGAAGAGCCAGCGTTGTCCGAAGACGCTTCCGCGGTCATGTGGCCGGCATGACACGCGCGGAACGCTGTTACCTTCCCACCGAAGTGGTACCTATTCATCTACTTGCATTTGCATGCGCTGTTACCTTCCCACCGAAGTGGTACCTATTCATCTACTTGCATTTGCATGCTTTCGAATTGCTAGGTTGGCAAGAGCTGGAGCTAGCGCGGGAGCTCACTCCGCACACAGGGCTAGGGATTCGAACCTCCGAACTTGCGATCTTCCGATCGACAAGCCTGGCGTCTTACCCGCTGAGCCACCACGCCCCTAATAATGCTTTACCCCCATTTAAAATGTTAATTATGTTATTGGTTTTTCATATGTCATTCCTTTAATGGACCAGCGAAGACAGTTATGGTGTAACTTGGACCCTGTTGCTAGCAGAATTTATATCAAAGTATTGTTTATTTAAAAAGATGGGACTTGTATCTCATAGTTGAATTTACTCTTTCTCCCCCTCCTCAGACTCTTCTGAAGACAAAATAAAACACACAGTTAGTATGAGGGTAATTTGTCACATGACTAAGAAGGCACTTGTGCCCTAGTTACTTTGCAGCTTGACTACTGCAACACACTCTACAGGGGGCGGCCTTTGAAGACCACCCAGAAGCTTCAACTGGTCCAGAATGCAGTTGCACAAGCAGTAATGGGCATGCCTCAGTATGCCCATGTAACACCTCTCCCTCACGAGCTGCACTGGTTGCCAGTTTGCTTCTGGGTGTAATTCTAGGTGCTGGTTGTTACCTTTAAAGCCCCACGTGGCATAGGGTCTGGTTACTTGAGGGACTGCCTATCTCCCATAGCATCTGCCTGGCCAATTCAATCCTGCAAGGTTGGCGTTTCAGGTTTCTTAGATTAAACAATGTCATCTCTCAGGACCCTGGAAGCACACCTTCTCTGTAGCAGCACCTGCCCTCTGGAATGGGGTTCCCCCTGAGATCCAGATGGCCCCCACTCTGCCATTGTTTAGAAGAGCTGTGAAGACCTGCTTCTCCACCCAGGCCTTAGGTGAGGGAAAGTGAGAGTGAGAGTGAGAGAGTGAGACCTCTTGCTTCATTCTGTCTGCTCTGTCATTGTCAGGAAAAATTGGCAAAAGACCACGCTGAGCCAGAACTGCAGCTCTAGTTCACTTTATTGATCCTACCAGAGACAGAATCTTGCCAGACTAAAGGTACCTTAACTGATCTAAGAGGAAAAATACTCCTGGGACTCTAGGGCGGGGCCAGCCTGACTTTATTTTTCGGCCTCTTGAGGCTCTCAATGCTGAGAGAATGCTTATCTCCCTGATGGAATGTGCCCCCTCCTTCCTCTGCTCTGAGATCCATCACATCACCCTCCTCCTGAGGGAGACATTCCATCACACTCATGCTTGCCATCTTTTTTCTTTTTCTTTTATCTTTTATTGATTTTATTGTAATTTCTTTGATAGTTGTGAGTCACCTAGAGTCGTTAAGAGTCGGCATACACGTTTAATAAATTATTGTTATTGTTATTATTATGTGTAGCAACAGGTACCAAAACAATTACCAGATAGGGGGTTCTCTGTCTTCACAGAAAATACAAGCCTCATCATTTTTCTACTGAAAAGTAATGTGAAAACAGACTGGACTTCCTGTTTTGATAATTCTACCAGCCAACACAAAAACATCCAGCACTGTAGAAAGCCATTTTTTAAAAAATCAATATTTGTTACTATTTTTTTAACCATCATAGTAATATTTTCTTCCCATTATATATTACAGACCATGTGAGCTCCACTTGGCTGTAAAAGAATTTGAATTCTCTTTTTAATTTTGGCACAGTGACTTGTTTTTCTTTTCCACTATATGACTATCAATGTCTGAATACTTTGGTTGACATTTGTTTTTCAAGTTCTTTTTGTAAATAAGTTGAAGCCACAAACATTCAGGATAGTAGCAAGGGATGGTCTGTTGTTCAACTGTAGCTTGCACAAGATGAAGAGATTGTGAAGCACAATACTCTCCCCATGTTACTATGACAAGACAGAATCTGCATAATATTTCTATGCTCTGTGAAATACCTCCTTTAACTTACCTGGTTCTAGAATAAATTATTTACAGCCCTTCTGGCTTTTGTTCTTCATATTCTTCCTTTTGGTCATGGATGACAAATTAGCATACAATGTAAGAGTAATTCTTCCCATCGATATCCGTAGGGATGTGCAGGGAATGGGAGAAGTGGGGGCAAGTGATGAATTCTGCATCACAACATTGCAGTGCAAACTTTGACCCTTACAGGTGTCAATTGAGCAGATGTCTCAATTAAAGGGTGGAGTTTGTGTTGTGACATCACAATTTATTTATTTATAATTCAAATTTATCACCGCCCATCTCCCCCAACGGGGGACTCTGGGCGGTTTACAAAATATCAACAGTTAAAACCAATAAACAATGCATTTTTGTGAGTTTAACATCATTGTAGGAAAAGACACCAATATTGATTGCCATTGGTAATTAGTCTTGGTTTATATAGTGTATACGTCTGTTACATTTTGTTTCAAGGATTTACAACTTTACCACTATAGCATGGTGTAGTGTTTATAGTGTTGGACTAGGACTGGAAAGACTTGGGTTCTAATCTACCCTCAGCCATGGAAGCTGGGTGACCACTAGGGGATAAATAATCTGTGCGTTCTGGCACCTGCACTCTTTGAATACTCAAACTAATGTCAAGGCTACATATACTACTCTTCTTACGTTGTTGCTTTAAATAATAGCTATTGTTCATCTTTCACAATTAGTTATGAGTCTTAAAGATAATAAAAACTTCATTGCATTTATTTTTCCATTTATCGGTCATCAAATTTCTTGCAGTTAAGGGAGGGGGAGAACAAGATAAACTTAGAAAGCTTATTCAGAGTTTTTGTAAACAGGTGCCACTCAAGTGGCTTAGATTGAAAAAATCTGCTTATGTTTGGCCAGAATTTCTTGTTTTTAGAACAATAGTAATGACTGTGTCAACTATTCTGTTGCCAAACTCTGTCAAAACATTCCTGTTTCTGCATATCATCATGACCTTGCTAAATCATATGCCCGGCTGTTAAATTCTCAGAACTATATTCCTAAGCTATTTAAAATATGCAGAACCTGCAGAGGGAGCTCAAATCATTTGTTTGGGGGGCTTCAAATTATAGGGGTTTTACAAATTATTGATTTAGAAAGAAATGTATCATTAGCTGCCCAAATTGCACAAAGCCATGTTATTTACCTAGGTACCTGAATTTACAACAAAGTTCCACACACTTGTACAACACAGCCTTAAGGAATGATTCTCCTGCCAGCAGATGGAAGAACATGCATTAGAGTTTCAGTTTTCATACGCTTACATAAATAAACTTTTTTTTTTGCTTTACCCAGCCTTTTCCAATATAGGAGGGCATGATCCAGTTAAAGAATCCATTGTTAAGTTATTTCAATTTCACTGGGAGAGTTATGCCTGTTTCAAAAACATTCATTTGAAATTAATGGAGCTTAAAAATTAACTTGGAACATGTAATGCCTTGCATATTTATAGGTATGCTGAGGTATCACTCAATCCCATTTATTTAAATAAGTTTTTATACTGACGTTCTCATAACACAGTACAAATATTAAAATACATACAATCTTCAAAACCTTTTCTTTCTAGAATTATCGAGAAGTACGTTATCCTATTCCTTTGCAGTTGATGCTTTCATATATTTTTTGAAGGAAAAACATTGAGTGGAATCAATGTGCCCCATTCAAAACTTTTATGAGAGCCTTATATGTGCAATTTTAAGGTACAGAATATACTATAAGAAATGTCTCAAAAGGAGATCACTTATCTAAATTATCACAAAATACATACTTTCTGGTCAGTTAATAATCTAAAAATTGTTTAAACTCAGACTTGGACAAATGGCTTAACTGTCAGTTAACAGTACATACATCTCATCCTTGTAAAAATGCCAGAGATGGAATTGTAATAAAGGATTAGCTAGAATGGGAAACATTAGAAAGAAAGAGCTGGCACCATTTAATATACATGGAAAATCATAAACTTGGATTTTGACCAAATAATTTTGACCAGGAATTTGACAAAATAATTAGAGGGCCAAATAAAATACACTGTTGGTAATTCTAGCCTGAAAGGGAAGCTTGAAGAGCTGTACAGTCCAGTAGTAGCAGCAAATATGTACTTAATGCAGAACTTAACTTCACATTATTCATTTTTATGAATAAAAACCTGGAATGTGAAGTAGAATGTGAAGAAAGAACTATAGGCAAGGTGGCTAGTAGTGTAAACAAAACAGAAACATCCATAAGAACAAGGTTTCATGGAGATATTTCAATTTGATGACATTCATAATCTTTAGCAAATAGTTGAACATTTATTGTAGCTGGATATAATTCAAGCAAGAGGAAAGGAAACATTTTTACCCAACATGGCCTCCCTGTTCTTCCTAGCCATAGATTTGGACATCTGGGGAATCATCACTGGCGAGATCAACCTTGCTTGCAAATAGCTGCGTATTTATATTTATTCTCCTTCTCTATATCAATACAGGAAGTTTTGGGAAGGAGATTCAGTGCTTCTGTGAGAATGGCCTTGGTTCTTGTCTCTTTGGCCAAGTTTCATCATGCTTTTGAATCATGTTTTGGGTGCCCCTTCCTTTCATATCAAGGTTTGGAATTTCTAAGAGAAAGTTTAAAAGACAAAGATTAGAGAGAACATAATAGAAATAAGTTTTTACAGGCATGCAATTTGGCAGATTCCCACATAGAAATCCCACATAGAAATCATCCCTCCCCCCTGATCTTTATTATTGTGATTGTATATCCTGGATTAGTTGTAGTTTGCCTGATAAGGTAAATAAAACTAACCAATTATCTCTGATGTATTTTGAAATCTGAAATAATATTATTGAAATCTGAAGATATTATAATCATAAAAAAAAGGTTAAGGTTCCCCCCGCACATTTGTGCAGTCGTGTCCGACTCTAGGGGCCGGTGCTCATCTCCGTTTGTTAGCCGAAGAGCCAGCGTTGTCTGAAGACGCTTCCGCGGTCATGTGGCCGGCATGACGCACGCAGAACGCTGTTACCTACCCACCGAAGTGGTACGTATGCAGAGTCAGGTTTGAATTGCTTAATATTCTCAATTTGCAATATGTTGATAATATCTCACATTTTGTCATTATATTATGTATTTATAGGAAGGGCATTTCTTCACTGAAATAGGTCCAAAAGTATATCTAACACTTTCTGGAAGGAAAGTGCTGTGTGTGTGTGTGTGCGTGTGTGTATGCGTGTGTGTGTGAATATATATATCTATATAAAGTAAAAGCAAAGGTTTTCCCCTGCACAGTCGTGTCCGAATCTAGGGGCCGGTGCTCATCTCCGTTTCTTAGCCGAAGAGCCAGCGTTGTCTGGAGACGCTTCCACGGTCACGTGGCCGGCATGACGCACGCAGAACGCTGTTACCTACCCACCGAAGTGGTACCTATTAATCTACTTGCATTTGCATGCTTTTGAATTGCTAGGTTGCCAATGCTGGGGCGAGTGAAGGAGCTCACTCCGTCACGCGGGACTAGGGATTCGAACTTGTGATCTTCCGATCGACAAGGCTGGCTTCTTACCTGCTGAGCCACCACGCCCCCTATTATAATCATACTTTACACTTATGTCATAACTCCAAGAATTGTAAATGGCTGAGGAAATACATTCCCTACTCATTTCTTTTTAAACAAGCATTAAGACCACAGGTCAATGATAAAATTCTGATTTACAAATACAATTCTAGAAATTACTGAAGACATCCCATAGCAAACACACTTTTGCCTAAATTACAATGTACATTATGAAATATATTTATGAGAATTGTCGATTTCAATATGATTTTTAAAATGTGAACATTTTTTCAATGATGGTATTCCTGATTCCAAAGCTTTACTTATTTTTTCAGAATGACATTCTATTTTGCACCATCTACAAATGCTAGGGTAAGGTCTCACAATAAACCTAATTCTCTATCTATCAAAGTAATGTGTGAAAGTGGTAGATTTGTCTCAGAATTTGAAGCTTTAAAATTTTTATAACTTACCTAATCAGTCCCTACAAACTTTTGAAACATGTATAAAGACCTTATTAGTCAAGCCTCCTTTCTGCATTAGGACTGACGCCAAAGCAGACTGACTTGGGAGAATTAAGAAAGCAAAGTGAAGTAATGTAACTATTGTGGCATCAAGAGTCTAGCTTGCTTCAGGTCCTGAACCTGGAAATAGAGAAATATCAATAAGCAGTTAGTCTGGGAAAATCACAAAGGATAAAACTATATTAGTAAGATCTTCAAAGCCATCACTTAATAATATGCTGAACAAGTCAGATGACTCCTGGTCCTATGAAAAATCTTACCACTGCTGGTCACATCCCGGTTTCTCCCTCTTGATAGCAGTATTTCCCATTATACACAAGTCCTATGTATTCTTTTTCATCTCTGCATGGAATATTTGTATATCTTTCTAATGCATAACAGTCATTTGACAATTGAATCAATTACCAGAGAAAAGGTGTGCCTCTTTCTTTCTCTCTGTAAAGAATGCTCTATAAAGCATCCCTTGGGGATGCTTTAGCTCTGGATTTTGTGCATTAAACGGGGGGCTGAACTAATGGCTCACAAAGCCTCCACCTTGATTTCTAATTGGAAAGCTAGAAACTTTTTGCCTGATGAGTAATAAGTATACAAACCTGTTTCATTGTCCATAGCCATAATTTACTTTTGCCAAATCCCAGCAACATGGCCCAAGGCAAGGTTGACAGCTTGCCTATTTATTTTTGGTCTTTACTGAAGTAGGGAGAAGGAATAGTAAACATGTCACCAACAGTAGAGGCTGGTGGAATAGACAGAAAGTTGCAGATGCTGCCAATTCCTATTCCATGCTATCTTTTTAATTTCCATATGGAGTCCTTGGTGCTCTCTGAGGCTTTTGTGAGGTCCAGGGAGAAGCACTGGGGAAGAGCATAGGAAGGCGACAGCAAGGCTTAGTATATATAAAACTCCTCTATTGGTAGCCAGGGTTTAAGCTTACATATGAGTGTGGAGTGCTTGGTGCTCTCTGAGCCTTGTTTTCTTGCAGATGTTTCATTGCCAGACTAGACAACATCTTCAGTGCGAAAAGGGAGTGGGACTTACTCTCTGTTTATATACCATGGCTTGTCCTGCTTGTGTTGGTGGAGGTGTTGTTCTCTCCTTAGGAGTTCCTTGATCGGGCTGTTGTTTGCTGCTTGGTTGATTGAGTTAATAGTTCCTTGATTAGGGTCTATTGTGTTGTTTGATTGCTCCTCTGGTGCTAATCTTGGTGTTAATCTTTGCCTATCTGGTTGTTGATTGCTGGCAAGGAGGTGTTCTGGTCTTCTGGCTTTTCTATTGTCTCTTATGAATGGTATGTAAATGTTGTTTACCCCTATGTGTCTGTTGATGGCTGCTTTGTCTGAGTGCCAAGCTTCCAGGAATTCTCTAGCATTTTTGGATTTGGCTTGGTTTAAGATGCTCACAGTTTCCCAGTTGAAAGTATGGTTGAGTCTGTCCATGTGTTTTGATATTAAGGAGTTTTCATCGTGTCTTCTGACTGCTAGTTGGTGTTCGTGGATGCGCTCTGCTAGTCTTCTGCCCGTCTGTCCTACATAGTGGCTGCTACAGTCCTTACACTGTATGTTGTAGATAACTCCTGTTTTTTCTTCTTGGGCTACTGGGTCTTTTGGGTTACTTAAGATGTCCTGAAGGGTTTTGGTTGGTTTGTGTGCTATGGTGATGCTGTGTGGTTGTAACAGTCTATTAGTAGTTTCTGAGATGTTTCTGATGTATGGCAGTGTAATCCTTTTCATAGCTTCTGTTGGTTTTGCTGTGGCGGGTTGAGTGGTCAGGCAATTTTTGATGCTTTTGCCCATGAAAGGCTTGAGAAACCAGAAAAGTAACTCAATTAAGTATTGCTTCTCTTGTGCAGGGTACAGCAGCCTTGCTTGAGCAACACTTTTGAAGCCAGTGTTTTTAAAAATAATTTGTGGGTGATGCATAGCAACACACACACAAACACACAAACATACACACACAGAGTCATACACACAACAACTCAGATAATGATATGATTCTGTAAGGCACTGTATTGAAGTGTTTACAAACAGAGAAATTAAATCCTCAGATTTAGACCAGTCCAGATTTTAACAACTTCACAATTTATGCTGAAAGACGTTAGTATTGCCTGATAAAATATGAGAATAATTTGAAAGCTAACTTGTTAGGAGCTGGTTCTTTTTTCTTTCATCCATCCTTCAAGACTTAAACTATGCCTGAGCATATGCACACACATAAACACATCCTGATCGACTACAGCTGTATAAATGGACAGTTGTTTTGTGCAGCAGTGTATTGATAGAGTGCAGCAGTAGAAACAACTTATCATATGCCATTATAAACATGGAATTGCAATCACATATTGTAGGAGATAACAGGTTAACACACTACATATTAAATACACATGGGTATTAAGCAGTTTTGTCTATGCAGAGTCAGGTTTGAATTGCTTAATATTCTCAATTTGCAATATGTTGATAATATCTCACATTTTGTCATTATATTATGTATTTATAGGAAGGGCATTTCTTCACTGAAATAGGTCCAAAAGTATATCTAACACTTTCTGGAAGGAAAGTGCTTTGTGTGTGTGTGTGTGTGTGTATGCGTGTGTGTGTGAATATATACAGTATATCTATATAAAGTAAAAGCAAAGGTTTTCCCCTGCACAGTCGTGTCCGAATCTAGGGGCCGGTGCTCATCTCCGTTTCTTAGCCGAAGAGCCAGCGCTGTCCGCAGACGCTTCCGCGGTCATGTCATGATGTGCGTGGAACGCTGTTACCATTCCACTGAAGTGGTACCTATTCATCTACTTACATTTGCATGCTTTTGAATTGCTATGTTGGCAAGAGCTGGGGCGAGTGCGGGAGCTCACTCCGTCACGCGGGGCTAGGGTCTCGAACTGGCGACCTTCCAATCGACAAGCCTGGCGTCTTAACCACTGAGCCATCGCGCGCCCCCTCTCTCTATACACACACACACTGTATACATATATTCAGAACTTATATTAAACTTATGATTGGCACTGACATAATTTAGGACCAAAACAGTGTTCAAGCTTCAAATTGTGCAAGTGTATCATGCTTTACAGTGCTAATCTGGTTTTCAACTTCTTAATGTCATTCTTTCCAACATTTTAGGAGCCTTCAAAAGTACCATGCCAGACAATAGTATAAATTATTAATTGTAGATAAGTGATTTGAAAATGTGATTTCCAAATCTGATTTGCTGGAAGATTCAAACCATGGTCTGTCTATTCAGACATCATATCATTTAGTCTAAATTAAATGAAGAAAGTGATATATCATGAACATAGACTATTTGTATTTTGCACACACTGAAAGAAAAGATCTTTTAGAGCATTAATGTCAAATTGTACTCAGTTGGTGTATATGCAATATCTGATATTTAGCTCAATGAAAATGCTGAATAAATGATTCTATTTGTTCTTCTGTTCAACTACTACTTGATGCTGCTTTAAATTGTGAGTGATACACTATTTTTAATATTAAATA